>OU015745.1:114262855-114291036 GCA_907169655.1 Acomys percivali | reverse complement strand
TGTGTGTGTGTGTGTGTGTGTGTGTGTGTGTGTGTGTGTGTGTGTGTATGTGTAGTGTGTGTACACACAGAGGCACAGAAGTCAGAGAATAATTTGTGGGCATTATTTTTCTTTTTCCACTATGTGGGTTCCAGATATCAATCTCAAGTTCTCAGACTTGGCACACTGAACCATCTTGCTAATTCTATATCTCTTGACTTTCATGGTGGAAAAAGATGTCAGCTAGCTGCATCTGGGGACGCAGTGGGGCTCCATCCCTTCTCTGAGAGCTATTCTGTACATCCAGTTCCTAGGATTTCCTGGGGTTTGGTACACTCAGTCAGCAGGCACTTAAGACCACCTCATTGCAGACTTTGGTCTCTCTTTCTCCTTTTGTGGTGTGCTAAATCAGTCATCACTATTTCCAGACTTCAAACGTTTTTCTCGTTGTCTTTTCTCCAACTCTCTTTTCTTTGAGGTTACTGCCCTGTGCTATGCTCATAAATTTCATAACTGCCCTTTCAGTAAAGTGTGGTTAGGAAACAAGTAGGTATGTCTTTAATCAGCCAAGTTTTACTGGACTAGATCCCCATAATATAAATTCTGAGCCCCATACAAGAATATATTTAAAGTGTCGATACATATTAGCATTTTTGGAAAATACAATTTGTATTTATTTTACAATCCTTTTGTTGAATCTAGCTGATGCACAATAAGTTACATATGCACAATTTTATAATTCTGATATATATTATAAAAATACCTATCCAAAAATTTTCTAGTAAGTCTAGAACATTTTATTTATTAATGATTTTTGGAAGGAATTAACATCTTTATATAATTGAGTTATCTGACTCATGAATATTCTATTTTATATTTTTCCATTTCTCAAAAATATTTTGAATTTTGTAATTTGCAGAGATTGCTCTTTTCTATTTTTTTGTATGAGTTGATGTGTGGGTGCATATGTGTGAATGCATACATGCATGTGCACATACACAAGTGCGAACATGTGTGTGTGTGTGTGTGTGTGTGTGTGTAGACAAGAGAGCAACAAGGACTGTTTTATCTAAAGAGCAATCTACCATAGTTTTGGTGACAGGGTCAATTGCTGGGACCTGGGTTTACTGTCTTGGGGAAGACTGCCGGCCATCAAACTTCAAGGATGCTTGTCTTGTGTCTGCCTCCTCAACTTTTGGACTACAAAAGCATCCCACCAAACTGGACTTTTTACATGAGTGTTGGGGATCAAACTCTCGTCCTTATGCTTATATTCCAAGCACATTTCTGACTGAGCTGCCTTCTTGCCAAGAACAACAGTTTCCTTTGTCAGATTTATCCTTAAGTATATCATATTTACTGATATCATTGAAACGACACTTAAATATTTTTCAATTTTCTATTGTGCAATCTTAGTATACAGACATGTCTTCATATTGATGTTTTTCATACCATTGATAAGGTAGAAGATATTCTATACAAAATATCTATGGCAGCAGGAGTTCTCAACCTTTAGGGGTTAAATGACCCTTTCATAGGGGTCACGTAAGACCACTGCAAAGCACAGATATTTACATTATGATTCATAACAGTAGCAAAGTCATAGTTATGAAGTAGCAACAAAAATAATTTTATGGTTGGGATCAGCACAATATGAGAATCACCGCGTTAGGAAGGTTGAGAATCATTGTAGTACGGTTCTGTTAATAAAAACAGAAATACTTCAGTCTTTCTAGTTCAGATAGCTCTTTTTAAAAAATTGCCTAATTGCACTGAGAAGAACCTCTAGGCAGCATTAAATGGAAGTGGTTAGCAATCTTGTTTTATTTTTGAACTAAAGAGAAAAGTGGCATTTCACTATCATGTGCAACACAGATACTGCTACCTTCTATCAGGCTAAAAAGTTTGCCTTAATTCAGTAGCTCACTAAAAACTGACATTTAACTTTTGGTCAATAATAGACACTGGGTAAATAGTGTTATTCATATGAGTTTTAGTTTTTGTGAATATGGTGAGATAAAATGATTAGCTTACAAGTTTATAATTGTTTGCATTCCTGGGACCAGCCACATCTGGGTATACTATTAATTATAGTTTTTGATGTATCGTGGCTATCTGTTTGCTAACATTTTATTTAGAAACCTTTCATTTATGCCGATAAATGTGGATGATGACTTACAATTTTCTTTCCTTGTAGTGTTTTGATCTAGAGTTAATATCAGAGTCAGGTCTGTCTCATAATTTGGATTGGAAAAGAAATCTTCCATTTCCTGTTTTCTAGAAGGAATTGTACAGAGATAGATTCCTTCCTTTTATAAGTGTTTCTGATCATTTCAGAGAAACACTGTTAAGCTTCATTAGTTTTCTCTGACTTTATACTTTTCAGCTCTATTGATTTTTGCTCTGATCTTTACTTTCTTCCTTCCACCTACTTCACACTTTATTTGTTCTTCTATTTCTATGTTGTCAAGATGGAAGCTAAGCTCATTAATTCAAGACCATTCTTCTATCTTTTTGTTCCAACACAGGCATTAGTGCTGGGCATGTCTCCTTAATAAAGCTTTGGGGACAACTTACAGGTCTTAATTCAGCCTTAGACTACACTGTTTTAAGTTTCTTAGGCATTTTCAAATGCATCGAAACCTTGAATTTTTTGAATAGTGAACAATCTAGAATTTAAAATTTTTATTTAATTGTTTTTCTAAGAATGAGCTAAAATATTCATTGACTGCTAGTTGAACAGTTAGCCAGCCAATATTTTTGTCATATATGTGGAGGCAGCTAAACACTCTCCCTTTTTTTAAGTTGAAGAACAAGCATGCAGAGACGATGTGTTGATGTACTGAAGACGATGGTAGGTGGCATGGCTTTATCTAATAGTTCCTTAGTTTTTTCTTTTCTTTCCTCCTCCTCCTCCTCTTCTTTTTTCAAAAGAGGGTTTCTTTGTGTAGCTCTGGCTATCCTGAACTCACTTCATAGACCAGGCTGGCCTTGAACTCATGAAGATGCCCCTACCTCTGCCTCCAGAGTGCTGAGATTAAAGACAAGCACCACCACATGTGGCTAGTTACTTAGTTTCTTAAGCCTTCTCTCAGGGCTCTTTTCTACACCATGTAACTTTGGAAGAATTGCTTTCATTACGCGTAAAACCTGCATTTCTAAAGCACAGGCACAATAGTAAGAAGGAGCCTGAAGTTTACTTAGTAGACATGAACAGATTCTGGTACTGATGGGTTCAATGCGAAGAAGAGAGATAGGTGCAATACTATCCATTTCTAAAAACAAAACAAAACAAAATAATGACACGTGAAGGGAAATGTATAGACATAGCATACATAATATTCAGCAAGAGCCCGCTCAAAAAGTGCTTCCCCTGATATGTGGATCCCAGATTATAATGTATATAAGTAAATAAATGTACTTGTGGGTATAACATCCTGAAAGGGAAACAAGAAAATACAAAATGCTCATTCATGAGATCACATATATACAATAATTTGTGTAAATCCTTCGAATGTTCTCTCAACATGGAACATATTTTCAGTGCAAAGTAAGCCCCTCAGTGGGTCGTGTCCACATGATCTAATGAAAGGCTGCTACCTTACAGCCAGACCTAAATTCTAAGATATGTTTTTTATTGAATAGGCCTGTTGGATATAGTTCTTTGTAAGTAAAAGCAAAGTTATGTATTTTATTTTTAAAAGAAATTTTTGCTGTTCAGATTGTAGTGTGAAGATTGTTAGAAGTACATCTAAATTATCATAGTAGAAAACTCTGCTAATTTATTGTCTCTGAATCTCAAAGAGCAACGTAATAGGAATTTGAAAACTATTTTATTTTTGATTTTATGTTATAATTCTAAAATATATCATTGTTGGTGAATAAATTTGCTGAAAAACATAGAATAGAGCAGCAGAAAAAATGCTGATGTTTTCTGACTGAGAACTGCCTACTAATGCTTATCCATTTTGGGCCAATGGCTTTACTTTTCTGCTTCTTGGTTTCTATTTTTAAAAACACAACTAAGTGGCTACCTCAAATGGTGTAGTTCAGAGTCCTTTTAAATTTTAGATACTGAACAGTTTTTAATTTCAGGGACACACTGAAAGTTTAATTTTATACTTTGGTTAGAAATTCAAAAGTAAGGTAGGGCATTAGTAGTTTCACTAAAGCAATCTAGTTAAGGAGGTGAGGCATATACAACGTCAACTACATTTCCAAGGTGGTGACATACAGTAAGGCTCTGGAAGATCTAGAGACAATTTCCACTCTGCTCCCCCACCCCCAGGAGAGACTTAACAGTGTCTGGAGACAGCTGTAGCAACAGCAACTACAAGCTGCTTTTCTGGTGGGTAGAGACCATGAATGTCATCACACAGAAAACTCCCTTGGTCAAAACAGTGATAATGCCGAGTCTGGGAGAGTCTTCTCCGAACACTCATTGGAAAAGCTATAGTGGGTAGGAGATACCAGGAGAGTCTCATTAAAGAGCCATGCTTACCACCAGCCTCTTGCGTGGGTACATCCAGAGAACCACAGCATAAACAAGATTTCGGAGGAGCGAATCAACATTGTTTACTTTCAGAGCAACAAGAAACCCCAGTGCAGCTAGAGTGGAAGGCTCAGATATCAGCTAGAGAGCTAGGTTACTGCTGTGTTGTGGACAACCTCAAAAGCCAGCATGAAGATCTCTTGCTTTATTTATTAGACAACAGGGAGCCATTCACTGGGTATGCCTCAGAGTAAGCAGTGTTTAGTTAGATTAGTCTGGCAGTGGTCTGGGAATCTATTGTAGTGGGGAAGTTGGGAGGCAATCAGGAGGTTGTTACAACAATTCAACCTTGAGGTATGGCGTATTAATTCAAGCAGAACTGTATGGAACTGCGATTCTTGCACCACAAATCCTTGTCTAAGTGCAATTACAGATTAGGACAGCGTCATGTGCAGCAGTAGCATCGGATCGCGTCCTCTCACAGTGAATGAATGATACTCTCTGGTTTATAAGTGACATGGGTTAGTTAAGCCTTGCCATTTTGCTCATGTGTTTACGTCACATGTGTGTTTGATATGTTTAAAAATGTTTTTATTTCACCAACAGAAGCAGTGGAAAAAATCTATTTACCGACACGTTATCTTCTGTGCCTCTAATGTTGGGTTCTTTTGTCCCCGATTTCTGTGTTCTGTTATAGATACTCTCCTTAAACATTGGGGTTTGTGAATGACAGCAGTACACAGAATACTTTGCTTTGTCTATTTACCACCAAGTTTGACTCCTCTCATCTAGGCAAAATAGTCACCAGAAGTTCACCCTTCAAGATTCTCCATGGGAGGTAAGGAAAATGTTGGCAAGTTAGTTCAGTGCTTGTGAGTCTCATTACTGACCTAGTATCTGTCAGGGGAGTATGGGTAATAATTTTCCCTCTCAGTATCTAGCTTGCTACAGCACTATTTGAATGACTAACCTCCCTTATATCTGTGTAATTAATACTTTGAAACTTAGATTGGACCAGAGAACTAGTCATTAAATTTTAAAAGGGAAAAAAAAAAACAAACCTCTTGTGACAATTACTCCTACATTAAATAGTTTTATCCAGTTGTCATGATTATCTTGTTATATATTATTTCCAGCAGGACCTCAATAAATATCAGAAATGGATGAAATGTACTCAGTATAAGATGGAAAGGATACTTAAGCTTATCTCTGCTTTTGCCAACAATTAGATTTTATAAAAAATGGAAGTAATATTTTTTTTTTTGTAGTTGAAAGAACATTTCAGGATAATTTTAAACAATCTTATGATACTGTGAACTTTTGGTTAATTAAATAAACTATAAATTATGTCATATACAAAGAAAGTTGAGTGTGCATGACATTAAATTTATCTAGGTAAAACATCTTTCCAGTGATGACCCTGCAGTAGGGAGGAAACCCAATCCAGCGGACCACTGGTTGATGTGAACAGTCTTATTCTATCATAGACTTTGCACCAAAGGGTGAGACGACATCTCCTACCTGAGAAAAGATGAAGAACTCGGGAGTGCTGAAACATCAGTAGCATGTTAGGTCACTTGAAAAACACTACTAGAAAGCACTCCTTCCATTATTTTTGTATCCATGAGGATAGGATGTATTATGCTACTTTAAATTCTGATAAAAAAAAAGTTAAAGAGGCAGATCACTGTTACAGTTACAGGAATTTCTTGGGGTGAAAACAATTGTTAGTATACTGGACTATGGTCAGTCACTGTAGTGGTGGTGAAGCTTTCAGGATATGGGTGCCTGTTACTGAGGACACCTATTCCCTCTGCCCCCTTCTTCTTTTAAGCTTGTTGCTGCCGGTCCCTAAGAAGACTAGAGCTACTGTTGGGTGTGATAAAACCACCCTCTCCAGTTACACATGACAATTTTTTTCAGAATATTTTGAAAGTGATTGGTAGAGATAGTTTGGCTGCCAATCAGCTGTGTCTTTCAAGCCTACAGTCTTCAGAAAGTCAGCTTGTGTTACCTGGTTCAAGCTTGTCACCATCTGCTGGAATGCCTTTGTAGGCATTGGCGTGAAGAAATGTCATGTGATTTTGAAATTTATGTAGTAGACATCTGGCAAGCAATCTCAATACTTTCTAAAAATGGAGGCAAGTTTTACACCAAAATGTTGGCTTTTTATAGTCACAATAGCATCTGTTTTGTCCTGTGAGCCTACTGTATAGGACCTGATTTGGGAGCCAATGTTGTAATTAGACCAGAGAGGTGACTATTTAAGATTGATTTTGATCATACATAAACTTAAATACTTGGCTTCATAGAAAGAATTTTCATTCAGAAAATCAAGCTATGATTATTTATTCTTAAAGAAAAATTAAGTTTCCACACTGGGAAAATAGTTACTACTGAAAACACAAAGAATATTGATTCTTTGTCACATAGGAATGATTATCTTAGGTATGTATGAGATTTTTGTTTAGCAAATCTCACTAGTAAGAAGTTCTGGGTTGAGGTGTGCCTTAGATTGTAGTCTAGACTGGAGACTAATATATGAGCTATGCGAGATAAACTACGCTTTATGATTAAGTAAAAGAATCTGAGAATTCTAAATATGACATTTAGAAGGGACAATTGATGGGAAAGGCTTAGGCCTAAGTGTTAGTGGGGAGGACTCAAATGATACAGAACAGAGTAGGACTCAACAAATGTTACTGGATAAGGACCAATGAAGTCAAATCCTCAAAGAATTCCTTCTACTGTTGCATTGCCTTGGGCTTTCTATGACAAAGTACCCGTCAGAGGCAACTTAAACGTCAAAGATTTTGACTTGAGGTTTTAGAGAATTTCAGTGCATTGTGGTGAGGAAGGCATTGCAGTGGGAATGGCTTAATGCGTGTGTGTGTGCATGTGTTTGTTTGTGTGTGTCCATGTCCTGTTTACATCTTCGTGGCTGAACCAGGAAGTTGAGAATGGGACTGGAAGCTGGGCCAGCTATCACCTTCCAAGGCCTGCTTCCATTGATCTATTTCTACCAGTCAAGATCTATGTTCTAAAGTTTCCAGAATCCCCCTAAATAGCAAGATCAGTAGAAGGCCAAGTATGGGAAAAAAATGAGCTTGTGTGACATCCTAGACTTTAACCAAAACAAATAGTGATACCTAAGGGATATAGACAATAAAATGAGGACTGCATATTTCTTTTGTAAATTTGAAGCATGGGAGAATGGGGAAATAGAAGGATCCAGAGGGTCCTAGAAACCTACAAGAAGAACATTATGATGGGTAGATCTGGGCCCAAGAGTCCTGCACAAACTATGGCACCAGCCAAGGACAATATATGCAGTAAACTTCGAACCCCTACCCAGATCTAGCCAATGGACAGGATATTCTCCACAGTTGAGTGGAGAGTGGGGTCTGACTTTCACATGTACTCTGGTGCCCCATATTTGACCCTGTCCGTTGGATGGGGAGGCCTGGTGGCACTCAGAGGACGGATAGCAGGCTACCAAGAAGAGACTTGATACCCTATGAGCATACACAGGGGAAGGAGGTCCCCCTCAGTCACAGTCATAGGGGAGAGTAGTAAGGGGAAAATGGGAGGGAGGGAGGAATGGGAGGATATAAGAGATGGGATAACAATTGAGATATAATATGAATAAATTAATAAAATATATTAAAATTTAAATTTTTTTCTATTTTATTGTAAGTATTCATATTACATCCTGATTGTAATTCTCTCACTCTTAACTTCCTGTACCCACACTCTCTCCCTCTCCCCCTCATCTAGACCTCTGACAGGTGGGATCTTCCTCCCTCACTGTCTGACCATGGCCTATCAGGTCTCATCTGGGTAACATGCATCCCCTTCCTCTGTGTTCACACAGGGCCTCTCCACCAAGGGGAGTTCCTGTCAGAGGCAGTTCCCTGCTCTATACACCCCCCCTCCCCATGTGGAGAATGAGCTGTCCATCTGCTACATCTAAATGGGGGGAGGTGAGGAGGGTTGTCTATGTTCTTTGCCTGCAATGTCCTTGGTTGGTGCATCCATTTGTACAGGCACCCCTGGGTCCAGATCTGCTGGCCTTGATAGTCTCCTTGTGGAGCTCCTGACAACCCCTGATTCCTCCCCTTCATAACCCCCCATCCTACCATCCCCCAGGTCTTCCATACAACTTTCAGCTTTCCGCCCAGAGTCTTGCTGTGTGAGTCCCAGTATCCGTCCTGATTCCCCGCTGGGTGGAGTCTCTCAGAGGACATCTATGTTGGGCTAATATCCACTTATAAGTGAGTGTATACCATGCATGTTTTTCTGGATCTAGATTACCTCACTCAGGAGGATCTTTTCTAGTTCCATCCTGCCAATTTCAAGATTTCCTTGCGTTTTTTTGTTTGTTTGTTTGTTTTTTGTTATTTAGTCTTAACTCACAGTCTCCCACACATTTGGTAAAAACAGGTACACTCAGGTTGAGCTGATGATTCTGGGACGTGCAGGAGAAGGTGTGTCTTCATTTGAGCTCTATACAGAGGATTGGCAGTGTAGTATGCAAGAGGAAGGAGCACAATTGAATCTAGATGTTCTAGTTAGCTGTTTTGGTTTGGTGTGAAAAAACATGCTGACCAAAAACAACTAAGAGGAACAAAGAGTGTATTTGACTTAGACTTCCAGGTCACAATCTATCACTGAGAAAACTTAAGGCAAGACATCAGGCAGGAACAGAAGCAGTAACCACGGAGGCAAGCTGCTTCCTGGTTTGCTCACTGGCTTGCTCTGCTTCCTGCCTGGGGCCCACCTGCCTAGGGAGTGTTACTACCCGCAGTGGACTGGGCTCTTTTATGTCAATTGATAATCATGGAAAATCTTCACGGACATGCCCACAAGCCAATCTGATTGAGTCAGTCCCCAAATTCAGAGTCCCTCCGAAAAGATAACTCTGGACTGTGTTGACCGCTGACGCTAAGTAGGAGGTGGATCCTTAAAGTTGCTGAATAAGCATTCTAAGGGATATTGTGTGATGCTTGCTGGCTCTTCACTATACCAAGGATTTTTACCTTCTACAATTCTCTGTGACTGATTAGAATAGTATGCTTTTGCTGACATTAGACACAGTACCAAGAGGTAAGAGTCCAAGGGAAAAGGAAAGGATGAGGACCAGAACCTCAGATTCATGTGTCTGAGAATTTTATCCTCTTAAAAATTTTCATGAGATCAAGCCAGATTAAATCAGAGCCAAGAATAACCTCGAGGAGAACAGAAACCATTTAAAAGGCAGTAAGGGAGCAGGAGGACTTCTGAAGAGGAAGGAGGCAGGCTATGATCAGCAGGCATCCATGTAAATCCCTTTGAAGGGCTTGCATCACACTTCCTGCTTTTACTTAGAACCATCTGGCAAAGCTCCATCTCCCTGGAGGCCTGGGAACTTTCTCAATACAGTTTTACTGCTCTCTCAATATATCTCTGATTAGCACAGACCCCAGAAAAGATGGTTCTCATGTCATTCTCTCAAGGAGAGATGTGAGAGCTTTGAGATGAAACCTCATGCATGAATTGTCAACCAGTGGTTCAGAGGAACAGGGGCGAGGAATGGGATCTGGATGAAAGTCCCTGTAGTTCTTTACTTTTATTTTTAAATTAAAGACTTTAGTGTGTGTGTGTGTGTGTGTGTGTGTGTGTGTGTGTGTGTGTGTGCGCGTGCACATAAATACAGCACCCCCCCCAAAAAAAAAAACCCAGTAAAGAGTGTTAGTTCTTTTAATGTTTGGTAAAATTGCAAGCAGTTGTGAGCTCTCTGATGTGGGTACTGGAACCAACACCCTGTCCTCTGAAGGACCATTGGTTGTTCTTGGGTGCTCTACTACTATGCTATCTCTCTAGCTCCATCTGCTGCATTTCTGAGAGAACTCTGAACACTAAAGTGGGACTTGGAGGACAATCTTAAATGCGCCTTGCCTATTTAAATAGATTTTTAGGCTCGCCATTGAATGAGTACCAGTTTTCAAAGAAATTCCCGAAAATACAAGCGTCAATATTCAGACGATGGAAGGTCTTCAAGAAGGGGAAGAATGTAAAACTTTATGTAAACTTTATGGAAAGTTTACACATCCGAGCTTAAATTTCTTCATCTGTGAAATAAAATGATTAGAATAAATGATTTCGTAATGCTTTCAGTTCAAAGATTTCTCGCTTTGTTAGTGTTAATTATGCAGAATATATTAACATTGAGTGCAATTAAACTCAAGGCCACTTAAAGATTCTTGGGATAGGAGTTATCTTAGGCCAGTTATGCAGCACATGTCCGTTGTTCTGTAAGTCTGGTGGTAGAAGGAGGACCACCACTGAGATTTTAAGGTCAGTTCCGTCTACATAGGGAGTTCTTGGCCAGCCAAGGATCTCTCTCAATATTCTCCTTTGAAATGAAGACTTATCTTTGTATTCATGCATCATAAAAATAATTATCAAAACAGGGTGTACAAAGACTCATATTTGGAGATTAAATAATTATAGCCCAAATGCTTTCATTTATCCACCTGTGTGGCAAGTACATGTTAAACATCTCTCCGATCCCAATGACAGTGTCGTCGCCACCAATGACATAGTGTGTGCTGTCCATAGGTCCTTGAACCCCTTTTAAGGCTAAGTGTCCTACACTTCAAATATTGTTAATTATGGGTGTAGGTTTGGAATGTTTTCCATGTTCGCTCCTTCTCTAATGTAGGTTCTATATTCACTAATTTGTTAGTCTATGTTTTAGGTCTCTTCTGGCATTAAAATATTATAAATCCTTCTATCATCTATCTATATCTATCGTTTATCCCTCTCTCTCTCTCTCTTCTGTATATCAATTATCTATCTACGTGTCATCTATGTGTCTGTCTACTCATCCATTTTCACTGAGTCCAATTAGTGTTGCCCTATTTATATGTGTTTAGGGCTTATTAATTAATACTAGAGTCTCATTGCTGAATAAAATTTTTTCTCCCTCTCAGCAGCCACTCCCTTCCTGTACTGCAGGGCTTTGCAGGAAGCTATGTTGTTATGAGTTCATAAGAGTAGCATCCTGTTCTGTTAGGATAGATTATGTTGTAGGAGTCATTTGGTCCTATGACTCTTACAATCTTTCCATCACCTCTTATGTGATGTTCCTCAAGGCTTAGGTGTAGGGATTTTGTTATAGATGTCCTATTTTGGGATGGGAACTTTGTGGTTAGTTTTAGTAGTTGTACAATTCTCTAATACCCTCTGTCTTCTGCAAAAAGTAATTGATGAGAGGTGAGAACTGCATTTATCTAAGGGTACAAGAATGGGTAGTTAGAAGGCAGTTAGAGATAAATTAATTTAATAATATAGTAGTAGTAAGTGCTGTTCAAAGGCCTGTGACTACTTTGATCATGGGTTGTTGGCTAGGTTTACAGTATCAGGCATGAGTTCTCTCTAATTCAGTAGGCTTTAGGTCAAATTAGAGGCGCGTTACCCCAAATAAATGAGTGTAACTATTGCATTACTGAGGCTATCTCACCCCTCTATTCATCAAAGACTAACAAAAGGCCCAGTACCAAACAAAACACTTCACCTTGAATTGTTGGTGAGGAGGGCTAAGAGACCACCCCACGGTATAGGCTATTACCATTATTCTTGGTTGCCTGCCAGAATATGAGTGAAAGAAAGTCGCTAAAGACATCACACACTTTAGTCACAAGACTGGCAGAAATCAGGCTGGTCTTGATCTGGAGCCTCCTCCCTGAGAGCTAGGTCTCATAGTGTTTGGAAGATGTAATCCTCCAAAGCAGGAGAGTTATCAGTAGTCCCACCCAGCTGTAAATCCTGAGAACCACAGCAATGACTTGCCCAACATGATTTAAAAAAAAAAATTAAAGCTAGGTATGACGGCCCATATCTGTAGTCTCTGCACCTGGGAAGCCAAGGAAGCAACAATGGAGGAAAGTCAGTTAGAAACAGTCTTAGCTCCTGCTCTTGCTGTGAAAAGGAACCACAACCAAGGCAATTCTTAGAAAAGAACACATTTAAATGGGGCTTCCTTACAGTTTTAGAAGGTTAATCTATTATCATGACCGAAAGAAGCCAGGCATGGTACTGAAGCAATAGCTGAGGGCTTTACATTCTGATCTGTAAGAGAGAGAGAGAGAGACAGAGAGAGAGAGAGAGAGAGAGAGAGAGAGAGAGAGAGAGAGAGAGAGAGAGAGAGAGAGAGAGAGACTAGACCTGGCGTAGGCTTTAAAAAATTTAAAGCTACCCCAGGGACATATCTCTAACAAGGCCATACCTATTCTGATAAGGCTATACTTCCCAGTCTTGCTAATCCTTCCCAAACAGTTCCATTCCTTGGTGACTAAGCATTCAAAGATACCACCAACCTATTGGCAGCATTCTTTCTTTTTTTCCATTTTTTTTCAAGTAGCTTTTATTTATTTCATTTTTAGATGCTTAGCGAGACAGATGGAAACCAAGAGGAACTCTCCAGTGTTCTTTTTTTTTGTTCTCAGTGCTTTTTATTTTATTTTTTATTTTTTTATTAATTTATTCTTGTTACATCTCAATGGTTATCCTATCCCTTGTATCCTCCCATTCTTCCCTCCCTCCTTCCCATTTTCCCTTTATTCCCCTCCCCTATGACTGTTCCTGAGGGGGATTACCTCCCCCTGTATATGCTCATAGGGTATCAAGTTTCTTCTCGGTAACTGGCTGTCCTTCCTCTGAGTGCCACCAGGTCTCCCCCTCCAGGGGACATGGTCAAATGTGAGGCACCAGAGTACATGAGAAAGTCATATCCCACTCTCCACTCAATTGTGGAGACTGTTCTGACTATTGGCTAGATCTGGGTAGGGGTTTAAAGTTTACCGCCTGTATTGTCCTTGGCTGGTGCTTTAGTTTGAGCGGGACCCCTGGGCCCAAATCTGCCTATCATAATGTTCTACTAGTAGGTTTCTAGGACCCTCTGGATCCTTCTACTTTGCTATTCTCCCATGCTTCTCTCATCTAGAGTCCCAATAGGATGTCCTCCCCTCTGTCCCAGTTTCCTGGTAAGTGAAGGCTTTCGTGGGACACGCCCCTTGGGCTAGTATGCTTACTCAAATCACCACAGAGGTTAGTAAATGATACGTCTCTGGCTATACTACATAAGGAAATCTCACCTCTAGATAAATGAAGACTCAAATAAACAAGTAAATTTACTTCTTCATGAGACATTTCTATACATGACCTTCTCCATCTGCATGGAACTTTGTATGAGTTCCAATATTTGTGACTAGGAATGGAACTCCTCATCCTCTCTATATTGTCTTTATCCTTCAAGGACCTTGTAAGTGCTCATATATAGTGTTGATTCTCCTTAGGACATGTTCCTTGATAGCATGGCAGCTCAGTGTTTGCCATCGTCTTCATTTTTAGGAAAAAATCTGTCTTTGTCCACTACTTTGAGTATTTAATACTATTAGAAGTATGTTTTAAGAGATATCTTAGTCAGAGTTTTTATTACTGTGACGAGACACCATGGCCATAGCATGAGTCAATGGGAGCCATACCTATTCAAACCATCAGAAGAGAGTTAATTTTTATTTCAATTCAGGTTTGTTTTTGAGACTATATTTGATACATAGGCAAGGCTGGCCTTGAATGAATAGAAATCCACTTATTTTTGCCTCTAGAGTACTGGGATTAAAGGCATGTGTTACCATGCCCCTGTGAGAATTACTTTAAAAGTACAAATATTTAAAAAATAAACTTATTACATTCTTGCTATCTGCTTTAAAGCATGTGTGTGGTAGCTCTGAGAAACAGTGTATGTAAATTACCACCTTTGCCACATCTGACTTTGGGCCTCTGAAATGATGGGTTTCCCAGTATAGTGGGAATTCATAGCCTTGATTATATTTGTAGCTACTGAAGTTTATATTATCATTCCAGAGTTATTACATATTTGTAGTTTACACATTACATGATATTCATAGTCTTAATTTAATAGCAAACACAGAGTTTCCATGCAGCAAATGGGAATTGAAATCACTGGAACTATGGAAATTAGATTTAGTTGGGCTTCTGTGGTTGCCTGAATTCT
The DNA here is from genome assembly GCA_907169655.1 of Acomys percivali. Taxonomy (NCBI): domain Eukaryota; kingdom Metazoa; phylum Chordata; class Mammalia; order Rodentia; family Muridae; genus Acomys; species Acomys percivali. Next base: position 114,276,505 of record OU015745.1, on the reverse strand, counting down.
ACAAGATAAATGCCACATTATTTTTTTTTTTATTGCCAGACACCATATTTAAAGAGACCATGAAAAACTTGGAATTTCCTAAATAACTGTCACAAATATATAGTTCAATTTAGACTCTAAAAATGCATTATTATGTAATTCCCTCCCTTTCCTTGGACACTGGGTGTCTTCCATTTCTTCTAGGCCCTAGTGCTTATGCCTTTCATTTTATTTGCTTTATGTTAAATGTGAAATTTAAAATTTGTGACTATGGGTACCTAGACTTAGTATTAAATTAATCATAGTTAAGTTTTGTCATTTTAATAGTCTTTTGTTTTCTGGACTGGATCCTTCAAGAATTTCAGTTTACACCTGTGAATAAATGTTTATAGATCAGTGTTACAAGTTCGAAATTATTTTTGACTGGTGAGTATATAATAAAATTTTGAGAATTTGTCCTTACTTCAAAGTACTTATTGTGGCAGACATGATAAACCATTTAGAAAACTGATGTTGAAAAAGACATTTCAGTGTCAGGCTTAGTGGCTCATAGCTTTAATTCAAGAACTTGGGAGGCAGAGGCAAGTGGATGTCTGAAAGTCTGAGACTAGCCTGAACTATATAGCAAGTTCTAGGCCATTCAAGACTAGATATTGAGATCCTGTTTCAGGAAACAAAACAAAACAAAACAACACACATATATGCACATCAGATACTTGTGGCTATGAACTTCCATCAACAATGTTTATTTTTTTTATTAATTTAGCATATTTACAGGAGGAATATAAATTCAGGAATCAGTTACATCTATGGCTGCCTATGAACTTCATGAACTAAGAATTCATGATACAAGACTAAAATAATCTGAATAGTGAGTTGCTACATAGATTTTACTATCCTATTGAGCCTTTAGAGATTTACATAATATATTAAAAATTTTGTCTGTGAAATTGTAAGATATATGTGTACATATGCATAATACCTATTAATTTTTGTCATTTGTAATACCTATCAACTAATATCTATTTACACATCTGTTACTCATTTTCCTGACTAATTTTTGGTCAACTTGGTACAAACTAGAATCATTGAGAGGAGGGCACCTCAATGAGAAATTTCCTCCATAAGATCTTGACTGTGGGGAAACCTGCGGGGGATGTTCTTAAACAGTGATTGATGGGAGAATTCTTAGTCCATTGTGGATGTAAGAGATCAGGGTGAAAAGGCCTTAGGAGAAAGCCAGTAATCAGGACTTCTCCATGGCCTCTGTGTCACTCCTGCTTCCAAATTCCTTCCTTGCTGAGTTCTTGTCCTGATTTTCTTCTGTGATAAACAGTGATGTATATGGAAATGTATATAGAATAAGCACTTTCTTCCCCATCTTGTTTTTGGCCATGGTGCTTTATCACAGCAATAGAAACCCTAACTAAGGCACCCATATATCTACCTGTGAATTTATCTTTGTTCCTTTGCTTTATTCTATTTGTTACCTATCTATCATCTATGTTTGTATCGCATATCAACAAACCTTATAATTGACTTTCATTTATCTATTATCTATCTATTAATACTTGGCTGTATTTCTGAAGAAGTATACACATCCACCTTCTTTCAGTTTTTTAGATAATTAATCTAATGGGTAGTGGTGGATCTTTTTCTTCTAAAAAGCCACCCTTTATCTGAGTTACTTATCTTGAATATACTACTCAAGTCAACCTCATTTTGACATATTTATGTCTCATTAGTAGGAATTAAGAGCCTGTATTCACTCTTCCTTGTTATGAATTCAAGTTTTTTGATACTATCATGTTTTTGGGCATATTTCTTTGGAGAAAACTCATATTGTAGACTATAAATATGTGGTAGAATCAAGCCTTTGCGTCTTCCTTCAAATGAAGGAGTTTTTGACTATATAAACATTTATTTCTGGATGACCACCTTCCAAGGTCATATTACTTTTGCTTCAATTAATATTACATTTGAAAATTTGCATATCCCACAGCGTCTTTGGATTAAATAGAAAACATGTGATTAATTTCATTGGTAGCTACATCACTGTTCTTGATACCTTATTAACATATAAATGATTCAGTGGAAAATGGAATGTATTCCCATTACATTTATTCAGAATATAGTTAAAGCCACCTCCTAGTCCATGTATTTCTCTTGCTAACACTTCTCTCTCTCTCTCTCTCTCTCTCTCTCTCTCTCTCTCTCTCTGTGTGTGTGTGTGTGTGTGTGTGTGTGTGTGTGTGTGTTCTTATGAGAACCTTACTGGTAAATGTTAGTTTTATCTTGGACTCAAAACTGTATGTTTCTTTTTTTCACCGTGTTTCACAAAAGTATGCTGGACTGACTGAAAAGAAGAAACTGTGTGTAAAGTCAAGACTATTCTGACACATTTTGGGGATACTCCAGCATTAATCAGGGGTTGGAGGTAAGCTGACAGTGGGGGCTTCTTTAGGGAAATGCCTTTTATATCTCAAGGACTAGTCAGCTAAAGAAAGAGAGAGGTAGGGGAAGGGAAAAGAGAGAAAGAAGAGCTTATGGAAAGAAAGTTCATGAAAATAAATATATAGGGCAGAGTAAGTAGAAAGAGACTCAGTATGCATGCAATCAGATGTCACGTTCAGAACACAAAGCCCAGCTTTGAAGGGCCTGTTAATGTACACGAGGGTCAAATTTCATGACAAAAGTCACTGAGATGAAACTAACCATCAAAATACCTATGTGTCTAAATAAAACTATTTTAGCCTCAGTAACAACATAATGCTTTGTTTTCTTTTTTATGGCAAGGAGTCTCTGTCTAACATCTAGACTTGAAAAAGCTCAACTTAGAAATTAATGAAGGTCCATCAAGGAAATGTAACCTTCTTAGCAGAAACTGGCACTGTGAAAATGACTGTATTGGACATTTCATAAAATCTTGACCATGGCTCTGACTCCTTTTCCCGCCTTAAGCCAGCTAGTTTATTTCTGAGGATGTAACCACCCTGTAATGAATTCTTGTTAGCCAAAATGATACTTCCAATTATTAATGCTCCTCAAAATGTCTTTTAGGAATACTCTCTTTTGAGACGTGCAATAAAATTAAGAAAAATGAATTTCCCTTTTAGTATTTTTATTTGAAATATCAGTACATAGAATATTGTCATGGAAACACTAAAAAAAAGGAGAAGAAACTTAATTATTTATGAAAGAGTTGGGAAATACCTTGAAAGCCTTGGAGGAAAGTACACACTGACATTATTATAAAAAGTAAGAAATGAATCGCTGTACACAGAGTCCCTTAGGTGTTTGGCATTCTCAGTTGTCTGAAAGAAATTAAAGCAGGACATGATTAAAAAATAAGGCTTATGAGCAGGCACATCCTCAAAGATTCTCTTTAAGAGTTCCAACAGAAAAATTCAGGACACATACCCTTGTATTAAAAAATATGCTGCTTGCTTTCAAAACCAGTGCTTTGTTCTATGAAAGTAAAGACACATGAGGACTTTTAAGAAATACAGAGAAAGGCTGAAGAGATGGTTCCATGGTTAAGGACACTTGCTGCTCTTCCAGAGGACAGGAGTTTGGGTCCTTGCATCCAGGCACTCAGGTTGTATGGCTTAAAATCACTTAGAAAGTCATATCCCACTCTCCACTCAAGTGTGGAGACTGTTCTGACCATTGGCTAGATCTGGGTAGGGGTTTAAATTTTACCACCTGTATTGTCCTTGGCTGGTGCCTTAGTTTGAGCGGGACCCCTGGGCCCAAATCTGCCTATCATAATGTTCTACTTGTAGGTTTCTAGGACCCACTGGATCCTTCTACAATGCTATTCTCACATGGTTCTCTCATCTAGAGTCCCAATAGGATGTCCTCCCCTCTGTCCCAGTTTCCTGGTAAGTGAAGGCTTTATGGGAGGGAGGGAAGAATGGGAGGATACAAGGGATGGGATAACCATTGAGATGTAACAAGAATAAATTAATAAAATTAAAAAAAATCACTTAGAATTCCTGTTTCAGCGGGTTTAATACCCTCTTTCTGCCTCTGAGAGCATACACACACACACACACACACACACACACACACACACACACACACAGACAACACACACTCAAACATGCACAAACCAATAAAAATAAAAATATACAAGAAAGATAAATACAGTCCAAGACAGTACCATATGATAGAGGTGAAGGCATACATACAAAGTCCTGGCCACTCTGGGATACAAACAACCACCCCCACCCCCACCACCCCCACCAGCACCACCCCCATCAGCACCAGCACCACCACCAGCACTACCCCCACCAGCACCAGCACCACCCCCACCAGCACCACCCCCACCAGCACCAGCACCACCCCCACCAGCACCACCCCCACCAGCACCAGCACCACCCCCACCAGCACCACCCCCACCAGCACCAACACCACCACCAGCACCACCCCCACCAGCACCAGCACCACCAAAGAGATGAAATAAGAAAGCACAGAGGAAAGTAAGAACGCAGTATGGACGGAAGGGGAGAAAGTAAATGACAAGAACCAGACACTGGGGACCAAAATTAGCAGCAATAAAAACCGCTACTCAAAATATGAAAACATGGATGATGTGACCATGCATGAGAAGAATAAATACTAATGAAAAATTTGCACTTCAGGATTGTTTGGAAGGATAGAAAAATGGAACATACGGCTGCAGTTCTGAGCATGTAACCTTGGCCACTTCTGAAAGTTCTGACAAGTGTCTGGTCAACCTAGGGCCACAGTTACTAATATGTGTGTTCCCTAAAAATGTCTTAAGTCTGCAAAACAACCTTCATTCTTATGTAGATCAGTTTGCTCCATTTCTTCAGCTACAATAATAGTAGAATGGGACATACTTTTGAAAGTTTTTTTTTCTTCATGTAACAATTGAAATAAAAGTTTCAGAACTTGAAGTATCAAATCTGTGTATTTGAGTGAAACTTAATTGGTCCAAATAACTCCCTTTTAAGGTCTATTCATGCCAGAACTCTATTTGGTTCACTGTTAGTAAATTAACATCTGTTTGTTAAGCACTTGAGCTAATTTTATTGTCTCATTTTACCCACCTCCTCATTTCACATATATTAAAAAAAAAAGCAGCCTAATTTTCATTCTCATTACTATATCACTTCTATATAACCAATTTAATGGAAAGTCACTTAAAAAATATTTTGAAGAAGGATATAATCACTTGCTTTTTTACCCATTAAAAATTAGAAATCAAGTGTTCAATAATACATTACGCCTTCAACTGGAATTTAGAGGTTTCTATGCTAATGGAAATTATAATAGTAATCCCCTGTGTGTTAATATACTGCCTGAAGAATCAAATGGAACAAAATGCAAATGGGGAGACTTTCCCACAGTCAAAGGGTTTGGCCATTTTCCATTTTTATCTGCTCGAAGCATGCAGCCAAGGGCCGCCTACGTTTTCTTATCTTCAGTTTCATACCTGAGTTGGATGCACTTACTTGTTTTTTTTTTTTTTCCTTTTCCATTTTAAATGTGTGATTCAATTTTGAGAACTTCTTAAAAATAGTCTCAGGATTGTGAAAATCCTTGGAGCAGGGCCAGATTCCCCAGACTTAATATGCTTTCTTCCCCACTCTCTGTTACACATGGCTGCCGTTGACATTTCTTGTGTACCTTGCCCTACCCATTACTAATGTGCCACATGATGCCATTGTACTTTTATAAACACTGCTTCAAATTAGCTTCAAGCAAGTAGATTTCTCTTTCCTTTCCATGTGTGGTGATCTTCATAGGAAACCGTGGTCATAATCCAGTACAACAAACAGAAATGAGCAAAATTAAATTCTAAAAGGTCTGCTGCTTCCCAGTGTTGCGTGGGCCTTTGTGTTTCTGTTGATTAAAATTTGCATACGTGTTAGTGGGCACTTTTTTATTTTTTTATTCCTCTGTTTATTTGTAATCTAGGATAAAAATTTGCTTTGGGGACTTAGTTTTATCTTCAGTGTTCTCTGATACCTTGTATTTTGCATTTTAGGAAATGTTTGGAAATTTTAGAAAATATTTACAATAATTCACTAGTTATAGGATAGGAAAATATAGCTGAGAGATAATTTCCATTTGTTTTGTTTGTGTGATTGTATGTGGGCAGGCATGTCTAAATGTTGCATGAATATTAATAAAGGTCTATTCAAAGTGATGTGTCTGTGGCCTGCAGATGCAAGTGTTGAAAATGCTTCTATTATAAGACACATGCCTCAAATATGATGATACATCATTTATTTCAAAGTATCCTGTAAATATCACAAAGATATAACAGACTTAAGACCTAGCTGTAGCAATGCTCTCCAGCTTTTCAGGCATTTTATTTATTAGGTAAGTAACCATTTGTCTATTTCAGTTATGGGATGACATGAGTGGACTCAAACATCAGATAGAACAGATAGGCTTTTGAAACAAAAATAAAAGGGTTCTATGGTAATTTAAAAGACCAAGCAGCTCAAGGAAATATTCTTGGTGTATCTGGGGATTTAGGGACCTCACTCATACATAAGACTATATCGTGAATACTACACATTGAAGCAGGCTTCCACAGGACCTTTGTGTTTCAGATGAATAGAAATTTTTTCATAATCTAAAAGAAAAATTTGCTTTGGGGATTTAATTTTATCTTCCGTGTTCTCTGATACCTTCCTTGTATTATGCATTTTAGGAAATGTTTGGAAATTTTAGGAAATGCTTACAATAATTCACTAATTACTACAGGATAAGAAAATATAGCCAAGAGATAGTTGAAGAACCGCTGCCTCATTTTTATATACTCTCTTTACCGTATGTTCAAGTCACTGATGGGGCTTTGCACAGGCAGCAGTTACATATCTTTTAAGTAGGTAATAGAGAGCACTCAAAGATACGGAGTTCAGAAAATTAGTGGTTCAAGGTCTAGAGTCCAATGAAGAGATGAGTTAGATAGGATGAAATAAAAACAAACAAGAAATCACCGCCCCTCCCCCCATAACACACTCCTGAAAGAGACTGCACTGAAGTTTATAATAAAAGGTTATGACGTTCCACACCAGCCCCATGAAATGCGGCTGCAGTGAATGTGTGACCATCTAAAAGCTAAAGTAGTCCCTTTCACAGAGGATTGCTTTTGCTGACAAAATCTGCCCTGGCTAACTTAGTTGCTGGACCCATGAGCCTTTGGTAAAGTACAACAGTTGAGTAACAGGAAGTTCCAGAAATCTGACCCAACGTGACACAATTCTGTGTGCCACAGTGTGTTCGAGTTCCCACTGGGATCAGGCCCAGCTAACACCAGAGCTCCGTCTGCTATGGTATGATGCTCTTATTGCCCTATAGATGTTTTTTTTTCTTTTTCTTTTTCTTTTTTTTGGTTTTTTGAGACAAGGTTTCTCTGTGCAGCCTTGGCTGTCCTGTTGTTTCTTATGAACATTCTGTGAATACATTCCCTGTGCAGAAATCTGGTCCTTGGGTCCAGCTTCCAGACAACTGGACTTGAGACAGTGTGGATTTTACACTGTCAGTTCCAGAGCCCCCAGTTACAAATAAGAGCTATAGATACTGTATCCTCATGCAAAACTGAATGAGATGCGCTTCTTGTTTAAATGCCCTTGGGGGATGGAGAACATTTGATGGGTCAGATGGAGGGTTTTTTTTCTAGAGGAATGTGCAGATGCAAAGCCATGCCAAAGGACTGTTAAAATCTGTTAAAATCACTGTTAGAGTTAGTAAGTTCTCTATGGTCTTTTGGTATTTACTATTTTTGTAAGTAAATGAAGAATTAGAAAGAGGCATTTTGAGTATCAGCTGCTAGATTCTCCCTTACTGCCCTGGCTGCCTTCAACAAAAGGACTGTCATCCCACTAACTATTGTAACATCTTGTATGGCCCCATCAGTCTTACGGCACCCCATAGACACCTTGAGAAAACTACATAATAGTGGCAGCTGACTGCCACGGTGCGGCTTTGGGTAGATTGTTTGAAATAATTTTTAAGAGGCTCCCAGTGACCTCTAGTTGACTCCTCAACAATTTCCTTGTGCCCCAAAGAGGAAACTTCCCCTGGTTATTTAACATTATGTGGTGAAAAACAGGCAAGGATGTGAATTGCCCAGACATTTCTATCCTGGCTGTGTTTTCAAAATACCTAAGTTCATGTAGGTGCTTCCTGAGAGACTCTTCTGAAATTCCTCCCCCAGTGTTGCAACAGCTGTCCAGGTAAGAACATTCTTTCTCTTGGTCTTTGTTTTCTTTGAGCAGTACAGGCTGTGCAGGCAACACAAAGAAAGACAGTTGAAATGACAAGCTGGGAAGGCAGCCATCTGCCTGATAGCTGAAGAAGAACTTGGAGTGTTCCGGAGCATCCGGGGCCTCTAGAAGAAGCATAACGCAAGACGAAGAGTCGGCAGAGTTGAGAATGAAGGACTTAAAGAAAGCTAGAAGGAAGCAGGAAAGAGAACTCACATGTTCTGGTCACCAGAAAATTTACCGGGAGAGCTCCCATGTTTTCAGTTTGTAGTCTAAGACTGCAAGGTAAGAGCAGTATCTCTTGCTTGCAACTGTCAAAGGCTTAAGGGAATTCACTGAATGCCTAGGTTAGCTTGGACATTTCACTATCAAAGGCCAAATCTGGGGAGTTCTGACTTCTTAGGCTTATATAGAACTATAACTTCTGCAGGGCAGAGTCCAGGTGCTTGATTTCTGTCACACTTGAGGGCACCACCCACCAATGGCCGTTACTTGATGCCTCCAACGGAAAGTAAAGCTGGGAGTCACTAGTCATTGAAGAACTTTCCTTGACTGACACCTGGAAACTTATTGGCAACACTAGGCACTATGTGGGTGATAATAGGTCTCTGGAAAGAGATGAAATCTGGAAGCTTCAAGTAAAAGGACATTCAATATATTGCCTAATAAGGTTTTTTTTTAATGCAAAAGGAAAGACAAAATAAATTCTGGGCAAAATAAAAAAGCACAGTGACTTGGGAAAACTGCTATAAAACCATGTTTACATAGGGCATTTCTGGGACAGGGGAGGCTCTATGGTGGTGATCCTGGCTGAGACTTCTAGCAGCAAGGGATGTGGGAACTTGAAGTGGCCACCTTCTTCAGCCACACATGGCTTCCAGTGGTGGAAGGGGGACACTATCCTACCCATGATACCTATGACCTGGCTAATCAATGACTGGCCCAACTTGGGTGGCATGCCAAGAGAGAGGCCACCCTAGCACTATTAATAATATTCTGCTGTATTTGTGGACAGGAGGCTAGCACAACAGTCATCTAAGTGGCTTCATCTAGAACCCGATGAAAACAGATGCAGAGACCCACAGGCAAACATCAGGCAGAGCTTGGGGAATCTTATGGAAGAGGGAGAGGAAGGATGGAAAGAGACAGAGATGTCAAGGACACCACAAGAAAACCTACAAAATCAACTAACCTGGCCCATAGCAGTTTACAGAGAATGAACCACCAACCAGATAACATCCGTGGGATGGATCTAACCATGCCCCCAACATATAAAAGAGATGTGCAGCTTGGTCCTCACGTGGGACCTTTAATAGAAGGTGCAGTGGCTGACTCTGACTCTGACTCTGACTCTGTTTCCTGCCTTTGGATCCCTTTTGCCCGACTGGACCACTTTGTCTAGCTTCATTAGAAGAAGATGCGCCTAGTCCTACTTGATATGCCAAGATAGGTTGATATCCATGGGAGGTCTCCCCTTCTCTGAGAAGAAAGGGAGGAAGGAATAGAGACAGGAGAGGGGAGATAGGAGGGAGGGGGTGGGAGGAGAGGAGGCAGAGGAAGTTCCAATCAGGATGTAAAATTAAAAATAATTAATGAAGAAAAACACGTTTAGACTGTGAATATGGAAGGCCATCAAGGTGTAAGCTTTCCTCGGGGCACTAGGAAAAAAAATATGGATTATGTGCTCTTCTATAGACATTTTGTTTGCTTGTTTGTTTTTTAAAACAGGGTTTCTCTGTGTAGCCCTGGCTGTCCTAGAATTTCCTCTGTGCACCATGCTGGCCTCTAAACTCAAAGCTCCACGTGCCTCTGCCTCTCAAATACTGGGATTAAAGGCGTGTACCATCACCACCAGGCTTAGGAGTTTGTTGTTGTTGGTTTCATTTTTAATTAGTTTAGGAGACAGCTCTCATGTATCCCAGGCTGACCTTGAATTTACTATGTAGCCTAAGCTGCCTTCAACTTCTTTTCACCTGCCTGCACCTCCCAAAGGCTGGGATTACAGATGCTATAGGATATGAAATTCAAGGAAATGTTAAGTACATGAATGCCCCAATCTACTTAAAGTACAAAAACTTTAAAAGTGTTTCTTTAGAGAAAGAATGTCATAATAAAATAAAGGGTGAGGGGCAGTAGAAAGATGTAGGAAGTTTCAGAGATCATTCTTTGAAGATGTGGAAAACAAGAGAGGTTCAAGGCTTCGGAATGTGGTGATTTATTAAGTGTAGAGGATGAGAGACAGAATCTAAGATGAACTTTTGGGTTGGGACTTGACTTGAGCAGCTGCATACCGGGGCCCATGGGGATGGAGGGAGATCTGTTTATTCTACATCTATCCTTTTTGCAGACTTCTGGATCCAGGAAAGCAAGATCTGTTTCCACTTTCAGAGACCCCTTTTTGCCGTACCTCTTTCTGGTTGCCCCGATTAGCAACTCCTCCACTCTCAGTACTCAACTAACCGTTTCTTACCAACTGAAAAATCATACAAACCCAATTTTATAAAAAAAAAAAGTGTCCCCTTATTTTAAAAATACATTAAGGAGTTCTGGACCACCCTGCTTTTCTGAACACCCGAAACATACTGTCATAGCTTTCACCATCATGTTAGCTCAGATAACTTTAGCTGAGGATACTAAAGCAATGGGTTTTTTTTTTCCTAGACGTTTCTTTGGGCTTCCTGAAGTACGTGTAGATTAGAGGATCTGTGTATGCATTTCTATGAAGTTTATATGGTAGTTTTAGGTTTATATGGATTTTTAAGAGTTTAAGTGAGATGTCACAAAAATACAAAAGGCCTGGCTACCTCATAAGCCTGTGCTGAGACCTAGTGGGCACAGAAGGCAAGTCTACTGTTAAGTGGAAGATTTCAAGTGCAGATGCCTTGGAATCCTCACTGAAACCAACTTTGCCAACCTTTTAATGATTTTGACCCTTGAACTTGGTCTTTAACATAAGACAAATGCACTTACGGTTGTAGTTTTTGGGAGGGAGGAGGGCGGTTGACCAATGCTCCACAGTGTTGTAGTGGACAGAGGAAACGTGAACGGTTCCTTGTTCTGTCTCTCAAGGCATCAAGGTTACCAAATTGGTCCCCAATGTAGGGAAAAATATTCTAAACTGGAAACTAAGTTACTTGGAAGGATTTTCCCCATGATGAAAACGGAGGAAAACAACTTCTATGTATTGTGGTATATAAAGTGGAATTTGACACCCTGTGTCTTTAAGTAGTATGTCCCTTATATGAGGAAGGTCTCTGGAGCCTTCATAATTAAAACTACCCTATAATCCTGGAAAAGTGGACAGAGGTTGAGATTTTCCACCACATAATTACTGGCTAAATTTTACTGCCTGAAAAAAAGACTTTTTCATTAGTGAGTTTCTCTGTTTATTTGGTGCCAGTTTTTATATTTATTTTTGTTTTACACCAGTTTTTGTCTTTTCGTCATATAATTCGATTCAGATTTTTTTTTATTGGTTGCAGTTGGTTTCTTGGAAATTTTCATCTTCACAAAGATTCCTGCAACTCCTCTGACTGGTTTTGTTTTGTATCATAGAAACAGAATGATTGAGGTGGAGGGGAAAGGTGAAGAGTTTGGAGTGCTGACAAACAAGTAATTTTCATTATGTTATTCCCACTGGTGGCCCTGAACACATGGGCAGCACTACCTGGATGTACTGGGTTATCAAAAGAAAAAAATACATGAAATTGGGAAGGGTCATATTGAGGGGTATAGAGGGAGAGTTGGAGGGGGAGATGGGGTTAGCTATGATCATATTTCATTATATCCATGTATACAATTCTTAAAAGTAATCTAGTGTATCTTAGAATACGAACTCATTTGCCATTGGTGTTCTTACATCAACAGATACTTTGTGAACCAGTTTTGTTCTTTCTTTTGCTATTAGTGTCTGTCTTCTTACTAGGATTTATTTCTATTCCTGAAAAATTCTCCTGATCTTCCTATCTAAAAAGGCCTTTGGATGGCTACTGCCCATTCAAATCTTCAATATTCTTCAGAGCCTTGCTAAAAATTACTTTCTATATGAGGTTTCCAAAGAAAATTCTATCCAGGAAGGCTGTTTGGTACTGTTGTTGCTTTAAATACACACACACACACACACACACGTGCACACACCCATGCATGTATACATTCATACAGAGACAGAAACACACTATTAAATATTAAATAAGTATCTTGTTTAATATAGTCGTCACAGATAATTTGTTTAAAGATTTTTTTATTTTATTTTTATTTTTATTTTTTTATTTTTTATTTATTTTTATTTATTTATTTTTTTGTTTTTGTTTAAAGATTTTTATGCCTGCTATGCACTAATAACAAATAACTAGGAGTACCAGAGGAAATTTACACACAGATTAGGCTGGAAGACATTTATACATAAATCCAGATTAGGTTATTTCACTTCCTAGTTCTCCCAAACTTTTTATTCAGTTTTTGCTCTCCGAGGGAGCTGAGCCTTGAAGCACAATTGCATAGTCAAATAAGGGAGAGTATTTTATAAGCAGGAGAGAATAAAAGGAGCCTTAAAAAGCCCCCCCCCCCCAACACACACATTATGTCTACACAAACAGCAATAGATTAGTCACTTGTCAACTACAGAATGGTTATGACTATAGCCTTTAATGGCTGAGCCATCTCTCCAGTCCTCATCTGCAGCACACAAACTCATTCAAGCTAATTGTATCCAATGGTCCTATTTTCCTAATTGCATTCTTTTGTATGTATTTTTGCTGTATGGAAGAATAAAATACAGGGAGATAAGATGCATAGCATGAAACATTTTACCAAAACTATTTTGAGAACTGTGAGCAAGCAGATTGCATTGGCTCAAAGATCCCATTTATGAGTCTTCTGGTTAGGTCTATGAAATTCTGATATTTAATATATATATGTATATATATATATACATATATATATATTGCATTGATGCTCAATAAATGATTACCACTTAGTGTATGCAACTCTAGTCTAAGAACTGCTGCTCATTCAACAGAATAAAAAGAATATTTATTCCTTTGATATTTATTCTAAGTGCTAGACAGCTATTACACATTATCCAAACTGCCACCTTGTTCTACAAAGTTTCATGTTATGCAGATAATAAGATGTGTGCCAAAATAGTACTGCCAGGAGAAATTCTATTTCAGCTAACTCTCTACATCTTGTTTCCCTCTGACACAACTTACTATCTTTTACATTTGTTGATCTAAGAGCTGAAATGTGAATGCTAATTCAAGACAAGACAATCCTTGTTAGTTATTCTTTCATTCAAAAAATATTTGGCATTGCCTATTAAGTGAAATGGGTATTGATTAGAACACTTGTGGTACACAGATGAACCAGATAAGATATATATATATATATATATATATATATATATATATATATATATATA
>OU015745.1:114217450-114262845 GCA_907169655.1 Acomys percivali | reverse complement strand
TATATATATATATATATATATATATATATATATATATATATATATATCAACACACACACACACAAACACACACACACACACACACACACCACACACAAAAGGGTCCGTTTTGGCCCCAAACTTGCTGTGTAGTTCAAGATCACCTTGAGTTTATGATGCTCCTGCCTCTACCTCTGGGTACTGAAACTATAGGCATGAGCCACTATGGCTGATTTATATGCAGCTAGGGATTAAACCTGTTTTTGTGTATGTTAGGCATGTACTTTGGATACAGAATTAAGACAAATTGAGTTGGATTTTTCACAAAAACTGCCTCCTTGAAGACAAACTTTCATAGTACTAGAAGGGGCTGTACAAACTGCAAATGGAGGGAGAAAATCAATAATTCAGCTAGCTGTGATGCCTATGAACACAATGACTGACATGGCAACATGTACCTAAGGGGACAATAGTGGCACTTACATCGTGATGGTAACAAACACTGTCTAATTGGATTTGAGGCCCACTCAACAGTAGGGAAAGCATACCTGGTGCTGGAAACTTGGCCAACTATTTGTAGCTTGTGAGGTCATGGATCTTAGAGGAGAGCTTAGTACTGACACTTTTTTAAACCACTCCATTTCCTAACTGTATTTTAAATACTATTCACAGATACGTGTAACTCTTACCCTTCATTAAAGAAGCATCTTTTTACAACAGTCTGAGACCATTATAGAAAGCCAAACTTCATTAAAATGTAGAGAACAATTGGCCATGGGTACTTACCTTCAAGTGATACATGCACAACACAGTTCCTACACCTAAGGCTCAGGAAACACTGCAGAAGAGAACACAGAAAGGCTGTTAAGATCCATGGGAGTAGAACATCTGCTGCAAGACAGTGCATCCTAGAAATGACAGAGATGGTACCCCTCGTTTCCACCCCCAAGACATGGCTGCCCAAACAAAACTTGAAAAACACAAACCAATAGACATGCTAACATGGAAAAAGGAAATCTCATGGGGTCCTAGCCCTAGAAGAGGAGATACAATGAATTAATGAGTGCTGAGAGAGGAAGAATTAGTCTTCTGTAGGAATGAGCACCCTAATTGGTTGTCCAGTACTAAGTGTGGTCAACTCTAAAAGCATAAACATAGAAGCAACACTGAAGGGACTCACCTGGCAGTACCTGTGTATTTGTTTTTGTCAACAATGTAGCAGTAACTGTTAAAGAGCCAGAGGCCATGAATTAGAGAGGGAATGAGAGGGCAATTGACAAATTTGGGAGAGAAGAGAAATGTGGGGTGGGTGGGCGGTGGGGAGGGCATATTGTAGCTAGAAATAAAAGAGAAGAAATGTCACATAAAGCAAAAAGTATATTTATTTAAGCTGCTGTTTGACCGATTCTAAGACAGTTGGTGGAGGCGGCTCACTTATTTATTAAATCATAATTTCTATTTGCTTGCTTATTGATGCATTAGGGATTTTTCAATGATACTACATTACAACCTTTAGATGAACACCATGAAACTGCTTCTAAGAAGGCTAAACTCCCAAAAGCCATCCAGAACAGTGATAAATTTTTCAGCAATAAGTAAGCCTTTTGAAATTGCAGCATTAATAATAAGTGTTCTGGATGGCTTTTGGGAGTTTTGCCTTCTTAGAAGTAGTTGATATTATGTGAAGGGTACAGAATTAACCTTTTATATTAGGATTGTTGATGAAACAACCAAGCCTTCACCTTGAAGAAAAGAAGAGAGTGATTATTCTGTGGCCAATTGTGAGTGATTAAATATGGATTTAGTTTGTCTCCCAAATCATATTCCAACATAACAGTTTCATGTTGTTTCTACAGTTAGATTTATAAAAAAAGGAGATCATGAATCAAGTCTCTTCTCAAATACTGAATTACTGAAGAGATGTGACAGCATGGTGCATGAAACCTCCTCACTCATGTACTATTTGATGACATTCTCTCTTTTAGGTTGGTAGAAACTAGTGGTCTCTTAGAAGTCACATGACAGTTACAAGGATATTTGGACAAAGAGGTAGGAATTAGTGGCTGCTAACGGGTCTAAAGACCACCTAAGATAATTTACCTCTCAACCTGTAACATTCCAATTGTCCATGATCACAAGCTCTAATCAGTCAATAAGCCTTTCCTTCCTGGGTACATACTCACATCCTCCATATTCTACCACGGCAATGTTTTCACATCATGTTTATTGTTCCTCTATTTATGATAGCAGGGAAACGGAATGAACCCACATGTCTGTCTAGAGATGAATAGATAACAAAAATGTCATGAATTTTTAAGACACTATATTATTCGTCTGTAAAGAAAAGTAGAAAAGTAGGTGGAATGAGAATGTGTAATATTAAATGAGGTTATTCAAACTCAGAAACAAACTACATGTTCTCCCTCATAGACAGCTCCTTGGCTATAGTGTACTAGGTTTGTCTATAGACAGCTCTAAGTGTGGGTCTCATGTAGTATCCAGGTAAGAGACCAAGAAGCATTTATATTATGTGATTAGTAAGGAGATTACGTAGGCAAATCTGGGTCCTGAAAGAAAGAGCATATTAAGATACTTGCTTTTCTAGTGCCAACTCTGTGGGAGGTTTTACATTTATTTATTTTTTTTTGTGGATGAGTGTATGAAAGTATAATTGAGAGTGAAAGTGTAGAACCCTCAGTGAAGCTCTATTGGTTCAGAATGACTGGCCTGTGTTTAAGTGGCTCTGTCAATCTAACTGTGTGTTATTTTTATTTGTAGCTCATTTTAACAGTGATTTTATTTTAAAAACTACCTAAAAAATTCTTCAATACAGATGTGAATCCTGTCTACTCTTGGGTGGGGGGATTTGCATTTAAAGCATATACTCTAGATAGGATATTGTGTTCTTTTCTTTGAACAGTGTTCATGTACACAATGGAGAGCCAGAGCACACATAACTAAAACAGCTTGCCCTCACTGAAGATCTGAGCATAGCAGCAACCTTCCTGTGTACATTTAAATTTGCAGTAGCTAAGCCTTTCTTTCCCTTGACATTTATTTTTTACATTTTCCAATCAAAAATTATGTCAAAATGAAAACCAATTCACATACACACTGAAAACCACTTTAACAGAGACACACAATTTCCCCCAACCCATATGGCCTTGAAAATGAGCATGTGGGGGAAGGAGCCGTTCTGTACAAATGCGTCTGATTCTTGGGTGGTTTGTGGTCAGTGGTGGTGTTTTAACGAACTGATGTTGGCTTCTGTGGTCCGTTGACCTGGGTATGGAATCAAAGCAAATGTTTTTTACTTTGTGGGATCATGGGCCAAAGACAAGAGGTTTTGTTCCTTTTCCAGTAACAATTCTTTTCTGAGTGTTCACATGATGATTGGACAGCCTTCCCTCTGTGTGAGCTACATGCTTTGAACAAGCTTTTTGTAATCTGGGAGGCTAACTTTCAAGACTCAAAATCCATTGAAAAGCAAGATGAGCAGGCATAATCTTAGCACAAGTTTCAGAGCACAGAGGGCCTGCTCTCTGAATGGGAGTAAGTGCTACTCCCAGAGTGGGTCTTAAACAAGTTGCTTAAGCTATGGTTTCTAGAAGGCTTCTACTAGCATCCTATCAGTTTTAAGTCGTTGTCAGTTTGGGACAAGATTAGCTTATTGGGATGTCTGGGAAGATGCTGAAGACATAGTTAGATATGTGCAAGAGGATGAGGACCAATGGTCCTGGTATGTGGTGGATTGTATAGTTGAATGATGGGGATGAGAAGGAAGAGTTTTGGGAGCAACTAAGTAGATGCTTATAAAGAGGGACATGGGACTAGAGGACTGGAAATGGATGCTCTTGAAAATGACCCTGATTCCATTTTCAGCAGCTATATCCTGTGGCTCACAACCCATTCCTGGGGGACCCAGCATCCTCTTCAGGCTCCTAATGGCACCTACACATACACGGTGTACATATACACACATAGGCACCTAAACACACACACAAAATCAATCAATAAACCTTCAAAGAGGCACAAGACAAAAGCCAAGGAAAAGGAGATAAGCACAAAAGAGTAATCCCATAACAAACTGGCCACAAAACAAAAACACATGGTTTTCTCTAGTAAGAGCGAGTCTGTGTCTGGAGTATTCAGAGGGTGGGTACCTCTGACTCATGGAGACCCTGGCAAGCAGCTTCAGTGATTCTGAAAGTTAATGTGTAGTCAGCTCTGCAAAGCTCTCTCAATGGCTTAATATTCTCATCAGTGAAAATCCTGGTTTCAGGCCTCACTTCTTACAGATCAGATCATTGTCCTTTGTAGGGTATCCAAGAAACCTGTTTTCTTCCCAAACAAGCAAACCAATGACTTAATGCTCTTTTGTAGTTTCATAAAAACTGACTCTTTCTTTGAAGTATGAGCCTTTGGAGGTAGCCTGGACCAGGATTTCCCTAAGCTAAACACCTCGTCTCTATCACTTGCTTCTGGTGGATGGACTATGATGGACTCCCGTATTATAACGGCAAGTCTGGTTTCATTCTCTCTTTGTCTTGTGTGTACAATTTTTCCTTTGACTATCTTACCAAAGAACTGCTGCTAATGTTTCTCTTTTCTGACTCATTTTTTTGAGCTACATTCCTGTAATTTATGAACAAACACAGTTATTGCATCTTTGGCTTCCGTTCTGTGGGAAAGTGCTAAGCCTTGTCACTGGCTTAGCCCAGACTGTCTTGACCCCTCATTTCAAGGGCTCTTTGGTGCCACTGACTAGACTTAGGATCTTTTTTTTTCCTTTCTATGGAGCATTCTGATATGCCTCTTTGCTCAGGATAACATCACTATTCTCCAGGGACAGATGGGAACATAACTAATGCTAGGCTTCAGGCACAGCGACTCTTACTATGCTCATCTGAAGCTTGGAATATTTTTTTTTATTATGTATTTTTTTTTATTTATTTTTTTAATTAATTTATTCTTGTTACATTTCTATGGTTATCCCATCCCTTGTATCCTCCCATTCTCCCCTCCCTCCCATTTTCCCCTTATTCCCCTCCCCTATGACTGT
This sequence comes from Acomys percivali, assembly GCA_907169655.1. NCBI lineage: Eukaryota > Metazoa > Chordata > Mammalia > Rodentia > Muridae > Acomys > Acomys percivali. The sequence continues at coordinate 114,257,804 of OU015745.1, read as the reverse complement.
TCCTCAGAGGGATTACCTCCCTCTGTATATGCTCATAGGGTATCAAGTCTCTTCTCAGTGACCTGCTGTCCTTCCTCTGAGTGCCACTAGGTCTCCCCCGCCAGGGGACATAGTCAGATGTGAGGCACCAGAGTACTTGAGAAAGTCAAATCCCTCTCTCCACTCAAGTGTGGAGACTGTCTTGTCCATGGGCTAGATCAGGGTAGGGGTTTAAATTTTTCCGCCTGTATTGTCCTTGGCTAGGGCCTTAGTTTGAGCGGGACCCCATGACCCAAATCTGCCTATCATAATGTTCTACTTGTAGGTTTCTAGAACCCACTGGATCCTTCTACATTGCTATTCACCCATTGTTCTCTCATCTAGAGTCCCAATAGGATGTCCTCCCCTCGGTCCCAGTTTCCTGGTAAGGGAAGGCTTTCATGGGACATGTCCATTGGGCTAGTATGCAGATATAAGTGAGTATATACCATTTGAGTCTTTCTGCTTCTGGGTTAACTCACTCATTATGATCATCTCTAGCTCAATCCATTTGTCCACAAATTTCGGGAATTCCTTGTTTTTAATAGCTGAGTAGTATTCCATAGTGTATATGTACCACAGTTTCTTTAACCATTCTTCTACTGAGGGACATTTAGGCTGTTTCCATGATCTGGCTATTATGGATAAGGCTGCTATGAACATGGTTGAGCAAATTTTCTTGCTGTGTGCTGGTGCATCTTCTGGGTATATTCCAAGGAGTGGAATAGCTGGGTCTTGAGGAAGCCCTATTCCCAGTTTTCTGAGATAGCACCAGATAGATTTCCAAAGTGGTTGTACTAGTTTGCATTCCCACCAGCAATGAAGGAGTGTTCCTCTCTCCCCACATCCTCTCCAGCATGTGGTGTCACTTGAGTTTTTGATCTTAGCCATTCTGATGGGTGTAAGATGGAATCTCAGAGTCGTTTTGATTTGCATTTCCCTGATGACTAAGGAGGTTGAGCATTTCTTTAAGTGTTTCTCAGCCATTTGATATTCTTCTGTTGAGAATTCTCTGTTTAGTTCCAAGCCCCATTTCTCAATTGGGTTATTTGGTTTGGTGGTGTTTAATTTCTTGAGTTCTTTATATATTTTGGATATTAGACCTTTGTCAGATGTAGGGTTGGTGAAGATCATTTCCCAGTCTGTAGGCTGTCGCTTTGTTCTCTTGACCGTGTCTCTAGCCTTACAGAAGCTTCTCAGCCTCATGAGGTCCCATTTATTAATTGTTGACATTAAGGCCTGGGCTGTTGGTGTTCTGTTCAGGAAGTTGTCTCCTGTGCCAATATGTTCCAGGCTCTTCCCCACTTTTTCTTCTAACTGACTTAGTGTCTCTGGTTTTATGTTGAGGTCTTTAATCCACTTGGATTTGAGTTTTGTGCAAGGTGACAAATATGGGTCCAGTTGCATTTTTTTACACATAGTCATCCAGTTAGACCAGCACCATTTGTTGAAGATGCTATCCTTTTTCCATTGAATGGATTTGGCTTCTTTATCAAAAATCAAGTGACCATATGTGTGTGGATTCATATCTGGGTCTTCAATTCGATTCCACTGATCAACCAGCCTGTTGCTGTGCCAGTACCATGCTGTTTTAATTACAATTGCTTTATAGTACAATTTGAAATCAGGTATGGAGATTCCTCCACAGCACCCTTTATTGTACAAGATCGTTTTTGCTATTCTGGGTTTTTTGTTTTTCCATATGAAGTTCAGAATTGAACTTTCAATGTCTTTAAAAAATTGTGTAGGTATTTTGATAGGGATTGCATTGATTCTGTAGATTGCTTTTGGTAGGATGGCCATTTTTACTATGTTAATTCTCCCTATCCATGAGCAAGGAAGATCCTTCCATCTTCTCATGTCATCTTCAATCTCCTTCTTCAGAGTTTTGAAATTTTTTTCAAACAAGTCCTTCACTTGCTTAGTTAAAGTAACTCCTAGATATTTTATATTGCTTGTGGCTAATGTGAAGGGTGTGGATTTCCTAATTTCTTCCTCGGCAAGCTTGTCATTTGTGTATAGGAAGGCTACAGACTTTTTGGAGTTAATTTTGTATCCAGCCAAATTGCTGAAAGTATTTATCAGCTGTAGGAGTTCTCTGGTGGAATTTTGAGGGTCACTTATGTACACAATCATATCATCTGCAAATAGGGATAGTTTGACTTCCTCCTTTCCCATTTGGATACCCTTGATCTCCTTTTGTTGTCTTATTGCTCTGGCTAGAACTTCGAGTACTATATTGAAGAGATATGGAGAGAGTGGGCAGCCTTGCCTTGTTCCCGATTTTAGAGGAATTTCCTTGAGTATCTCCCCATTTACTTTAATTTTGGCTATTGGCTTGCTGTAGATAGCCTTTATTATGTTGAGGAAAGTGCCTTGTATCCCCGATCTCTCTAGTACTTTAAACATGAATGGGTGTTGGATTTTATCAAATGCTTTCTCTGCATCTAAAGAGATGATCATGTGGTTTTTTATTTTCAGTTTGTTTATATGGTGGATTACATTGATGGATTTCCGTATATTAAACCATCCCTGCATGCCTGGAATGAAGCCTACTTGGTCATGATGAATGATATCCTTTATGTGTTCTTGTATTCGTTTTGCAAGAATTTTATTTAGTATTTTTGCATCGATGTTCATAAGAGAAATTGGTCTGAAATTCTCTTTCTTTGTTGAGTCTTTGTGAGGCTTAGGTATCAACGTGACTATGGCCTCATAGAATGAATTTGGTAATGTTCCATCCAATTCTATGTTTTGGAGTAGCTTGAAGAGTATCGGTATTAGCTCGCCTTTGAAGGTCTGGTAGAATTCTGCACTGAAACCATCTGGCCCTGGGCTTTTTTTGCTTGGGAGACTATCAATGATTGCTTCTATTTCTGTAGGGGAAATGGGACTATTTAGCTTGTTTATCTGTTCTTTGCTCAACTTAGGCAAGTGAAATTGATCAAGAAAGTCATCCATTTCCCTTAGGTTTTCAAATTTTGTGGCATATATGCCTTCAAAGTAGGATCTTATGATTCTTTGTATTTCTTCAGTGTCTGTTGTTATGTCTCCCTTTTCATTTCTGATTCTGTTGATTTCAATACTGTCTCTCTGCCTTTTAGTTAGTTTGGCTAACGGTCTGTCTATCTTATTGATTTTCTCAAAGAACCAGCTCTTGGTTTTGTTGATTCTTTGGACTGTTTTCTTAGTTTCTAATTTGTTAATTTCAGCCCTGAGTTTGATTATTTCCAGACGTCTACTCCTTTTGGGTGTTTCTGCTTCCTTTTTTTCTAGGGCTTCCAGCTGTTTTGTTAAGTTGCTTATGTGCATTGTTTCCAATTTCTTTTTAAAGGCACTTAGTGCTATGAGTTTTCCTCTTAACACTGCTTTCAATGTATCCCACAAATTTGGGTATGTTGTTCCCTCATTATCATTGAATTTCAGAAACTCCTTGATTTCTTTCTTTATTTCTTCCCTGACCCATGTGTCATTTAGCAGAGAGTTGTTTAGTTTCCACGTACGTGTAGGCTTTTTGTTGTTTCTGTTGTTGTTGAATTGCAGCCTAAGTGCATGGTGATCTGATAGGATACAAGGTATTATTTCAATCCTCTTGTATCTGTTGAGGCCTGCTTTGTGACCTACGATGTGATCAATTTTGGAGAAGGTTCCATGGGGTGCAGAGAAGAAGGTATATTCTTTCTTGTTTGGGTGAAAGGTTCTATAGATATCTGTTAGATCCATTTGACCCATGGCATTGGTTAATGATGTTATTTCACGGCTAAGTTTCTGTTTCAATGACTTATCCTTCAGTGAGAGTGGAGTGTTGAAGTCTCCCACTATTATTGTGTGGTGATCGATGTGTGGTTTAAGTTTTTTTAGCAGATCTTTTACAAATGTGGGTGCCCTTGTATTGGGAGCATAGATGTTCAGAATTGTGATGTCATCTTGGTTGGCTTTACCTTTGATGAGTATGAAGTGTCCTTCTGCATCCCTTTTGATTAATTTTGGTTGAAAGTCTATCTTGTTTGATATTAAAATGGCTACGCCTGCTTGCTTCTTGTGACCATTTGCTTGGAATATTTTTTTCCAACCTTTTACCCTGAGGTAATGCCTATCATTATAGGTGAGATGTGTTTCTTGAATGCAGAAGAATGTTGGATCTCGTTTATGCATCCATTCAGATAGTCTATGTCTTTTTATTGGAGAATTAAGACCATTGATGTTGAGAGATATTAACGACCAGTGACTGTTAAGAGTCTTAATTTTGATGTTGTTTCCAATCGAGTGTTTGTGTAGTTGTGTTTTTGCCATGGTATAATTACCTATTTCCTGAGTAGTTTTGGTTGTAGCTTGACCCTTTGGGATGGAGTTTTCCTTCTAGTACCTTCTGTAAAGCTGGATTTGTGGATAGGTACTGTTTGAATTTGTTTTTGTCATGGAATATTTTGTTTTCTCCATCAATGTTTATTGATAGTTTTGCTGGGTAAAGTAGTCTGGCCTGGCATCTGTGGTCTCTCAGGGTTTGCAGGATCTCTGTCCAGGCTCTTCTGGCTTTTATGGTCTCTGCTGAGAAGTCTGGTGTAATTCTGATAGGTTTGCCATTGAATGTTATTTGGCCCTTTTCCCATGCAGCTTTTAATATTTTTTCTTTGTTCTGTATGTTTTGTGTTTTGATTATTATGTGACGGGCAGTTTTCCTTTTCTGGTCAATTCTATTTGGTGTTCTGTAGGCCTCTTGTATGTTTATAGGTATCTCTTTCTTTAGGTTGGGGAAATTTTCTTCTATAATTTTGTTGAGAATAGTTTCTGGGCCTTGGAGTCTGATATCTTCTCTTTCTTCAATGCCTATTATCCTCAGATTTTTTCTTTTCATGGTGTCCTTAATTTCTTGGATGTTTTGTGTCAGGAGTTTTCCAGATTTGGCATTATCTTTAATGGTTGCTTCAAGATCTGTGATTGTATCTTCTAGACCTGAAATTCGTTCTTCCGTCTCTTGGATTCTGTTAGAAAGGCTCACCTCTGTGTTGCTCGCCTTCTTCTCTGAGGTTTCACGTTCTCGTTTTTCTTCTGTCTGTGTGTTTATCATTGAATCCATTTTTGTCTTCAGATCTTGAACTGATTTTTTTATTTCTTTCACCTCATTTTTTGTATATTCCTGAGTTTCTTCCATTGTCTCTTTATAGGTCTTCAGAGCTTGAACCGTTTTAATTATTTCTTCCATCTGGTTATTTGCATTTTCCTTAAATTTTTCCAGTTCCACTCTATGTGCTTCTTTTATGTCTCTCACCTGTTTTGCTGCATCTTCCTGTATTTGATTACTAATTTTATTTGTTTCCTCCATTAATATGCTCCTTATTAAGGATTTGAGGTCATTTTCTTGTATTTCCGTTGTATTTGAGCTCTCTGGGTTGTTTTCTTTGGGATAGCTGGAAACTGGAGACGCCATGTTGTTTTGAGGTTTTTTGCGTATGCTTTTACGCTGTCCTTTAGACATCTTGCCGGCTTTGTTTTCGTTGGGTAGATTCCCGAGTTGGATGGAGGGAGTCTGATGATAGATTCACTTGTTTTCTCACGGTTTCCGTAGGTTGGAAGCTCTTATGTTTCACTGTTGTGGATGGCAGGAGGTTAGCCCTGGCGTTTTGGGCTCTCACAGCCAGTGATCCTCAGCTCTCCTGTGCTGTGGGTCCTGTAATCGCTCTGGGTCTCTGGATGAGCGTTGGGTCAGGCCAAGTTATCCACAGCCTTCTGCGTTCCCTGCCAGGTCCAGCCAGGGACACTAGTCCCAAACCACCGTCCGAGCTCAGCTAGTATCTCAGGGCCTGAACCGTCTGCCGAGCTTAGCTAGGAATTCTGGGCTCAAAATGCACACAGGGTCCAGCCAGAATTTTCGGGCTAGGACTGCGCACCAAGCTCAGCTAGGGGTGTTTGGCCAAACTGCTTGCTGTGGTCAGTTATTGACTCATGCCCGAAACATCCGCGCAGCTCAGCCAGGAATTCTGGATTCAAACTGCACACTGTGTCCAACCAGAGTCTTAGAGCCGGGACTGTGCTAAAGGCTCTACTAGAGACTCTGGGCCCAATCTGTCTGCCAAGGACGGTTAGGGACTGTGGCCCTAAGCTGCACGCCGAGCTCCACCCGAGTCTCTGGGGCAGAATTGTGCTCCGAGCTCAGCCAGACACTATGGACCCACACTGCACGCTGAATTCAGCCCGGGCCTCCAGGCCTATACTGCGTGCATAGTCCAGCCAGAGTCTTGGGGCCGCCGAGCCTGTGTGCACAGGTCAGGAAGAATCCCTGGGCCTAATCTGCCCGGCAAGTCCAGCTAGGGCCTCTGGGCTGAATCTGCGTGCTGACCTCAGCCTGCGTCAGCGCCCTAAAACTGCCCTCTGAGGAGAGCTAATGTCTTGAGCAGAACTGCTCGTTGATGTGTGCTAGCGCCTCCGGTGGGACTGAGCACTCCGCCCAGCCTGCGTCACAGCCGGTGAACTGGCTGCACTGAGGTGGTCCTTCAGTGGACCTGAGCGCTACCGCCCAGCCTGCGTCACAGCAGGTGAACTGTGGCTGTGCAGAGACGGGCCTGGGGTGGAACTGAGTGCTCCGCCCAGCCTGTGTCACAGCCGGTGAACTGCTGCTGTGCAGAGACGGGCCTGGGGTGGAACTGAGTGCTCCGCCCAGCCTGCGTCACAGCAGGTGAACTGCTGCTGTGCAGAGATGGGCCTGGGGCGGAACTGAGTGCTCCGCCTAGCCTGTGTCACAGCAGGGGAGCCGTGGCTCCGCTAAGCTATTGTCTTGGGCAGAATTGCCCGCTTCGCTGAATCAGTGTCTCCACAGCACTGCGCCCTGAGCTGTACCCGGGACTCTGGGGCTGAACTGTCCGCCGTGTCCAGCTTGGGTCACAAAGCACCACGCGACCCAAATCCTGTCCAGTGTCCCCTCTCCCGCAGCAACTCCCACCGGCCACCACACTAACCGCCTCCACTGGATGGCTCTGAGCTGCAAACCTCAGTCGCTGCTGCTGGTGTTGCTGACGCCGCCTGTGCCGCCGCTGCTCTGATCCGAGAACATCCGCACTCCTCCCGTGTGTAGGGGCACGCAGGTCCTCCGCACCCTGGTCCTTCCGAACCGTGGAGCACTCCTGCTGCCGTGGTGTCGGGATCCTGGTGTTCCTGGCTCAGAAATCTGTGCAATTCCCCGAACTGTTCACTGGAGCTTCCAAACACGGTCCACACTGCTCGCCGCCATCTTGGATCTCCTCGAAGCTTGGAATATTTACAATATGCAACTGAATTGGCTATTTTATGTTTTCTTAATAATCCTATCTGGTTATATTTTCTATTTTAAAACTGAAAGTTGATTTAAAGAATACATTCTGATTGTGCTCACTCCTCCCACAACTCTTCCTTGATACATTTTATCTCCACATCCACCTAAATCCACTCATTCTCTCTCTGTCTCTCCCTCTCCATCATTAGGAGAGAAATTGCATCTAGAAAACAAAGGAAATAAAAGAGATAAAAATAAAAAGGTGAGCAAGAATAGGACAAAGCAAAGTATCAGAAATCGAAAGAGTTAAAAAAAAAAAAAACAGAAGAAATACGTACAGAAGCAGAGACATACACATTGCAAGCACTTAGAAAGAAAGTGGGAAGCCATACTCCATGAGCAAAAGTCCTATAGCGTAAGGGGGAAAAAAGCCAAGCCAAGCCAAGCCAAGCCAAGCCAAGCCAAGCCCAGAGATTATGAGGGGGAAAAAAGTGATGTTGTGTAGGGAAACGTCCCTCTGGGGCGGGTGCATATGGTTACTTTGTTCTCCCCTAGTTGCTAAGGCGCTGTGTTTCACTACTTTTTCCTGCTTCCTCTGCACCCTCCCTCTTATTATGCACTTGTTCCTTTCTTCTTCAGAGGGAGGGCCAGAAAGGGTGAGGCCCACGTCTAGTGTCCTTGTTCCCATCCTCCCCCGTTGTGTGTTTTTTTTTTGTGTGTGTGTGCTGGCCATCTCCTGCTGGGTCAGTCAGTTTCCATGTTTGTAAGCTTGCTGTTTGTGTTGATGTCCAGCTTTAAATCCATAGTGGTATTTCTCTGTTAGCTTTTTTTGGTCTGAATTACCTATTGGTGAAGGTACAGTATTGAACTCACCCACTATCAATGTGTGAGAGTCATCAATATGTGATTTTAGATTTACTGATGCTTCTTTTGTGATCTTGAGTGCCATTGTGATTGGTGAATAGATGTTAAGAATTGCAATATCCTCTTGGTCTTTTAAAAATGGTTATGCAGTGCCTTTTCTTATCTCTTCTGATTAATTTTTGTTTAAAATCTGTTTTGTCAGATATTTAAATGGTTACATTGGATTGCTTATTGAGGGTATTTGTTTGGAGTAACTTTTATCCTGAGGAATTTTTTTATACTGAGAAAATGTCTATCCTTGATAGTAAGGTGTGTTCTTGGATGAAGCTGCAGAATGAATCCTGTTTTTGTATCAGATTTGATAGTCTGTGTCTTTTTTTTATTGGGGATTCAGACTTGATGTTGAGATATATCAATGATCAATGTTGATTCCTGTTATTTTGTTGTTGTAGTGTGGGTTTTTTTTAAAACTCCTTTTTATTTGCCAGTGCAAGATTATTCTATGTGTTTTCTTGGGTGTGATTAACACTTTTTTTTTTTGCACACAATTAAGTTTTATTAATCATTCCTCTTGCTATAGAATACCCATTTTGCTCTTCTAATTTTTTATTTTTATTTTTTATTTTTATTTTTTCATTTTATTTATTTATTTTTTTATAAATGATTTTTTTATTAATTTATTCTTGTTACATCTCAATGGTTATCCCATCCCTTGTATCCTCCCATTCTTCCCTCCCTCCCATTTTCCCCTTACTACTCTCCCCTATGACTGTGACTGAGGGGGACCTCCTCCCCCTGTGTATGATCATAGGGTATCAAGTCTCTTCTTGGCAGCCTGCTATCCTTCCTCTGAGTGCCACCAGGTCTCCCCTCCAGGGGACATGGTGAAATGTGAGGCACCAGAGTACGTGAGAAAGTCAGACCCCACTCTCCACTCAAGTGTGGAGAATGTCCTGTCCATTGGCTAGATCTGGGTAGGGGTTTAAAGTTTACCGTCTGTATTGTCCTTGGCTGGTGCCTTAGTGATTAACACTTTCAGGTTCAAGTTTTCCTTCTTTTGGCTTCTGTAGAGGTGGATTTGTAGGTAGATATTACTTAAATTTGGTTTTATCATGGAATATCTTATTTTTAATCTATTGTGATTGAAAGTTTTGCTGAGAATAGTAGTCTGGGCTGGCATCTGTGGATTCTTTAGCGTCTGTAGAACATTTGTCCAGGCCCTTCTGGCTTTTAGGGTCTCCATTGAAAAGACATGTTATGTTATGTTAGTATGTCTGTCTGCCTTTGTATGTTGCTTTGTCTTGCCCTCTTTCAGCTTTTAGTATTCTTTCTTTGTTCTATAAATTTTGGTTTTTCGAGACAGGGTTTCTCTGTGTAGCCTTGGCTGTCCTAGACTCACTTTATAGACCAAGCTTGAACTCAAAGTGATCCGACTGCCTCTGCTTCCTGAGTGCTGGGATTAAAGGCGTACACCACCACACCTGGCAAATTTAATGTTTTGACTATTTTGGGTCATAGAGAACTTCTTTTCTGGTCCACTGGCTGTGTTTTCATGATTTCACTAATTGACTTATTCATTTTCTCTTTAAGTAATTGATGACATTCATAATAGGAGTTTTGAAGTCATTGTCTTGTACTTCAACTATGTTTACTTTTCAGGGCTTCTTGTAATAAGGTTCCTGGGCTCTGGTGGATACATGTGTCCTGGATGTTATTGTATTCTTACATTGGCATCTAAGTATCTGGGTTTTATTACTGTAATTCTAGGTATTGGCATATGGTCTGTCATTGTCTTGGTTTATGCTGTTGTCTCTGTTTCTTAGTAGTATGTGGTGGCTGTCGGTTGCCTGACAGTGAGTGCTTCTGAGTCACTGCTAGGTATGACCACTGGGGATCCTGGGTAGAATTTGCTTCTCTGTGTTAAAAGCAGACATGTGGGAACTGGGGATGAGCTGGAAGGGAGGCAGAGTTTGGATGGTCTATAGCAGGCATAAAAGCTGCGTCTGCTAGGAGGATATGATTCCCTAGCAGTCATAGCCTCCAGGTTTTCAGGAAGAGAGTGTCTAGGGTGTGGATGAGCAAGACAAAAAGATGGGATGAGGAAGGAAAGCAGTAGGAGAGGATTTGCTTAGTTCCCTGGAAGTGGAGGCAGAGAGGAAGGAGAGTTAGCAGTGGGCATTCTGCTACCAAGTGGAGATCAGACAAAGAAATCAACTGTAGGAAGGAGAGTGCAAATGGCTTACCCTGGCCACCATAGTCAGTGGGTTTCCCCAAAATAAAGGGATGAGGTGAGCTAATTTTTCCTAGTCCTCAGCTTTTAAAATTCATGCCACTCATGATAACATTGAATGAACTTATTTAGTTCTATATTTACATGTTTATTTCATATTCTGTGTCTTCGGTCGCTTTTGAGGTGATTTTTTTTTATTGGACTTTCTCACTTTTGAGTGTTGAGATTGTAAAATCATCCAAGACATGTAGTTGCTGCTCAATAAGGCTAAGAGGCCCAAGCACGTTTTGCTCTGGAATCTTGTTTTAAGGAAAACATTGATCTTGTAAAGGAAGGCACCTGTGACCATGATTCTGCTTTTCTTTGACTACACACAGATGATGTTTGTATGGGAGTTGAGTTTAGCTTCCTCAGAAGCTGTTGGGTTTCCCATTGTTTCCCCCTAAGTAAAGCATTCTGAGCTGGAATGATTAATGCTGTTATCACCCTGAGTTTGAAATATATTCAAAAGTAAATGTAGAACCACAAGTTTGGTTGGCTTTTACGGCTTTCTCAGGCAAGTTGTGAGTGCCAGAGCCCTGCGTGAGTCTACTGAAATGGCTGCTTCCCTAGCTCTGCACATCAGTCTGCTTTCCCACCTCCTCCCACCTCTCCCATCTAGTAGGGCAATGAGAGAACAGGCTCCTAATTACAACTGTGCTGAAGCACGAGAGGATGCTATCCTACGAAGAGCAGTGAATCTCTGCCTACTTATTAGCTCCAAAGTGTGTCTGACCCAGTGACAGAGGACAACCCATCTCTCAGCCTTGTACAGTGCAAGAGGCTTGACTCCAATTCAGGAGTTCAAACTTCACTCACTGTACACGTACTTTTCAGTAATATTAATTAGCTAATTTGTGAGGCACGAATAAGCTATAATTATCATGGCACTTTGATATTTTATTTCTAACAACAGGAAGATGATTACCTTTGAAAATAATGCAAGCTCTAAATCGAAGTAAGGATCTAAATTACAGTGGCTGAGCAGTGAAGAAAAGTGAATTCTGTTAATCCCCATCTACAAGTACCAATTAGTTAAGTATTAATCAATTTCCTATATAAATGGAAATGAGGAGAGGTGGGCTCTTCAGTAGGATAATGTTTCTCATTGATGCAAACACAATCTGCTGACATTTTTAATGAAAAAAGTTCCACTTTTTATTCTCTCGCCCATGTTAGCTGGATACTGCTCTTGTCCCTGTTGCCTCATGCTTAGGCAGTCACATTGCTGATGAGACTCTATGGGCGTAGCTTCTGCCATTCCCGGGAGACCCAATCTCATAGCAAACTTCCTGGCCTTCTGCTCTTACAATCGTTCTTCCTCTTTCACAGTGATCCTTAGGACTTTGACGCAGGAGTTGAGTTTTGCATGTATCCTTTGGGAATGGCCTTTCCATATTTGCACATTGATTGGTGTGCTTTTCTGTAACGGTCTCTGTCTGTGGTATAGAGTTTTCTTGATGAGTGGTGAGGACTGCAGTTGTTGGTAGACCCTGGAGAAGAGTCTGTATTTTTTAAAATGTTGAATTAGAACATCTTCAAATGCTTGTCTGTCTTCCTCTATTTCTGACAGCATCTTTAATATACACAAAACTGTAACATCACTGAATTTGTGCTTAGTATGAATCCTACACATTGGAAATGAGGTTTAAATCCAGAAGGTTTTCCTAGTCTTATAATTAATAGTCTCCTTACTATGTCTTTTGCCATCATCTTTGGATGAAATGTGTAAGCAAAATCTTCACTTGGCTAGGATATGAAAACAATTGCATACTGCTATAATCCATGACTCAACAAAATAAAAGTAATGATTCAACAGGTGCCTGAATTGAGGAGCATGCCTTGTGACGATGCAGAAGGTTCAAGACTTCTCCTAGAGTTTAAGCAATCACTATCTAGAATAGCAGTTCACTCAAAGCCCAGAACCTAGACTATCAATGGTAGGAAGAAAGTAATTACATGGTTTTAGTTCTCATCATTTTCTTACCTTTAAGGGAACTACTTCTTGACTCTACACATATTGATATATCAAGATGGGTGACATCTGAAACACTCCAAAATGTGAAGCTACATGAATCCTGGCATGTTGCTTCAAGTGGAACATGTCATATTATAAAACAAAGTTTTTCACTGAAAAAATTAAAATATTGTCTAAAATCACACGTGGAGTTTGAGTATGCGAAACACACAAACACTTCATGTTCAGAATTGGGTCTTACTATGTGTATTTGAAAAGTCTTCAAAATGCAAAAGAGAACCATGAAATCTGGATCCACACATTTAGGATAAGGGACCCATGCAACAGTGTATATATGCACATGCGTGTCCACATATGTGTATGCATATATTTATGTAGAAAGATTTTTCTTTATATAAATTAAACGTCTACTTGCCCAGCAGAGTATTTCACTTAGCAGAGATGACCAATCATAAAATGAATATCTAAAAGCAAAGTTTAATTTTGTCTTCTGTAACTACTAGTAAATAAAATAAGCAATTCTATTTTCAAAGGATCAAAATGAAATATTCTGAGAATAAACCTTACAAATATGTCATATATATACACAGAAATTAGGTATTGCTGACATTTTAATATTCATATGAAATTCTGATGGTTATAACATATGTATTCATGAAAAAATATATTATAGAAACTTCAATTTCTAAACTAATGTGTACATTCAATCAAAGTTTAATTTTAAAATTATGTTTATTTATTTATGTGTGTGTGTGTGTGTGTGTGTGTGTGTGTGTGTCAGCATGGCATGGTGGACATGTGGAGATCATGAGACAGTTTACGGTGTCAATACTTTCTATTTTATTATGTGGGTTTTGGGGACCTAACTCAGATATGGCACATGTTTCTTGGTTCTTCAATAAATAACCTATTGTAATTTGAAAATAACAAAACTTGGAGACTTACATTGCCAAGATTATGTTATACATCATACCTTGTATGTTATGTGTGATATGTTGTATAGTTGTGGTATTTCATAAGGATTGAATCTTAACAAGTAACTTTTGCAAAGACAGACAAGTGAGATACTCCAGGGTCCCGAACAACTCTTTCCTGGCAATGGCTAGTTACTTCACTGTGATGAGGGTAGTTACAATGAAGAAATCATTTTATGTCTAATGAATTATGTTAGGTTGGTTCTCTATATAAACATTGGGTCAACTCAATTCTCATACAAAAACTCTGGATCTTATAGATAAATGTGGTAGGTAAATCAAAAGTTTCTAGATTAGAAACTGTAGCATAATATATTCTCGACCCTGAGAAGAATCTGTAAGAAAAGGCACTTCTATCTACTTCTTCTAGATTTGAATAGGAAATTTTACCTATGTGCACCAAAACAGTCATAGGAAGACTTTCATAGTCATACTGTAGTTAGTGACTTTGAGCTATGACAATGTGACAACCCAGTTGTACATAAAGAGCAGAGTCAGCCAATACCTTGTGAAATGCGAACACACACACACACACACACACACACACACACACACATACACTCACACACACTCACATATGCACATTTTTATGTAATACTATAAAGCAACAGAAATGACAAACCCACTTCACAAAATACCAGAAACAGTTCTGGCAAAATATATTGAGGAAAAAATACAAAAATAATAAAAAGTGTTTGTATTACATGATTACATTTGGGTAAATCCCAAAATAGACAAAATAATTAATGTTCATAGGAAGAAATGGAGACTATATTTAGAATGCAGTGACCTTAGTGAAGGAACACGGAACATGTGATGGTGTATGGTTTGATTATCTCATGGTTAACCACTTGAATTTACTTTGTAAAAAATTAATAACTGTTTGATTTATATCCCTGCATAATGTACTCAGTATTCTCATCATCTGCTTTAGTCTGGATTGTATAGATTTTTATGATTGCCAGATTAATTATGAATATATAAAAATATTTAGCAATATTAAATAGTAACACTTTACTAATGGAATAACTTAGAAAATATTTATTGATCATATTTGGAACAATATTCAAAAGAATAATCTGATAATCTATTTGGAGAATGACCCATATTTTAGATAATGTGGTTGCTTTAATAATAATAATAATAATAACCCTTTTCAGTAGTTAATATTGCTTTCAAGCATGATTAACTAAAGTCTTTTAAATTTTCAGGTAATTTCTATTCACTGAAGTGTTATGTTTCTAAAATGTAAGATATTAGGTAAGATTAGTTTATATGTAGCTCCTTGAGAGTAGCGAAGCTTGTTGGGACTGTTGGCAATGCAGTGCTCTGCTGCACAGTGGAAGAGTGATCATCCTGTGATGAGCCACTAATGCAGGCCTTCCTTCTGATGTGTACATACAGTTAGCTCCCAGCTACAGCCACGTAGGGGGAACTTGCCCAAGGTACTCATACTTAAACTTTTGAAGGCCTTTCACTGTCATAAGCCACTTTATTTAATTTCTTCATCTCAGAAATGGGAATTCAACCACCTTTCTGACATTGCAGTGACATGATGATTAATTAGCTAATGTTTGTGAAGTGCTTTGAGGATGTAAAGTGCAAAATAAGTGTTAAGCCCAGTTAAACATCATAATCAATCAACACAAAGCTTTATTATGTAGCATCTCTTTCCGCTCCAGATGAAGTCAACTAATTTACTTAATGTGAAAGTTAGAATATAACACAACATAAGCTAAAATGTTATATTATAAGATGCAGTTGGGGGTCAGAAAAGTATCATAATTTCTTTTAAAAATATATTTGTTTTTATCCATTATAAACTTTATCCTTGGTTAAAGGCAAGAAAACAAAATCTCATTTCAACTTTCCATCTCAGATTTATGCATTAACCCACTCAAATAATTGTATATGATGGAGTCTCTTTGGCTGTCCTCAATTCTAAACACAGCATTTAGTCCCCCAAATTACTGTTGTTCTCCTTCGAAGTGTATATGAAGGCAGAAACTACAGTTGATTTATCCTGGATACAAATAAAATACAGCAAATGGGTCTCTACTGGTAAGTATATGGAAAGCTTTTGGTTATATGGAATTTGGGCAATATATGAAAGAGTTCATATAGGATAGAGGTAGTCTACAAATGACTGTTCAAGAGACTTGACAGTCCAGATACATCAACTCTGAGTTCAGATGCTCAGAATAATAAGGATAGTAAGAAACATAACCTCCTCATTTATTTAAATCCAGGTTGAAACTCATTCTTTGTGTAGGATTAGGGAATCAAATGAATTTTATTTGTCCACATTTAATATAGAAACCAGCAAATGCTAATTGAAAAATGATTTATCATTATTAAAAATAGTTACAGTATCCTTAAAAATGTTTGAAATCTATGCTCTACCTACATGACAATACACACATCCTTTGTTACAGCATATGGATTCTTTATTTTTGTGTAAAAATTTAAGATGCATAATGGACAAACATGAGAGAAAATCCATAGCACTGATACCTCTGTAGACACAAGGACATTCTTTCTCTGTTTTAACATCAGTCCTTGCCTGAGAAGAATTAGCAAAGGATTCAATTAGGTAGCTGACTTTGCAAAAACAAACCACATTTTCAAAAATATACAGATCCCAGAATCTTCATTCATTCTGGGAAATTCTTTTTCTGGGTTTCGGAACATCATCTTGGGTAATCTGAAAGACAGAACCCTGAACTTTAACACATTCCTGTAACTTGCCTTGGGAGAGAGAGTGAATTAGGGGGCGTGGCTTTGGAGGGGAGGCTGGGTCCGGAGGTGAGGAGGATGCTCCTTAGGTCCTTTTGTCCTCCTATGGCTTTGCTGTCTTTGTAGATTTGGAACTCTTGTCGGTTCTGGAATTTGGTGAAACTGGCCTGGAGCCAGCTTCTGGCTTTGCCATTTAATATTTATGTCACATTGAGCCCATGGCCCCTGCGCTTTAGTTTTAGCTTTAGTCTCTGTTTCTTATAAAATGGAGGGATAATGCCTGCATTCCAAGGCTGCCAATAAAGATCACAATGACGCCTCCGAGTACCCAGTGGAGAGCTCAGTAAGTGAAGGGTGGACAGTGACATTACTCTGTGTTTCTCACGTGTGTCTACCTCGGTCTGGGAAGTGAGCGTGATTGGGGTACATTATGTGAAATTCCCAAATAGTCATTGAACTGCTATGTTGGAGATTGAGATCCTCACCTTTTTGCAGTTTCAGTCATCTTAGCTTAGTAGCTCTCTGTGAACAGCTCTCTACATGTATGCATTTAATTTCACAGCAACGTTCAGCTTGCTTTTATAATTCTACTTTTAAAAATTACTTTTAGATGTGCACGAGTCCTTTTCTTGCATGTGTATGGCTGGTGCCAATTGAAGCCAGAAGAGAATTTCAGGTATCCTAGGAGTTAAGGATGGCTATGGGCCATCAAGTGGGTGCTGATGATTGGACTGGCTTCCTGTTGATGAGCAGCCAATGCTCTTACATCATAAGATGGTTCTCTAGGGCCTGTTTTCCTATTTAACAACAACAACAACAACAACAATGACAACAACAGAAAAGTGATTTTCAGGTAGATTAATAACTGGGTACATCACAAATCAAGGAAATTAATGAAGTGATCCAACATGGCCATCTCTGAAACTGATCTGTCTTCACTTCTGTACCTCTACCAGCCTGCTGAGATGGTTTATAGCTTAATTATATGTATAAGCAGGAAAACTAAGGCTGGAAAAAGAAGAAAATAGGTAGCAGAAATATTCAAAATGCTGCACACAGGATTCTTAAATAAGTAACACCATCAACCCATTCTTTTATATTGACCTCAGACTTTAAAGAAAACCACACTTGATACTATGGTGTAAAATTAATTCAACAAAAGTTAAACTTTTCCTTAGTCATGGTATGCTATCAGTTAGATGAGGTCAGTTTATATAATATCCTCTTTGCCACCAATTTTACTGACTAAAATAAACCCAGTGTAGTATCTGTTACTGACACAGTACTCATCTGTCACTGGTGAATGCACATTATGTGGCTGTGACTTTATCCATGGTTCCTTGGGGAAGCAGAGTGTATCACTTACAATGCCTGGTGAGCTCATAGAGCCATTTATAATGTGTAACGCAGCCATTAATAGCTTAAATATTTATAACCACATTTATTAGCTATACATCATTGGGACAACAAATAATGCATATGGAGAAAATAGCTTCTTTCTCAACTGCAAAATGGATTTTTTTCTATGACTGCATCTGGAGGAAGAATTATATTGCCATTTGCACAAAATACAGGTGCCATGCATCCTAAGATCCCTGTATCCTGTCTCAGTCCAATTGTTGTCCATGTGAACACTTTGTTCATTTTTGGAGGTTTGCTTCCCCTCCCCCACTCTATGTCCATGTCATGTTTGTTCATTTGTCTCAGCTTAGATTGTCACAATTTTGGTCACCTGACCTAAATTTTCCTAAGACCTCTGCTTGGTCCTCTTTCTCCATGTGGCATGTCCCACCCTGCTGCGCACACCACAGACCTTTGCATCCTCTGCTGCTCTCTCCTTTGGGTCTCAAGTCTTCTTATTAGGCAGATGTTCATTGACGTAAGGTACAGTTTCAGAAGGTCTGAAGATGTTTGGAAGCCTAGAAATTTCATACCAAAACTCCTTCTGTCAATGTTTACTTTTGCATTATGCTTTTGTGATTTTTTTTTTGGAACAGCAAAACAAAGGAAAATGGCATTTTACTTTCCTAAAATCAAATGATCATATAACATTTGGCCATTTGAGTGGATAAAAGTGAAAAACTGGAACTGCTTTCTGTTAAAGTTGTAGTGGTAAGAGAGTCTTCTGTGGAAAATCTTTGTGATGAAACTTGAGTCGGGTAAAGGCTTCCATGTTTGCCTTAGTGGAGACTAGAGAACACAGGTATTCACTGCAGTTTTTAGACAGCACTAGGCCTAAACCCCAACCTGCAATAGGAAAAGAGCGTTACCTGTTATCCTTGCAAAACAGACATGAGAAGCTTGTTTTTTTTTTTCAAATTATTAGAAGCCACAAATTTTGTTAGTTCTGAATAACCATTAGCTGAGATTGTAAAAAGTTTTTAACCTTAGAATGGACAGTCTTATCTACTGCTTTAAAGGCTTGCTCATAAGTCATTTACTTGGTTTTTTTGGGGGGTTTCCTTGATAATATAATTATTTCTTGTTTCCTTTTAAATTTAAATCCTTTTTGAGTATTTAATAGATGAGTAGAGTATTTACACAATTTCCATCTCTCTTTAACCCCCTCCACCTCCTCCTGTGTTCCCCCACCCCCTCAATATATTACCTTTCCCCCTTAATTATTGTGGTCTCACACACACACACACACACACACACACACACACACACACACACACACACACCATACTGAGTTCGTTTAGTGTTGCTCTTATGTACATGTGTTTGACCACTTATCAGAGGCTCATCTTTGGAGAAAGCTGATTCTTCCTTTCCCAACAGCAATTGTTTGATGGTATCATTTTTTCTAGGGGTGGGACCTATTGAAATACTACCAGCCACATTGGCATGTTGATTGGTTCTGGTATGTATAGTCAGGTCTTGTTTTGGTAATCATATTGCTGAGATTTTTTTGGGTGAAACTTTGTGTCATGTCTAGAAGATTCCACCTCATAGAAAATATCCTAGTCCTCCAGGTCTTACAATTTTTCCACCTAGAATTACTCTATATTAAGAAATAACATTATATTTTAGTTTTTATCATTTATAGGTGACAATTCATTTTTAAACCAATGCTTAATTGAATAAATCAATTCAATTAGATTTAATTGAAAACAGTAAGAATCACAGCAAAATTCAAATAATAAGCATAATTTTGAAATATCACATATTTGGAATTCTATTTTATTTCAGAATTCTTTTAAACTTACAAGCCATAGGTCAAGAAAAATAGGTTTAAAAAATCAGCTGAAGGGTCTGGAGAGACAGCCCTGATGTTAAGATCATATACTGCTCTTACAGAGGACCTAGGTTTGATTCCCAGCACCCACTTCAGACAGCTCACAGCCATCTACAACTCTAGTTCTGAGGATGTAATGCCTTCTTTTTGCCTCTGTGGGCACCTTCAGTCACATGAAGCACATAAATTCACTTGAACACACATACACATACAAACAAACAAACCTTAAAAAAATTAAATTGAATAAACTACAAAGAATTATATAAAATAACTTTTGAAGGGTTGGAGAGATTGTTCTGTGGTTGGGAGCACTTGTTGCTCCTCTGGAAGACATGAGTTCAATTTCCAGAACTTATGTGTGTGACATTAAAAACTACCTGTGACTATAGCTTTGGGCTCTGAAACCTTCAAGTAGCCTCTGCCAGCACCTACACAGACTTGCACATACACATAAATAAAAGTAAAATAAAATATGCTTTTGAACATGAGCAGAAAAGTCAGATTTTGAGGATTTATGAGATAAGCATAATAATATAATTTTAAATAAATATTTTATTTTGTAATTTATACATAGTTAAAATAGCATTAGCATAATCAACTATTACATAATCATAAACTCTTAGAGATAGACGGGATTTTAGAATTCATTTCATCATGAGCACAGCAAAGTTCCTAATTGTTATTAGCCTTAAATTTTCCACAAATGTTTTTCTTGATAAACTTTTCTAGGCATTGCAAAGAACAAGAGAAATACAAGGAACCATCTTTTTAAAAATAATTATCCCATAAAACACACAAGCAGCTATTACTGGCTGAGAACTGCACACATTTGCTCAAATCTTGACATGCCATCTTCTTAACATCTAAAATTGCATTCATTAAGATAGGCACTTTCAGCTGATCTGTATTAGTTAATAGGTAAAACTATTTTATTTGAACCAGTCTCTCTCCAATGTTCAGCAATTTCTAAATAGTTTATGATGTGGTTTGGCTAGAACATTTATTCTTAGCTTTGAAGGAAATGTTTGAGCAATGAATCACAACATCTTTCCTGCTTCTGAAGATTTAAACTCTGTCCTCTACTTCTTCCACACAAGAGTGTTCTGCCTTTTGATGCTGTGACATGGTGTTGTTATTTACAAATGTGTTGGGCTATAGTCATAGTGATGTTGAGATATAAGTGGCCCAGAGGCCATGCACTGGACATACTTGGTACAGCATTTCAATTATTCCAAGAACATGTCTTTTACATCTGTAATGAGTAATAGTAATATACCTAATGTTTTTTGGGGGGGTTTTATTCAATTAGAAAATAATATCTATTTAAAAATAGGCAATAAATACTAGCCCAATGGACATGTCCCATGAAAGCCTTCCCTTACCAGGAAACTGGGACCGAGGGGAGGACATCCTATTGGGACTCTAGATGAGAGGACAATGGGTGAATAGCAACGTAGAAGGATCCAATGGGTTCTAGAAACCTACAAGTAGAACATTATGATAGGCAGATTTGGGTCATGGGGTCCCGCTCAAACTAAGGCCCTAGCCAAGGACAATACAGGCGGAAAAATTTAAACCCCTACCCTGATCTAGCCCATGGACAAGACAGTCTCCACACTTGAGTGGAGAGAGGGATTTGACTTTCTCAAGTACTCTGGTGCCTCACATCTGACTATGTCCCCTGGCGGGGGAGACCTAGTGGCACTCAGAGGAAGGACAGCAGGTCACTGAGAAGAGACTTGATACCCTATGAGCATATACAGAGGGAGGTAATCCCTCTGAGGAACAGTCATAGGGGAGGGGTAAGGGGAAAATGGGAGGGAGGGGAGAATGGGAGGATACAAGGGATGGGATAACCATAGAGATGTAACAAGAATAAATTAATTAAAAATAAAATAAAATTTAAAAAAATAGGCAATAAAGGCTAGATAGAAAGCTTAGTCAGTAAAGTGTTTGCCTTGCAAGACCAATTCCTAGAATTTATATTGAAAACAAAACAAAACAAAACAAAACAAAACAAAACAAAACAAAAAAACCCCAGCACTCATGCCCAGGCTTATATATATATATATTTTTGAGGCAAGGCTTTTTCGTGTTAGCCTTGGCTGTTCTGGGCTTGCTTTGTAGACGAGGCTGGTCTCTAAATCATAGAGATCTGCCTGCCTCTGCCTCCCAAGTGCTGGCTTCAGGCCTATAATTCTAGCACTCAGGAAATGGCCATATTGTGTAGCCTACTTGATGAGTTCTAGGCCTTTTTAGAAGAAGATTGACAGATGAAGATGAACATCTAAGGTTGGACTCTGACTTCTAAATGTACATATAGTCACATAAATCAGTATACACATGTGCACCTGTTGTGTAGCAATGTTTGGAGATAAAACATTCCATCTGCAGGGAAGGTTGTAAGACTCAGGAAGTAACTAACCTGAAAGCTTCAGGAAGTCCCTGAAACTGACCAGATGTACTAGTTTCTAATACAATCTAATAAATTCATTGGCTCACCAGGTTGGATTTTAGTAGTATTTGAATTTGGGTGTTGTCAATTCTCTCTGTAGAGTGAGTATATATTTGTTCATTTAATTTCTTAACAGGAATAGTGTCTTACAAGAGCATCCTCTCCACAGATGTACACACACACACACACACACACACACACACACACACACACACACACACGAGAGAGGGAGAAAGAGAGAGAGAGAGAGAGAGAGAGAGAGAGAGAACATGCACAATATTCCTATTAAGCAGCCTCCCCATGCTTAATAAAGATATGGTTTTCCCCCTTATTCTTAATACTATTTAAAAAGCTACACAATACCAAATATAATAATCTAAGAATAAATAATATACATATATCCCTTGTATTTTACTTTTATAAATTCAAAGCCTCATAAAAGCCTCTTAGTAACCAATGTTGAATTCTTAAAATAGACTGCATTATCTTCAACCATATTATCTAGTGCCATATGTCATAAAATGACAGTTTCCATCGCAATACCAGGAAATCCACAAAAGGATTCAGTAAGTGGTATTATACTCCTAAAACCATCTTGTAGAGATGCTAAATTTGATTTTGATTTTTAAATGTAACATAATAAAATGAATTAAAAATAAATAGTTGTTAAAAACTATCCCTGGCTAGAATGTAGCAGGTTCCATGTTCTCTGCTTTTAGGCACCACATTAATATGTGAAAGGGCATTCTGTCACTCACTAACCAGATTGTGAGTGGTATCTTGTTCCTTGTTGTCTTAGGTTATAGCAGTGGGACCACAAGCAGAGCACATCTCTTTCTGTGCTAGGCAGATACTAACTGCACCCAATGGCCTCTTGGTACTTAACACCGTTTTTTCATACCTGGTCCTGAGTGTGTGCTGCACTTAACAATCGGAATATAGCAAAAGTAATGAGATGTCATTCTTGACATTAGGTTACAAAAAGGCTGAGCAGAAAATAAGACTTAGCCTGACCATGTATAGGGCTAGTGAAGGCCACAACAGCAGCATGAGACCCTGACAGTAACTCCTGTACCTTTCTGAACATGCATAAGATGAATTTGGTTGACTACAGCCCCCACAATACTCAGATTGCACATGAGTGGCTAGATTCCTTACCAATAGAAACTGTACAATATTTTTTAATTGTTTAGGATGTCATGTTTTGGAAATAATCTCCATAGGTAACACATTTTCCCTCATTATTTATATTCAAATAGATACACACAATGTATGGGAAATGTTTTGGGGTGTGGTAGGTAAAAATGAATCTGAGCATGATGATTCCCCCAAAGAGTAAACATAGTATTTCTATGTGATCCTACAATTCAAATTCTGTGTCTATATTTAATTATTTAAAGCTCAGACAAAAACAGGGTCAGTATGTGCATCTTCATAGCAGCTTTGTTTACAGCAGCTCAAAGTGAAACTCACCCGTGGTTCCATCAATGGATGAATGAATAGAAAATGTGGAATATATGATCCTCAGGCAACGAAGTAAAGTTGGGAGTGGGAGATGGGTCCTTTCCTGAGATGAGCACACCGATGAATTGTCCAGTGCCAAATGGACATTCCTGAAAATACACATACAAGTATCATTTTATTGCCTCAATAAGTTATATTTAGGAATATATACGTATATACAAATACATAAAAGCATGCAATAACAATTGATGACGAGAGAGGCTGTGAATTTGAAGGAGAATGAGAAGAAGTATATGAAAGGATTTGGAAGAAGGAAAAGGAAGGAAGAAATGTAAATAAAATAATAAAAAATAAGCAAAAATGTGGCATACATTAAAAATGTACTGTTATGTAACCTTAAAAGGAAGACAATATGCTCACTACAACATGGATAAAATTTCAAAGCAATATGCTATATGAAATAATCACACAAACGTGATATGATTCAACTTCTATGAATAGATTCTTAATTATAAAGACAGAAACGGGCTTACCACAAGTGAAGGGAAGAGAAGCAAGAATCTTTTTTTTTAAAATTGATACATAGTTTCATTTTGAAAAGATGAAATTCTCTAAATATGGATGTGAAAGTGTATATCCATACTAGTACAAAACTGGCCACATTAAAATGAAGAAAATGGTAAATTTCACATTATGAAGATTTTAAAAATGAGAACTGAAGACTTTATTGCTTGACTAAGTGAAAATTTCCATTGACAATCACAAGTGACTGGTGAAGCAAGATTTTCTGCGAACAAAAAGAAACACCTTGCCATCTTATAAGCATATTAATCTTTATTTGAAAAACACCCATAAGAAGAAAAAGACCACAGCAAATTCATTGTTAGTATATTTGTTTATCTCGCCTTTACACCAGTTATAAACATGGCCACACAGAAGAAGAAAGAACTAAGAACTACCTTAGATGAAAACCTTTATGAGTTTCCCTAAGCTCAGTCAAGAGGGTGGAATAGATTCCAAAATGTGGGTGTAGTAGTGGTGCAGTCACCGTGCAGCATCTGCGCGGTGGTTGGTGATGGGCAGACCCTGAGCATACCTCCCATCCTATAGAGAATCTAGAGCCAGGAGTGTCACCGGAATGCAGGGAGTGATGATAAAATCAGGACCAGTACAAAGGGATGTGGGAAGGCTCTACGCTACTGTGAATAAGGGGAAAATGGGAGGGAGGGGATAATGGGAGGATACAAGGGATGGGATAACCATTGAGATGTAACAAGAATAAATTAATTAAAAAAATTAAAAAAAATACAACCAGTTGTTTTGTCCTAGAAAAGAAAAGGCTGGAATATAACACGTGTACATGATATCTGGTAAGAATGACATTGCATCTGTACAGGAAAGGCAGGAAAAAAAAAAAAAAAGAATACAGGTGCAAGAAAGTTCATGACACAAAGCTATAGCGAGTGTGTTCTGGGAAATACCAAGCTTTGAATGGTTGCTGATGTAGTGAGGATGTGAACCAAGATTTACCTAAAAAAAAAAAAAAAAAAAAAAAAATCCGCCCTTCAAGATGGCTCAGTGGGTAAAAGTTGTCATTGCCAAACCTGAGGACCTGAGTTCAAGCTCTGAGACTTGCAAGGTGCAAGAAGAGAACTGATTCCACAAAGCGCCTTCTGACCTCACTGACCCCTCTTCATGGTATTCAGCTGCCTCCTCTAAGAAATCAGTGACTGTAACAACAACAACAACAACAGCAACAACAAACAACAACTCCCTCTGGATTTCATTATCAGGAGAGCTTATCTGAGTGTTTCATCATTTTGCCTAAGGATAAGGAAAACAGTCAGATAAGAAATACATCCAGGGATCTACTGTGCTCAGTCCTCGTTTTTTACACCTGTAAGTTAGATCAAGCAGTCACGACTAAACAAAAAAGGCACCAGTCTCTCAGACATTGGCTCAATCCTAGGCTGTTCTGCATGGAAAACTAGAGCAAGAACTGGCCATGTTGGATTGCAGCCTCAAGGTTGGCAAGTAAACTTTTAAAAAAATATTTCATTAATTTATTCCTATTACATCTCATTTGTTATCCCATCCCTTGTGTCCTCCCATTCCTCTCTCCCTTCCGCTTTTCCTCTACTCCCTTCCCCTATGTGACTGAGAGGGACCTCCTCCCCCTGTATATGCTCATAGGATATCAAGGCTCTTCTTGGTAGCCTGCTGGGTCAGAGGGGAGGACATCCTATTGGGACTTTAGGTGAGAGAAGCATGGGAGAATGGGGAAATAGAAGGATCCAGAGGGTCCTAGAAACCTACAAGAAGAATATTATGATGGGTGGATCTGGGCCCAAGGGTCCTGCTCAAACTATGGTACCAGCCAAAGATAATACGTGCAGTAAACTTCAAACCCTGATCCAGATCTAGCCAATGGGCAAATAAACTTTTAAAGCAGGGACAAAAGTTTCTAAGTCCCAGTGCTGCTTTGCCAACATCTCTACCTTTTCTGTTTTTTTTTTTTTTTATAACCTCAAACAATGTGTGACATGACATAAATAGGACTGAAATATTAGATCATGCTGATTTCTCAAGCTTGTACTGTGAAAGTAGTCTCCCTCTGTGGTAAATACAGAGCACTGTGATGACATATTAGAGGGAGCCAACCAGCGAAGTATTCACTGGCAGCCCACTGGGGACTCAAGGGCGATGTGAAGCATCTTGAGGGCTCTCAGGAAGAGCAACACTAAATGGAGGCACAGTTGGCATACGACTAAACAATAGGAGACGTGCTGTGCCCTCTTTGTCCGTGGCTTGCCTTTCTATTATGGGCACGTCACTTTTCTGGGTTATCACCGAACACTGACAGCTCATTATTAAGAAATGATTGTCTTAGACTCTATCAGCATAATTGCAGAAGGAAGTGGATCACAATCTCGCCGTCTTCATCCTTTTAATATTATCAGGTCACACAGGACACTGCAGTTGATCACTAAGATACACAGGCACACAGGCGACAGGCAGAATGCTCTGTCTCAACATCCTGAAGAGGAAGGGAAAATAAAAACAAAAACAAAAACAGAAAACAAAAACCTTCGCCTAGCACAGGGTCTCCAGGGCCCAGGAGGAATGGAATGGGTGCCTAAGGGATGCAGCAGTGAAACATTCCCAGGAGAGATGACTCGTTCATGCTTAGGGAGAAGCAGGGAAGTAAAGGACCTTGAAGAAGTCTGAAGCTTTAGTGTAGCCTTGGATCTGGATGGCAGAGCCTGGGACAAATCAGGAGACAGACGTCAAGCTCAAGCTCCAGGTCCTTCATCTTAGCCTCTGGTTCCCTTTAGACAATGTGGCATGAGGGTTAGAGGTGAGGTGATAGGATTCATTTTTCTTTTACATGATAAAATTTCAGTACAGCTCCATAAATGGCATCAAATCAACAACTTATTTTTTATTAATTTATTCAGATTACATCTCAATTGTTATCTCATCACTTGTGTCCTCCCGTTCCTCCCTCCCTCCCACTTTCACCCTATTCGCCTCTCCTAGGTCTTTGACCAAGGGGGATTTCCTCCCCCACTATATGGTCATAGCATATCAAGTCTTATCTTGGTAGCCTGCTTGTTCTTTCTCTGAGTGCCATAAGGCCTCCCCACCAATGGGAAGTGGTCAAATGTGGGGCACCAGAGTTCATGTCAGAGCAAATCAACAAAGTACGCCACCACTTTCTCCCAGTGTCTCTGGTTGCCTGAACATATTGCCACAGACCAACTGTGACTATGTGCATCTTGGAAAAGTAGGAGTAG
Organism: Acomys percivali; assembly: GCA_907169655.1. Taxonomy (NCBI): domain Eukaryota; kingdom Metazoa; phylum Chordata; class Mammalia; order Rodentia; family Muridae; genus Acomys; species Acomys percivali. The sequence goes on along the minus strand of OU015745.1, from coordinate 114,230,765 downwards.
GAAAGAAAAACAAAATGGTTGCTTAAACTTTCAATTTATCTATTTGATTTCATGTGTATGAGTGTTTTCCTTGAATGTGTGTCTGTGCACCTTCTTAGTGCTTTGTATAGCAGAGGTCAGAAGTCTGGACCCCTGAAACTGGAATTAAGGATGGTCGTGAACCACCCTGTGTGCTGGGAATTGAATCTGGGTTATCTGGAGGAGCACTTCGTGTTCTTAACTGCTGTGCCATTACTCTACCACATATGGTTGTTTTATTTGTAAAAATTAAATCAAAATAAATCACCATGAGACTTATATTTAAAAAAAAATGTTTAGAGATCTCTTAATTTGGGTAACAAATTTATATTTAGATTTCAAGGTTTCTATGCTTCTAAACCAGAGGAGAGTTAAAAAAAAAAAAAAACATTCTGTGTGAGTAGGAATCTAAAATTATTTTGAACCTGCTGAAAAAAAAAGCACCTTTGCTCGTATCCAGAGTTGAGCTCACAGACACTGGTTTCAGTCTATAACCCATAGAGCTGATATGCGATGCGTTTGTCATGTGAAGACAAAGACTAGTCATGGGGCCTGGGTCCTGCTAGTGGCTGAGCATGCCTGTCTAACATGCCAGTGGGAGCAAACCATGGTAGGACCTCTTAGGACAACATTTCAGCAGCTGCTTTAGAAATCAGACCTGCACTTACTGTATGATGCAGAAAAAAAAGTTGCTGTAGTATAAAATGAAGCATGAGATGCAACAGTCGCCATACCATAAACTTCTGGCGAAAGTAATCTATCTATTACCAAGATAAAAGTAGCCTGAAATCTTATAATAGATGATTTGTGTTATGATGAGCCTGACAAAGATTAGCTACAGCAAAACATTCTGAACTTGTTCATAAACGTTTTGTCCACGAGAGCCAAATGCTAATAGAATCCACATATCTTTCAACAGGTGAGTAGATGGGTGAAATGTGGAGAATTCAGACAATAGAAAATTAGTTTCATAAAAGCAACAAACTACTACTAATCAAAGAATTGAAAACTCTAAATCTCTTGTTCTGTCGCATTGCTTGCTTCTCCTAAATATTATGCACATTGTTATTTTTATTTGCATCTGTTTTCATGATGTTACTAAATTCATGACAATATAATAATTACATATAAAAGATTGCCAGATGAGAAAGATGAAAATAGTTTCTCATAGATAAGAGAGAAAGCTTTGCCTCCTTGAATTGCTTTCTTAAGTGTATATGTAGACAAGTTGGTTTGATACTGTCCCTTAAACTATTGCAAATGTAAGATGCTTGTATTATAAAATGAAGTATACGATACAACAGTTGCCGTACCATGAAAATCTAGCAAAAGTAATATATCACCAAGGTAAAAATAGCTTGAAATCTTATAACATGATGATTTATGTCATGACAAACCTGACAAAGATTAGTTACAGCTAAAAATTTTGAATGGTTTAATAAAGTATTCTGTTCTTATTTTGGAGTTGATTTCCAAGAATAATAGGGGTGGAAAATCAGTTTCAAGCAAATATTCAAAAAGTCTCCCCTAAGGTCCTGTGAAGGAATATTTCACAATATCAACAAGCAGCAACAGCAAAGCAAAGCAATAGAAGAAAAGAAAAATAAACCAAAGTATAATTCTAAGCATATCAAATTAGTCTCAGGTCAACATCAAGGTTTTTATTTTGAAGAGAATGTATTTTCCCTTATGCATATTCTGAGGCAGGATTATTGCTTTTTCCCTCCACCTTTCTATTATCTCCCCATTACACCACAGAGACAGGGCAGCTCCTATGTACTTTTCACTCACAATAAGTTACTTGGGGAGCTAATTGATGGATGGCAGATGGAGAATGAAAAGTCAGAATCGATAAGACCTGGGAAGTTCCCACTAGACATAGCAATGCAGAGGCTGACTTCTGAAGAGTTTTTAAAAAATATTTTATTAATTTATTCATTTTACATCTCAATTGTTAGCCCATCCCTTGTATCCTCCCATTCCTCCCTCCCTTCCACTTTCCCCTTACTTGGTGACTGAGGGGGACCTCCTCCCCCTGTATATGCTCATAGGGTACCAACTCTCTTCTTGGTAGCCTGCTATCCTTCCTCTGAGTGCCACCAGACCTCCCCATCTGGGGGACGTGGCCATGTGAAAGTCAGTCCTTACTCTCCACTCAACAGTGGAGGATGTCCTGTCCATCGGCTAGACCTGGGTAGGGGTTTACTGCCCGCATTGTCCTTGGCTGGTGCCATAGTTTGAGCAGGACCCCTGGGCCCAGATCTGCCCATCATAATGTTCTTCTTGTAGGTTTCTAGGACCCTCTAGATCCTTCTATTTCTCTATTCTCCCATGCTTCTCTCACTTAAAGTCCCAATAGGATATCCTTTCCTCTGTACCACTTCCCTGGTAAGTGAAGACTTTCATGGGGCATCCCCCTTGGGCTAGTGTCTAGATATAAGTGAGTATATAACATAAAAGATCCTCTGGAGCAATCTCCATACCCGATGTCAAGCTGTACTATAGAGCAATAGTAATTAAAACAGCATGGTACTGGCACAACAATAGGCTGGTGGATCAATGGAATCGAATTGAAGACCCAGAGATGAATCCACACACATATGGTCACTTGATTTTTGACAAAGAAGCCAAATCTATTCAATGGAAAAATGATAGCATCTTCAACAAATGGTGAAGGTCTAACTGGATATCTACATATAGAAAAATGCAATTAGACCCATATTTGTCACCATGCACAAAACTCAACTCCAAGAGGATTAAAGACCTCAACATAAAACCAGAGACATTAAATTGGTTAGAGGAAAAAGTGGGGAAGAGCCTGGAACACATTGGCACAGGAGGCAACTTCCTGAACAGAATACCAACAGCCCAGGCCTTAAGGTCAACAGTTAACATATGGGACCTCATGAAGCTGAGAAGCTTCTGTAAGGCAGGAGACACTGTCAACAGAACAAAGCAACTGCCTACATACTGGGAAAAGATCTTCACCAACCCTGTATCTGACAAAAGTCTAATATCCAAAATATATAAAGAACTCAAGAAATTAAACACCACCAAACCAAATAACCCGACTGAGAAATTCGGCTCAGAACTAAACAGAATTCTCAACAGAGGAATATCAAATGGCTGAGAAACACTTAAAGAAATGCTCAACTTCCTTAGTCATCAGGGAAATGCAAATCAAAATGACACTGAGATTCCATCTTACACCCATCAGAATGGCTAAAATCAAAAATTCAAGCGACACCACATGCTGGTGAGGATGTGGAGAAAGAGGAACACTCCTTCATTGCTGGTGGGAATGCAAACTAGTACAGCCACTTTGGAAATGTATCTGGTGATATCTCAGAAAACTGGGAATAGGGCTTCCTCAAGACCCAGCTATTCCACTCCTTGGGATATACCCAGAAAATGCTTCACCACACAACAGGGACATATGCTCAACCATGTTCATAGCAGCCTTATTCATAATAGCCAGAACATGGAAACAGCCTAAGTGTTCCTCAGTAGAAGAATGGATAAAGAAACTATGGTACATTTACACTATGGAATACTACTCAGCTATTAAAAACAAGGAATTCCCCAAATTTGTGGACAAATGGATTGAACTAGAAATGGTCATAATGAGTGAGTTCACCCAGAAGCAGAAAGAGTCAAATGGTATATACTTATATCGAAGATTTTTTTCTAAGGGGGATGTTCAAAAGTGATGTGGGTAAAGGGATCTTTAGAGATAGCCTATGATATTTTCCTTGCTGTTGTTTGTTTTCTGACTTTTTATTTTGGACAGAGTCTCACTGTATAGCTTAGGTTGGCCTTGAACTTAGGATCCTCCTGACTCAGCACCCCAAAGGGTTGGAACTGTAGCAATATTCTACCACACTCAGCTTTGGAAACAGTATGTAATATTTTAAAAAATCAAGTTAGGCACTGAAAGTTGAAGATATACAAGCCAGCAGCTTATTAAATGTTTAAGGATGGAAATAAGACATGAATTTCAATATTAATGAGAGTGAAGCCTATCAAATGAAAATCAGAGGAAGTCTAAATAAGAAAACATTATTGAAAAGATGATCTCAATACTAAAAACATACTTTGTGTGAAAATGAAGCCCACAGGCTGATAATGGTAAGGGTGATATAAATCTGTATTTAAAGTTAAGAATGGCTTGAACATCCTTAGGATTTCAATTGCATGAAGGAGTAGTTGAGCATGTTTTTCTCAGTACCATCCTTCCTTCTCTGAATAGAGATTCAGTATTCTACAATGCAAAAATGGAGAGGTAAAAGCACCGTAACAAAGACACTTTCATCACACTACCCTGTTCTTTGCCAACTCTGCAATGGATAGAATAACTAGTTCCAAAATAATTCCTGACAAAGTGGTATGTCTAGGTTAGAGTACTGAGTATTGTTAGGGAATTCATATGCTCCAAAAGATTTTCACGAAATAAAGTGTGAAGTTCTGTATCCGATGATGTTTTGAAATGTTATTCTGTGTTTTTCTTGTCTTCTGTTTTTTTATCCTTTTGTCCGTTTAAAGAGGCTGTCCTCTGGTGTGGTCATCAAATCAGACACGGTACAGTGGAAGGGAGACAGAAGGTCTGGATGTTTTCTGAAAGCCTGCGTTTAGAAGTCTCAGGAGGAATGAAGGTGTTACGAGGAAATCAATGTGTGGTATAGGCACGGAGTCATGGTCCCATTGTGCTGGATGGAGGTGACTTGATTTCAGACTGGAAACACTTTTCCTTGCTTCAGAAACGTGGAGATGCTGCTGAGAAGGAAATCTCCAGGATTTGAGGCGAGAAACCTTGCTCTCCACATTCATTTCAGTGTTGAGGAGGCAAGAGGATCAGGGGGAGAACAGCTTGTGAAGTGGCTCAAATGTGTAATGTCAGCACTAACCATGTGCGTCTGACCACTTGATTCCAAGATGGTGGCACTGTTTGTGCATGTTGTAGAACTCTTAGGCAGGGGGACCTTGGCAGAGAAAGTAGGTAATTGAGGCTTCATAGCCCTGTCTGACATCATCCTGTTTTCTCTCCACTTCCTTGCTGTGGATACAGTCTGACCATCTAGACTCTTGCTCCTCCCATCATGCCTTCTTTGACCACTCCCATGTCTTTTCCATCATGTTGGGCCCTATACTGTTGGAACTGTAAGCTAAAATAAGCCTGACATCTTTTAAGTGGCTTTTGTCAGGATGCTTATCACAGCAGTGAGAAAGCAACTAAGACAGTTATCTTGGGCCGGAAAGGTCACCAGCAGCTTCAACAGAGGCTTCTGTGGCTTCTAAGCATGAATAATCTCATAGTCTGGCCATGCTGTGCTGTAGGAGTGTACACATCTCTAACAGAGATTTGCGATGATTCAGTTCTGAAGACCAGACACCTATACTTTGATTCATTGACAATTACTTGTTTCAGCACTGCAAGAACTCTTACCATGGTTGTTGCCCTGCACTTCCAGAAAGGATATTACAAAATCTGTTGTGAAAGTTCAATGTTAGAATCCTTCCCAGCAAGTATAGGGCCTTAGAATTGAAAGAAGGGAATACTTCTCAATCTGGTAAATTCTAAAGGACTGTAGAAACAAGGCTTAGGGGGAATGGAAAGAAAACCAAAGTCATGGGGATATTATTTTCTTCAAAATTTGTATATCTCTAATGAAGACATTTATACTGAAGTCTCACACTTGGGAGTTGATACAGGCTGGAGTCACCAGCACAGGAAGCAGCACATACTCCAGGAGCATGGCCACATTTCTTCATTGTTGCTGTTGAACAAGTGGATTATCAAGTTTCTTCATAAAGAACTCAAGAATCCGAAATGACTCTTAACACTCAGAAGTCACGTGTCATAAGAAGAGCTGATAGACACTCTGTTCTTCTGCTTAAATTCTTTGCCTCACCTTTGTTTACACAGCAGCAGCATATACATTTTGACAACCGAATCATCAAATTAATTCTATGCCTCTAAAATAAGAACTTCAGAGCAACTTTTAGCATGTGTCTTCAGAACTAGTATGTGAGCCACGTGAGGAGTTTTATTGCAAGACTTGTCATATTACATGTCAAGAGTTGACAATGCATCAGTCACTGAAAATTATCAAGAGGTTTGGTACTGAGTACCTGGTGGATAACTCTACCAAGTGCTTTGTGGAGAAAAGATAATAAAAGAGCTGATATATACACTGTTTTCAGAGGCATTCTTATGTACCCTTAGGTAATTAAGAAAAGCTTGCAGGCTGAGATCACGGTATTTTGGGACTGAAACTGATCTCTGTCCCACTTCTATTCATCTTGAAAGTAATGTTAGGTGATTTAAAGATAACATAAAGATTATCACATTAGAAACATAAAGTTACTCAAGACAATGTTCACTGAAAAATTCATTTTCTGTCTTTACACATTCCTAAGACGTTTATTTCGAAGAAGGAGATTTAGTGTCCATCTAGAGCTAATGGAAGAGTGAAGACAGATTTCTTCTTAATCCCCTTGAAGCAATGAAGGTAATTTAAAGCTTAATATAACAGTGAAGATTAAGAATTTTATGAAATCCAGGTGGATAAACACTATCTGTATTATATCATTAAAATGCATTCATTTCTTTAAATATGATTTAATTTGGTCTTAAAATATAAGTGAAGAATTAAATACTCTGGATTTTAATAATTTATTCTTTACCATTACTTCCTGATACAGAATATTTTACCCTCTAATCAAGGTAAAATGTGCAATTTATTAGCCTTAGTCCGGATCACCCATTTCTGTTATTTTGATAGCTGCTCAAAATGAAATTTAAATTTATTTACAAAGATAATGCTACAGAGTTGTCCAGCTATTGTACTAATGGAATGACTGGCATCATGGACTTTTATTTAGAGATGCCAACTAAATATGAATTGTTAATTTCTTAGAAGATTAATTGATTTTATTGTATGTGTGAGTGTTGTGTCTGCATGTGTGTCTGTGCACCACAAGCATGACTGGGTGCCTATGTAGGTCAGAAGAGGCATCAGATCCTCTGGAACTGAGTAAGGTATGGTTGTAAACCACCATGTTTATGTTGGGAATTGAACCCAGGTCCTCTGCAAGAATGGCAAGTGCTTTTAACTGCTGAACCATCTCTTCAGCCTTTAAGTAGTAATCCTTTAATGTGTATTATGTTTATATATTTGCTAGTATTCTATGTGACAGTAATAATTTTTCAAGAGATTACATTTGATCTAAAATCAGCCTGTTAAAAAGATGACGCAGAAAAATATTACACATGGTTTATTTGCAGTTCTGAACTATGTAATTATTAAGACTAAGAATTTTTATATCATATAAATATGTATATTATTGGAGAGGTACTATTGATTTGTTACACAGAATACATAGCTAAAATTGCCTTAGGAAAATATATTTAAATTTACTTTTATTTTTAAAATATTTGTGTTTATTCTTTAAGAATTTCATATATGTATATAAAGTATTTTGATCACATATATTCACATTTTGTCACCAACTCTTCCTGACGCCCCACCTAACAGCTCCTAAATTCATCATTCAGTTTGCCTTTTATTTTATTTATAATAAATTGAGTCCAATTTGTGTTGCCGATAAGTACATGGCTGCAGGACCTTTCACTGAAGCACTGGCAACTTACTAGGAGCCACTCCCTGAATAACATGGCTTTCCCCCCTCCCAGAGGCTAGAGGCTGTTAGGAGCTCCTCAGCAGGGCAGCCCCTTCCCTCTCCATTCTGGGAAGTGGGCTGCCTTGATCTTGTCCAGGCAATCCCAGTTTCTATGAGGTCATGAATGTAATGACCCTTTTGAGTCCAGAAGACACCAACCCCAGGACTGTCCTCTGGCTCTTATAATCTTGCCATCTCCTTCTCTGTGATGGTCTTTGATATTTGGGAGCTAAGGGTGCGATGCAGTTTTTGCACTCAGGGCTGAGCACTCTGCAACCACTACCACATATATTCTTCCCATTACACAGTCATGAGTCTTTGCATTAATAAATATCCACTGGAAAGGAACCTTCTCCGATGAGGGTTGATAGATGCACCAAGTTGTAAGTATGAAGATAACATATGTAGAAGGCAATTAGACATTATGTCCATTTAGCAAAATAATGCCTATAGGTTCTCCTCTAGGGCTTATGAATTCCCAGGTGAGGGCTCTTGAACAACTTTACAGTACCATGTATGAGTCCTACCATGTGGAGGAGACTTTAAATCAAATTAGAATGTAGTCTGAACCAATGTGCATATCTTGCCAGATTAGTCAGTATTGTAGCTTTTAAGGATCATTGCTGTTAGATTAGATAAATAAGATAAGCAAAGATAAGACTGTTGGTTGTTCACTTTTCTTCCTCAATTGTCTACATAGTACCTTCCAACACTGTAAAAACTAGCCTGTAGATATGAAATTGATTTCTTCATGTCCTGAGATGCAAGTGAATGGTACTTTCAGCAATAGGGTCTCACCATCAACTTCTGGGGGTCACCAAGAGCAATGATACTAGAATATTAAACCAACCTCTTTTTAAAAAAGAAATATTTATATATTTTATATATATGCACGTGTATCTCATGTGTACATGGTACCCACAGAGGGCAGAAGAGTACATAAAATCCCCTGGACCTGGAATTATAGACAGTTGTGAGATGCTATGTGAATGCTGGGAATTGAACTCAGGTTATTTGGAAGAATAGCCAGTGCTCTTAATCAACTGAGCCTTTTACATCATCTCTCCAGCTACAGTCTACTCTTTTAAAAATAAATTATATCAGAGGAGATATGAAAATCCCTATTAAAATTAGAAAGTAGGCAAACTATTTTCTTTAAAACATTTTTGAAATTTATTTATTTATTCACTTTATATCCCAATCATAGCACCTTTCCTCCTCTCCTCCAGGCCCCACCCTACCTCCCTGTTTCCCCTCCCTTACTCCTCAAAAAAGAGGAGCCCCCCCCCCCCAACTAGCTCCAGCACATCAAGTTGTATCAGGACTGAGTGCATTCTTTTCCACAGTGGCCTGGGAAGCCAGCTTGGCCAGGGGGAAGTGATCAAAAAACAGGCACAGGGTCCATGTTAGATACAGCCCCCCTCCCCTTTCTAGGGGACCCACATGAAGACCAAGCTACCCATTCGGTACACATGGTATGAGATCTCAGCCCAGTTCATGCACGCTCCTTGGTTGATGCTTCAGTCTCTGCAGGTTAGTTGGCTCTGTTGGTCTTCTTGTGGACCTCTTGTCCCCTCTCAATCCTCCTATTCTTTACCCACTCCTGGCCCTCCATCTAATGTTTGGCTGTGAGTTTCAGCATCTGTTTTAATATTCTGCAGAGTAGAGCCTCTCAGAGGAAGGAGATGTTAGGTTCTGGTCTGCAATCATAGCAAAATATGTTTAATAGTGTCAGGGGTTGGCTCTCTCCCATGGGGTCTCAGGTTTGTCCAGGCATTGCTTGGACAGTCCCTCAACTTCTGCTCTATATTTGTCCCTGCACATCTTGTAGGTAGGGTAAATTTTGGGTCAAAGTTTTTGTGGGTGGGTGGGTGTTCCCCTCCTTCCACCAGGAGTCCTATCTAATTAGAGGGTGGAGCAAACTATTTTCATTATTTTTATAAATTTGCTTTTTGATTAGAATTAAACATACAAAGAATTATTATTGATTTTAAACTTAGCTTACAAAGGCAAATGTTCTTGGTAGCCTGCTGTCCTTCCTCTGAGTGCCACCAGGTCTCCCCATTCAGGGGACTTGGTCAAATATGAGGCACCAGAGAACGTGTGAAAGTCATATCCCACTCTCCACTCAACTGTGGAGAATGTCCTGTCCATTGGCTAGATCTGAGTAGGGGTTTGAAGTTTATGGCCTGTATTGTCCTTGGCTGGTGCCATAGTTTGAGCGGGACCCCTGGGCCCAAATCTGCCTATCATAATGTTCTTCTGGTAGGTTTCTATCAAGAAGAGACTTGATACCCTATGAGCATATACAGGGGGAGGAAGTCCCCCACCATCACAGTCATAGGGGAGGGGAATAAGGGGAAAATGGGAGGGAGGGAGGAATGGGAGGATACAAGGGAGGGGATAACTATTGAGATGTAATATGAATAAATTAATAAAATGAAATAAAATAAAACAAAGGCAAATGTTTCTAAATGGAGATTTTTGTACATTATTCAATTAACATCAAAATACATCAGACCAAGCTCCAACAATTCTCGTTTTTTGGACATTATTCAACTCAACTCTTCTTTTAAACAATTCTCTCAATGGTATATAGATTATTAGGTTTTAATACCTTTCCCACTAACATTTACAAACTTTCCAGGATAACACTATTCCAAATTATGTCAATTATACTATATTTGAGTTGACTGAAGCTTCCTAATGATAGAAAATATGTCTTATTTATCCTGCTGCATGTCATATATAGCATAACCCTCAAGGCTTAACTTATTCATTCAGTCTAATGCATAAGTAGATAAATGGTGATTTTTCCATATTGATAATATTTATGACATTTCTAGCTTTTTAAAGTTATTAAATTTTTATTTTCAACTAGAAACATATTTTCCAGTTTTCCAATCCAGTTATAATCATTTAAATAGACAATATTAGCCAAATTATATCTAAAACTTATTTTTTGGATACCCAAATGAAATACAAGTTTGAATTGTTTAAGAAGTATATGGACGTGGGGAGTTATTAAAAGTAATGCTCAGTAAACACAATTTTCACTAAATTATGAAGCTCTTTAAAGTATGACATGTAGATTTAGGGAAGTAGACAATGGAATCAATTTTGGTTGCTAATCAGCAGTTTGGGATTTAGAATAAATGACTCTTAGAATATGAATAAGAAACACTTAAATGACAAAGGTTGGAGAAAGGAACATCAGTTAGAAGACTATTATTATAAGTAAATATGAACAATAGATGAACATTTGATATAGAGATAACATATTTAGTAGAAAATATTGATAAGGGAGTATACAGGCTAAGAAGATGTTGAACCTAAAATTTCAAGTTGATCTGGAGGACAAAATGATGGCACTGTCTTGAATAAGAAGTAAGAGACTGGGTTAGAAAATTGGAACTGTTTTAATCTCGACAGTTGAAACAGCGATGTAAACTCAAATGTGCACCTTGAAGTCTATACAAAGCAGCCTGGGTAGGAATCTGGGTGCTGACAGAGAGCTGCTAAGTCATAGATGGTAGAGAGTGTGCCCAGCAGTGCAGGAGCTGTTGAGGAGAGAATACTTTTTTTTTTCTTAAAATCCAAGACAGAAGAAGAGTTACACTGGATTCAGACACCTAGAAGCTTCCTATGTGAATAAGTGGAGGTAGAAAAATACAGAGAATCTGGGTGTGAGCTGAGATGCAAGGCTAGTGGGTTTCAAGGAAAAGATGTGGTTAATATCGCACAGCAATCCACTCCCATGCGTACAATGCAGATGGCTAAATTTGCAGGGATTTAATGAGCCAGTTTACAAACATAATCACTGAAAACTTGTGATGCACTTAAATTACATAAACTCCCAAATGAACAATATTTTTTTTAAGGAACAAAGCCAACAAAACCACAAATGTAATCACTTTCCAGGTCTTTTGCTATCTATTAGCGTTGTCCAGACTTCTTAGGCTTTAATGTATATATTCCATATGGTGGGTAAATGCTAGAGAATGAGGCTGTGTTCAATCTCTTTCTACCATGCCTGCAAGTGATGGCACCTTGTCAGTGGTGCGAGCAGTTCCTCTTCCACCCCGATTCAGACACATTCATTTTCAAGTACTGAAAGAATAGTTTTCCAATGTTTTACAGTCTTCACATCTAACACCTATACACACACCATCTTTTTATGTTTCATATGTATCACTAATCTTCTACATCAGTTTCTTATGTACATATAAGGAAAAAAAAGAGTCTTAGGGTACAGTAAAAAAAAAATGACCATGTGTTCTCCTTTGTTGCTATGTGGCTTGAAATCAGCAATGCTGGGAACATATAGTCCATGATATGGCAAGCATTATAAATAATTTTTTATTCTAGTTCTTTTAATTATTACTACAAGCGGCTAGCAAACTGAATCTCATAGGTCAAATCATCCTACTATGTCCTTTTAAAAACTTGTTTGGTTCTTTGAGATAGAGCTTTGATCTGAAGCCCAGGCTAATCTAGAACTCAATATGTAGCCCAGGCTGGGCTTGAAGTTGTATTTGTTTTTTCTCAGCTTCCTGAGTGCTGGGGTTGTAAGCTACAGGCATGTGCTAGCAGGCCTGTCCTGCTGTCTCCTTCTGTACTCACGTTTCATTGGAACAGAGTCCTTCTCGTTCATTTATATGTGGTTCCAGGATGTTTTTATAGTCTAGTGGCAGCAAGGAGTCACTGTAGCAGACACTATATGGTCTACAATGTTCATTGTGTCCTTATACAAAAGATTTCTCTTGTTATCGAGCATGAGGAATTGCAATGGAGAACATCAGTATTTCATATTAAACTTATCGATGCTGTTATCCAGATGTTACATGTAAAAACTGCAGTTGAGAAATGTTTCCTTAGTACCTGAAAATTACAGTGACTGATTCAGCAAAAAAACTGCTGACGCCTCTGATGCAGGGGTGATGTTCTGACATTTGCCTTTGTGTTGTCATTTTCCTCTATAATGTGAACAAAACATTCACTGTTATCTACATAACTACTATACTTCTTTGTCAATTACAAATATGTTTTTACTTTTAAATATTAGCTCTGGGAAGATGCAAGTGTTCTGGAAAATAGGCATATGTTTTCTAGAAGAATTTGCTGGACTTGTTGAATTTCCCATGGTGAGTATTGCATATTTTATTATTGCTTGTAGGTTGAAGGCCACACATCCTTCACATCAGTAAACTTCCTCTATGCCTATGGATCCACTTTACACCGATTGTGCTGCTCAGAACTTACTAGAACTCTGCTGTATGGTGGTTATACCATCACTGGAGCTGGAGCTCTAGATCCAGGTAAAAGAATAACATGTGGCCAGCAAGCCCTGGTGTAGTTATCATTCAGAAAGTGCAGCCAAAATGTTCTCAGGGAAATTAACTACATATTTTAATTTATATTTTTTGCTTATTTTAAAGTATGTCATTTGTCCCTTACTCTGCAGTGTGTATTAAGTGTTACATTAAATATCAACCCTTTGTATTGATGCCTCCCATGTCTGCAGGTTTAATTAATTTTAGATGACAAAAATATGAAATTTCATCTGTATTAAATATATATATATATATATATATATATATATATATATATATATATA
>OU015745.1:114184000-114207939 GCA_907169655.1 Acomys percivali | reverse complement strand
ACACACACACACACACACACACACACACACACACACACACACACACAATTTCCTGATCATGGTTCTTCTTGCTAAAGATTGTTTATTGTATATAAGTGCAACAATATAAATTTATATATAAAAATAATAAAAAATAAAAAGACATGACATGATTTCCATCACCAACAAATTTTTCTTTGTGGAAAGGATAAATGCTTAGAGACTTAAATATTTATATGTTTGAAATTTCAAAGAAGGCATGTGCTTTTTATTTTGTTAAGACATTGTTTTCAAACCCTCTGTTTATTCCTTGAGCTTTAGCAATAATTATGGGATCATATTGAGCAGCTCATCAAATATTGGGCAGAAAAATATTAGCTTAGAGTGTAAAAGATATGAGCCCAGAATTCAAAGCTAATCACACTTGTTTTGCTTTATATAAAACAAATTGAATATCTACATGGATTTTATATATTAATTATTAACATGTAGAAATTTTAAACATAAAAATCTATATATGTAACCTATTAATATGAAATCAATACTTACTTAATCATGTTGTCTTTCATTCTGTTGGAAAGATAGGTGTTTAAATCTATCGGAAATAAGAGCAACCATACACACTTCCCACAATACATTAATAATGAAGGGACAGATATCATTACCCACACTTTAAATTATACAGTAACTCTTAGGTGATTTATTTAGTACCTTAAACTCAGGAAATTTCACCAGTTGGCAGCAATTTGTGATGCATACTATTTCCATGCTATATTCACATGTGAAATAAAAAATATCAGAATAAGACTAATTCTGATTTCCTTTCAAATATTATATTTTAATTTCATTTGTTTCTTTAATCTTTTCAGCAGATTTAGAAGATGCTGATTAAAGCATTTCCTCTGATTAATTATGTTTTGGCTTTCACCGGTTGTATTTTATTTTAAGATCTAGTGTGCACACATTGTCTGGATTAGGTCTTCCCGGTCTCTGCAAATATTTATATAAATCTAACTGCCACTCATTCCCTTCAAGTTCTCACGGCTTTGCTACTACTGATTGCATCTCCTCATTAAGCCATTTTCAGGATACAGAGATGTAAATAAAACAGAGGAACGGGCTGCATTTCAGGAGTGTTTGTGTTCATGGCTTCCCATTCAACGCATGCTATTGCATTTCTAGAATTCACTATTGTAATGGTGTTTCTTTTACCTCTGCTTGCTTTAATTATATATCAGATCTTACTAAGCTACAAAATATTCTTGATAAGATGATAAGGCTCTTACAAGAATATATATATATATACCGTTTTGTAAATCCTCTGTAAAATCAGTATGGCATAAAGCTTAATATTGATTAGGGAATTTCAAGTACTACATGAAGGCTGAATATCATCTTTGTTTATTTTATTTTATTGTTGGCATTAGTTCTTTGCTTTACAAAATACATCTATGGGTTAGGAGTACATGCAAAGGTACAGCCTCACCACAGGGATTAAATAGTAATACTTTATGACTGTCCTTCACCTTCTTTTTCTCAACTAATTGTGGCTTTCAGAAGGAGAGACTACTTTAATCAGAAGGAGAGAGTAAGCTTTATTGCATGCTTTGATACAGAGGGAGGGACATCTATTTGACTTCATTTTACAAACTGTCCTTTGACCATGTAGACTCTGTGGACAGAATGGATTATTTTCTATTGCAAATTTCTAAGACCGAGAATTTCTTTTCCTGCAGCTTTATGTAATTATGTTCAAAGGGGTCTGAATTAAAATGGAACAGATGTGTCCATCTTTAATTATGGTGTAACAAATTGTGTTACTGTAAGGTTTTATTAAGTGAGACACTCATCTTTATGCAATAATGGGTCAGACAGCTTCAAAATGCTATCAGTGAGCAGTGTGTTGCCTACTGTACTTAGACTTCAAAAGGACAGTTAAAACTCAGAGGGCGTGTACATGGAACCAGAAGAAATGTGGAAAATGTTCATATTTGCTTTTCTATTTCAAGTAGAGTGGAAATAATCATTACAATTATACCATGAATTTTACTAGTATCTAAGTAAGGCTAAATATTTGACATTACAGACATATTAAGAAGTGAGAATATCCAACTTAGTTTTAAAAAATAAGCCATTTTGGAGATTTCCTTACAACGCTTTTGTAGTGTGTGTGTGTGTGTGTGTATGTGTATGTGTGCACATGCAAGAACTTTCTTACAAATAGGTGGTGAGGAAAGGCTCCTGTATGCACAGCTTAGTATCTTTTTAATATCATCTGGACACTACTTAGAACCTAAGACAACAACATGACCTCAAGTCCCACCGACATTGCAGGATTCAAAACCAATCAACCAACCAACCAACCAACAACCAACTAACCAACCAATCTACCAAGCAACCAAAAACAATCCAACAAGTTAACCAACCAACCAACCAAGAAACCAACCAATCAAATCTTAATTCATGGTATTTTATCACAAAAATAGAAAGAGACCAATATGGGAAACTATACCTTTTTATATAAGTACACATTTCTTCAAGAAATAATGTAGACTGATAACTTCAAACATGTTTATTTTGTGTATTTTGTCAAAATTATTGTTAGTTGAAGAAAATTTATACATAGGCAAAAATAAATAGCAAATCTGTTAACCTGAATCTCATCCTTACACTTTATGATGAACATTATTCATATTCATATTCATATTCATATTCATATTCATATTCATACATTCACCACAATGTAGCTTTTGTATAGCTGGTTATTCTGAAAATAATAATATGATAAAATATATTAGCTAATGAAAGTTATTTAATAACAGTCATTTTCCATGTGAAATGCCATGCACTAATCATTTTATATCTAATAGAAAGTAGCATTAAATATAAGGTGGTTCCCAATTTTCTCCATTACAGGGTTAATTTATTAGTTTTGAAACACATTAATCACTTATTCCAATAAATACTAAGATCATTTAAAACACTGATTAGTTTAAAAGCTTGAATTCTATGAGACATCACTATGTTTTCATCAGTGGAGGCATTGTTTGGAGTTGGTCTTTTTTCCCAAGCCCATCATTTTCTTCCATAATTGTTTATGACAATTTTACTGGAAGGATTATTCCAAGCTCAGAGTACTCATTTTCATAACATTAAAACCTTCAGTTTTGTTAATCTGCAAATATGACAACTTCACACATTGCTTTTAGTGTGCCATTCTTTGCCATGGATTCAACAGTTGGTGGTTAGACTTGAGGAGTAGGTTTCTAGGTATATGCCAATTTTCTATAATTCTCTTTTACTATTTCAGTCAAATGATATCTGGCTATTTAATAATATGTACTTTTAAAACTAACACAGATGAAGTTTTGAACTAATTTATGTACTAATGTCTTCACCCAATTTCTGGATTACCTACTATTAAGAGAAAGGGATAGACAAAGCACCCATGGGAAGAATTGCTTTGGCTTTTTTCCAGTGCATTTGTGGATAATGAGAATGTATTTTCTATTTGAGCATGTATGTGACACACAAGGGATGACAGCACCAAGTGAACTGTACTTCTAAGATTTTAAAGGGGCATAAAGACTTTCATACTTTATAATTTGATAGATTTTTTTTTTTTACAAACAATTGAATCTAAAGGCGATTTCAAATCTTACATTTGTAAATGGCAAAGCAGACTGTATGAATCCATTCCCAGCCTTTTGAAAAATTTATTGGTCTTTATTCAATATCACACTGAGGTATAAAATTATGTATAAAAGAATATATCTTAAGGTTATTTTAGAAATCCGTCCCCTGGATGGGGAGGCCTGGTGGCACTCAGAGGAAGGATAGCAGGCTACCAAGAAGAGACTTGATACCCTATGAGCATATACAAAGGGAAGTGGTCCCCCTCAGTCACAGTCATAGGGGGGAAGGGAGTAAGGGGAAAATGGGAGGGAGAGAGAAAAGGGAGGATACAAGGGATGGGATAACCATTGAGATGTAATATGAATAAATTAATAAAATATATTAAAAAAAGAAATTTAGAACAAATTCTACTAGCCTTGTAAATTTTCCATCACGTTAATCTCTCAAGTTTCTTATGGAAAATTCTGTACTATCTGTTGTCTAGACAATGAGGTTAAGTTTCTTAAGAAATAAAATATATCTTAAGAAATTTTACCTCTATCATTTTAATAGAAACTATGCTTGTTATACTTTTTAATGTTGGGGAAATTACTTAGATTGGGTAAGTTCAACATTTTATCCCCTAATGTCTGAGCCCTTCAAATATCTTTATTCTGGAAAAGTTATTATCATTTATCCACTTAACAATCCATTCCTTTGACTGCTACTTCATACTCAAAAAGTGCTAGGCAACGCCCCCCAGAAATATAAAGAGTTTTGTAATAGTCACAGCTCTAAGCTATAATATGCCTATTAATATATGTTTGCTATCAGAGATTGTCATTAGATATGTCTTTATTCTTTGCTTGTCATGATTTCTTTCCTGTGACTGTCTCTGTGTGACATTTGTTCCTATACCATGGAAACATATGCTAAGGAAGGCCTCCTGGCAGCCTGCACCAATGAGAGGCCACATTAAGCAGAGCCATTCTCCTGGCCAGTGTTCCTCAAATAAAAGCTGAGTATTGAACTACTGTTATTATGAGAGGTTGTCACTGAAACTTAGGGGTAAACATTAGAAGCATTATAGAATATGTAATAGTAATATTTTTCTGGTCTTCCTCTAATAGGAACGACACTATCTACCATGTAGCTGGCTATGAATGTGAGAACACATGTGTTTAACATACACGATGAACACATATGGAAAAGTCATTATGAGTATTTTCTTTTTTTGTATGCACAAACAATATTTATTACTTATTAGCTATCTCTAATAATATAAAAAATCTTCCTTTAAAAAATTAGTGTCTTTACTTTAAAATAACACATTGCAATATAATTAAAACAATGAAATATATGCACTGTTTAGTTTGAGAAATACACATGATATGCAGAATAGGTGATACTGATACAACAGCTTCTTTTAAATGATAAAGAGAATCTTGAAAGTTGGAGAGTCAGGAAGCTAGTGAACCTCAAGACATGCATGTCAGTAGAGGTAGGTGACTGTGTTTATTGGATGTCATCTGTTAACATAGAATGTTATGAGAAGGGAAACTAGAAAAATTGGCAATAACTGAAGGAAAATGGTGTCTCCTGCCCAGATAGGAGGTAAGGATTACCCTGATCATTGTGGGGAAATGTGTTTTAAGATCAAATAAGCATTTTAAGAAGATTGCATGTTGTATGTACACTTCTTTGTCTTATTTTTTCTCTTACCAGCAATACTCCTTAAGCTATTTTGTTCAATCTCTGTGCTACATTATTTGATGATGCCTGAGAAGTTTTAGAATGTGTGAGGTTTTCACTGAAGTGACATATTGCATCAGCACTTTTGACACTGAAGGAAAAAGTAGGCTGCTAACTTTCAAGTTCTGCTGTGTTGTAAAGAATGACAAAGGCCTCTCGACATTACTTGCTATCAAATGTACATTAAATTGTTTTCAAAACCTAAAAAAAAAAGAAGACTTGCAAAGTAGCAATGAGGAAAAGTGACTAACCAAAAATACGAGATTGGAATACCACTGAAACAATGGATCATGTGACTCCACAGAGTTTATTTATTTATTTATTTTTATTAATTTATTCTTGTTACATCTCAATGGTTATCCCATCCCTTGTATCCACCCATTCTTCCCTTCGTCCCATTTTCCTCTTATTCCCCTCCCCTATGACTGTTCCTGAGGGGGATTACCTCCCCCTGTATATGCTCATAGGGTATCAAGTCTCTTCTCAGTAACCTGCTGTCCTTCCTCTGAGTGCTACCAGGTCTCTCCCTCCAGGGGACATGGTTAAATATGAGGCACCAGAGTACGTGAGAAAGTCATATCCCACTCTCCACTCAACTGTGGAGAATGTTCTGCCCATTGACTAGATCTGGGTAGGGGTTTATTTATTTTTTATTTAAGTAATTTACTCAGATTACATCTCAGTTGTTATTGCCACATTATGTCTTTCTGCTTCCCCTTTATTCCCTCTTTCACTCTATTTCCCTCCCCCAGGTCTGTGACAGAAGGAGGCCTCCTACCCCACCATATGATTACAGCCTATCAGGTCTCCTCCCAGTGGTAGCCTGCTTACCCTCCCTCTGAGTGCCACCAGACCTCCCCACCAAGGGGAAGTTGTCGAATAGGGGGCACCAGAGTTCATGTCAGAGTCAGTCCTAGCTTTCCACAGAACTGTGGAAGTGAGCTGTCCATTGGCTAGATCTGGTTAGGGGTTCTAGGTTTAGTGCATGCATTGTCCTTGGTTGGTACAGTAATTTGAGTAGACACTCTGGGTCCAGATCCATAAGCCTTGATGGTCTTCTTATAGGTTTTTAGGACCCTCTAGATCCTTATAGTTCCCCATTCTCCCATACCTCTCTCACCTGGAGTCCCAATAGGAAGTCCCAGCATTTATTCCAATCTCCTGCTAAGTGCAGGCTTTCAGGGGACATCCCTATTGGGCTAGTGTCCAATTATAAGTGAGTATCTGTGTGTATCTTTCTTGGTCCGGGTTAACTCACTCAGGATGATCATTTCTAGTTCCTTTCATCTGCCTTCAAATTTCAAGCTTTCCTTGTTTGTAATAGCTGAGTAGTATTCCATAGTGTAAATGTACCACAGTTTTTTTAAATTGATTCTTCCACTGAGGGACATCTAGGTTGTTTCCAGATTCTGGCTGTTATGAATAAGGCTATTATGAACATGGTTGAGCATATGTCCTTGTTGTGTGGTGGCGCATCTTTGGAGTATATTCCAAGGAGTGGAATAGCTGGGTCTTGAGGTAGCTCTATTCCAAGTTTTCTGAGAAAGTGCCAGCTTGATGTCCAAAGTGGTGGTACAAGTTTGCATTCCCACCAGCAATGGAGTGTTCCCCTTTCTCCATATCCTTGCCAGCATGTGCTGTCACTTGAGTTTTTGAAATTAGCTATTCTGATGGAATCTCAGAGTCATTTTGATTTGCATTTCTCTGATGACTAAGGACGTTGAGCATTTCTTTAAGTTTTTCTCAACCTTTCAATATTGCTCTGTTGAGAATTCTGTTTGTTAATTTATTCATATTACATCTCAATTGTTATCCCATCCCTTCTATCCTCCCATTCCTCCCTCCCTTCTGTTTTCCCCTTACTCCCCTCCCTATGAATGTGCCTGAGGGGGTCCTCCTCCCCCTGTATATGCTCATAGGGTATCAAATCTCTTCTTATAGCCTGCTATCCTTCCTCTGAGTGCCAACAGGCCTCCTCATCCAGGGAACATGATCAAATATGGGGCACCAGAGTTGGTGTGAAAGTCAGACCCCAATCTCCACTCAACTGTGGAGAATGTCCTGTCCATTGGCTAGATCTGGGTATGGAACCACATTTCTTAATTGGGTTACTTGGTTTGGTGGTGTTTAATTTTTTGAGCTCTTTATATATTTTAGGTATTAGTCCTTTGTCAGATGTAGGGTTGGTGAAGATCTCTTCCCAGTCTGTAGGCTGATGCTTTGTTCTGTTGACAGTGTCTCCTGCCTTACAGAAGCTTCTCAGCTTCATGAGGTCCCGTTTATTAATTGTTGACCTTAAGGCCTGGGCTGTTGGAGTTTTGTTCAGGAAGCTGTCTCCAGTGCCAATGTGTATCAGGCTCTTCCCCTCTTTTTCTTCTAACAGATTTAGCTTCTCTGTTTTTTTTTTAAAGGTGGGATCATGTTTATTCGTATTGAACACCAAAAACAAGCATATTAAAGGAGACTTAAAATATCAACACACTCCCACAAACTTGAGAATATTTTAGAAACAGCATGAATTTTAGAAACAGCATGAAGATACTATCAAATATTGTTCTAGAACTTTTCTGGAAAATGAGAATAATGTGTTATAGATCCTGTGGCAATATTTGAAACAAATAAATCCAAGGAGTATAATTTTTTTCAATTTTATCACTTCCAAGAGAGAAGAGAATGAGTGTGCACAGATGTGGGCTCTGGTCTTGGCATCACATCACTTATTCCAGGATTGGGCACCGGAGATGACTTAGTAGATGGCTGCAGTTCAGTTCACCAAGCCATTGTAATAGCTGGATGGGCAGCTTTCTACCCTACCTACCCTGCTTGCACTCCCAGAGTGGCTAGTCAGACTAGCCAAAAAAAGTTAGCGTCAAGTTTACTAAGAGAGTCTACCCCCAATAAAGTAAAGAGCAAGTAAGAAAGACACTGGACATCAACCTCTGGCCTCCATATACATGTACACCCATAAACATGCAAGTACTCATATTATGTTGAGGTCTTTAATCCACTTGGACTTGAGTTTTGTGCTTGGTGATAAATATGGGTCTACTTGCATTTTTCTACATGTAGACATCCAGTTAGACCAGCACCATTTATTGAACATGCTATCCTTTTTCCATTGAATAGATTTGGCTTCTTTGTCAAAAGTCAAGTGTCCATATGTGTGTGGATTCATTTCTAGGTCTTTGATTTGATTCCATTGATCAACCAGCCTATTGCTGTGCCAGTACATGCTGTTTTATTTAATTACTGTTGCTTTTTAGTACAGCTTGAGATCAGGTATGGAGATTCCTCTGAAGTATCTTTTTTTTTTTTTTTTTGTACAGGATGGTTTTAGCTATTCTGTTTTTTTGTTTTTCCATATGAAGTTTAGAATTGATCTTTCAATGTCTTTAAACAATTGTGTAGGTATTTTGATAGGGATTACATAGAATGTGTAAATTGATCTTGGTAAGATGGCCATTTTTACTGTTAGTTCTCCCAATCCATGAACAAGGGAGAATCTTCCATCTTCTGATGTCATCTTCTATCTCCTTCTTCAGAGATTTGAAGTTTTTTTCAAACAAGACCTTCACTTGATGGCTTAGACTTACTCCTAGATATTTTATATTGCTTGTGGCTATTGTGAAGGGAGTAGTTTCCCTAATTTCTTCCTCTGCATGATTGTCATTTGTATACAGGAAGGCTACTGACTTTTTTGAGTTAATTTGGTATCCAGCCATTGTACTGAAGGTGGTTATCAGCTGTAGGAGATCTCTGGTGGAATTTTGGGGGTCATTTATATACACTATCATATCATATCATCTGCAAATAGGGATACTTTGACTTCCTCCTTTCCCATTTGGATCCCCTTGATCTCCTTTTGATGTCTTACTGCTCTGACTAGAACTTCAAGAACTATGTTGAAGAGATATGGAGAAAGTGAGCAGCCTTGTCTCATCCTCAATTTTAGAGGAATTTCCTTGAGTATCTCTCCATTTAATTTGATATTGGCTAATGGTTTTCTGTATATAGCCTTTCTATGTTTAGGTATGTGCCTTGTATCCCTGATCTCTCCAAAACTTTAAACATGAATGGGCGTTGTACTTTGTCAAATGCTATTTCTGCACCAAAGAAATGATCATGTGGTTTTTTCTTTCAGTTTGCTTATATGGTAGATTACATTGATGGATTTCCATGTATTGAAACAGCACTGCATTCCTGGAATGAAGCCTACCTGGTCGTGGTGAATGATATCTTTGATATGTTCCTGTATTCAGTTTGACAGTATTTTATTGAGTGTTTTTGTGTCAATATTAATAAGAGATTGGTCTGATACTCTCTTTCTTTGTTGGGTCTTTGTGAAGTTAAGGTATCAAAGTGACTGTGGCCTCATAGAATGAGTTTGGTAATGTTCGACCCATTTCTATCTTTTGGAGTAGCTTGAAGAGTATTGGCGTTAGCTCCTCTTTGAAGGTCTGGTAGAATTCTGCTCTGAAACCATCTGGTCCTGGGCTTTTTTTTTTGGTTGGGAGACTATTAATGACTGCTTCTATTTCTATAGGAGAAATAAGAATATTTAGCTTGTTTATCTGATCTTGATTCAATTTTGGCAAGTCAAATCGATTAAGAAAATTATTCATTTCTGTTAGATTATCAAATTTTGTAGCATACATGCCTTTGAAGTAGGATCTTATGATTGTTTGTATTTCTTCATTGTCTGTTGTTATGTCTCCCTTTTCATTTCTGATTTTGTTAGTTTGGATAGTGTCTCTTTTCTTTTAGTTAGTTTGGCTAATGGTTTATCTATCTTTTTGATTTTCTCAAAAAATCAGCTCCTGTGGGGTTTTTTTTTTTTTTTTTTGATTCTGTGAATTCTTCTTTTTGTTTCTAATTTATTGATTTCAGCTCTGAGATTATGTCTAGCTATCTACTCCTCTTGGGTGTTTCTGCTTCTCTTTTTTTTTTTTTACCTAAGGATTCCAGATGTATCATTAAATTGCTTATATAGGATGTTTCTAATTTCTTTATGAAGGCACTTAGTGGTATGAATTTTCTTCTTAGCACTGCTTTCAATGTGCCCTAAAAATCTGGGTATGTTGCTCTTTCATTTTCATTGAATTTCAGGAAGTCCTTAATTTCTTTCTTTATTTCTTCCCCAACCCAGGTGTCATTAAGTAGAGAGCTGTTTAGTTTCCATGTGTGTGTAGGCTTTTTGTTATTTCTGTTGTTGTTGAAGTCCAGCTTTAAACCATGGTGATCTGATAGGATACAAGGTCTTATTTCAATCTTCTTGAAGCTGTTGTGGCTTGCTTTGTGACCTACTATATGATCAGTTTTGGAGAAGGCTCTAAGATGTGCTGAGAAGAAGGTATAATCCTTTGTGTTTGGGTGAACATTTCTGTAGATATCTGTTAGATCCATTTGATTCGTGATGTTGGCTAGTGTCATTATTTCTCGGCTTAGTTTCAGTTTCAATGACCTATCTTTTGGTGAAACTGGGGTGTTGAAGTCTCCCACTATTAATGTGTGGGGATCAACGTATGGTTTAAGCTTTGTAATAGTTATTTTACAAATGTGGATGACCTGTATTGGGAGTGTTGATGTTTAGAATTGTGATGTCATCTTGGTTGACATTATTACCTTTGGTGAGTATGAAGTGACCTTCTTCATCTCTTTTGATTAATTTTGGTTGAAAGTCTGTTTAGTAGATATTAAAATGGCAACACCAGCTTCCTTCTTGTGTCCATTTGCTTGGAGTACCTTTTTCTAGCCTTTTACCCTGAGGTGATGTCTATCATTGTGGCTGAGATGTGTTTCTTGAATGCAGAAGAATGTTGGGTCTTGTTTATGCATCCATTCAGTTAGTCTATGTCTTTTGTAGGAGAATGGAGACCATTGATATTGAGATATTAATGACCAGTGACCGTTAAGTGCCTTGATTTTGATGTTAGTTGCAGTAGAGTGTTTGTGTGGTTATGTTTTGCAACAATGAAGTTATCTATTTCCTGTGTTATTTTGGCTATACTTTGTCACTTTGAGTTGGCATTTTCCCTCTAGTAACTTCTATAGGGCCAGGTTTGTAGATAGGTACTTTTTGAATTTGTTTTTTCATGGAATATCTTGTTTTCTCCATAAATGTTTTTCTGTGTATAGTCATCTGCGCTGGCATTTGTGGTCTCTTAGAGTTTGCAGGACGTCTGATCAGGCCCTTCTGACTTTTATGGTCTCTTCTGAGAAGTCAGGTGTAATTCTGATAGGTCTGCCATTATATGTTACTTTGTCTTATTACCTTTCCACTTTTAATATTTTTCTTTATTCTGTACATTTTGGGTTTTGATTATTAAGTGGCAGAAAGATTTTCTTTTCTAGTGTATTGTATTTGATATTCTGTAGGCTTCTTGTATGTTTATATGCCTCTCCTTTAAATTGGGGAAATTTTCTTGTATGATTTTGTTGAAAATAATTTCTGGGCCTTGGAGTTGGGCGTCTTCTCTTTTGTCAATTCTTTTTTTTGGAATTTCAAGGTCATATTTATTTATTTTTTTTATTAATTTATTCTTGTTACATCTCAATGGTTATCCCATCTCTTGTATCCTCCCATTCTTCCCTCCCTCCCATTTTCCCCTTATTCCCCTCCCCTATGACTGTTCCTGAGCGGGATTACCTCCCCCTGTATATGCTCATAGGGTATCAAGTCTCTTCATCAATTCTTATCATCTTCAGGTTTCATCTTTTCATGGTTTCCTTGATTTCTTGGATGTTTTGTGTTAGGAATTTTTCAGATTTAACATTTTCTTTGATGGTTGCATCAAGTTCTTCAACTGTATCTTCTACTGTGGAGATTCTTTCCTCCATTTTGTTAAAGAAGCTTACCTCTGCATGTCCTGCTTTCCCTAAGTTCTCTCATTCTGAGCTTTCTTCTGTCTGTTCTTTTATAATTTTTTTCCATGTTCATTTTCAGATCTTGAACTTTTTTATTGATTTCCTTCATATGATTGTTTGTATTTTCCTGAATTTATTCTAGTGATTTCTTCATTTCCTCTCTATAGCCTTCTTAAATGTCCTTAATCTGTTTGGCTGCATCTTCCTGCATTTGTTTATGAATTTTATTTGTTTCTTCCATTATCAACTTCATTACTAAGGATTTAAGGTCATTTTCCTGTGCTTCATTTTCATTTGAGTTCTCAGAGTTGAATTCTTTGGGATAGCTGGGATCTGGAGATTGCCATAGTAGTTTGTTTTTTGTTGGTTATATTTTTTACATTGGCCTTAGTCATCTTATGGTTTGTGACATTGGGAGGTAGTTTCTGGTGCCCTTCACTTGTGAGTGAGAGCAGTTCATTGGTGATTGTCTGCAGGTTGAGCACTGTCACCTGTGGGGATCAAGGAGCTCTTCCCTGAATCACACAGTTGACCTGGTTTCAGAACCAGGGGACTTTGCTTCACACCCTGGGCTCCCCACTGAGTCAGCAGAGGCCAATGCTTGTGCTCTGCAGCCCAAGGATCAGTTCAATGTAGTGTAGGTATAGCTGGTTATCCTGCCTTTGGCTCAGCTTTGAAAACCCTGCACTCAGGCACTAGGGCATTGGGGGCCTAAGCTCTGTCTGCCCTAGGGTGCCAGAAGCCCTGCTGGCTTGTGGTGGTTTGCTAGGCTTCCCTGATCCATCCAGATCATAGAGCCTAGGTTCAGTCCTGCCTGAGAGCGCAGACTGGTGGCAGTTGGCTAGGGTTCCACTGGATCCATTCAAGCCAGTTCATTCCCGCCTGAGGATAAGGGAACCCCTGCTGGGTTGTGGCAGCTAGCTTGTCTTCTGCCAGATCTGCATAGGCCAGTTCAGTCCTTCCCACGTGTGTGGCAACAGTTTGCTGGGGCAGCTGGCTAGGTTGCTGCCTGATCTGTTTAGGCCCTGCTGTATTAGATCAGTTAAGCCGAGAGTGCGGCTATGGAGCTGTAGCTGGAGAACATGTCCGCAGCTGCCTGGGGCTCCGCATGGGCCCTGGGTCCCTCTGTGGACTGGTGGGATGATCTGAGGTCAGATCCATCCTAGTTCCACACTCTTGGCTCTCCCTGGGCCAGCAGACACCGAAACTGTTTCTCTGTAGTCCACCAATCAGTCAGGGATGGAGAGAGAAAGAGTGCAGGGACGGCATGGCATGATAGGGTGCGCTGGGCTTTGGCTACTGTGCCCATGTGGTTGAGGCCCCTGGGGCTTTCCGTGGACTGGCAGGGCAGTCTGAGGTCAGATCCATTTTCCAGGTTCTTCCCTGGCCAGCAGATCCAGACTCTGGTGCTACACCATCCATAGTTCAGTCCCAGATACCAAATCTATGATATAGAGCATGGCTGCAGGTTGCAGGTAGGTATAGGTCCAGACTCTGGGGATTTGGCACCTGTCCTCTGTGGGTCAGTTGGACGGCTGAGGCCAGACCATCCTATGCTAAGCAGTGTGTGGACTCCTCTTACCTAGGGTTCTACAGGTCTTGTGGTCTGTAGATCCCAGCCAGGTCCCTAGTCTCCATCTTGCAGTTCAGATACAGTGCATGCTCCAAGCATCTTGGATCTTGAGGTGGTTTTTTTTTGGTCAGGGAAGGAATGCAAGTGCTGGACCACTAATATTCTAGCAATTGCAGAAATCTAACATTCTTAGGAAGAATAAACAGGACAGGGAGAGAGCACTGGATATGATGGATACTTAAGTAGGGTAGGGTGTGAGCAAGGAATGACCATTCTATGGTCATGGGAGTTGGCAAAGAAAGATACTTCTTGAGTCTTCATGGTTGAGCATAAGGAGGTCATTGTTGCCTTATGTGGAATGATTTTGGTAGATGGTAGAGGATCAAGGTAGAATGATGATAGAGCAAGTATAGACTATAGTTTCAAAACTTTTGACTAAATATAACAGGATCAAAAATGAGTGAAAAGGCACAGTTGGTGTTTGTTTTGTGGCAGGCAGGGAGTTGCATATACATATACCAGAGCTTTGTTATGAGGTCCAGAGAAATAGGGCATTTGCCCAAGGTTAGACTTTAAAATCTAACTTTTATAACCCTCTGTGAAAGGCCCCTCTGTCTTTACCATTTACAAGGGATCTGATTGAGCTCTACTGAATGACTAGAAAACTCAGTGCAAACATCTTTACTCACTTTCAATCTACAAAACCTAAGGTTTCTTGGTTGGCGTTGACCTTCTGCCATATTGGTTCCAAAATATTTTTCTCATTTTCCTCATTTCTTTTTTAACTCAAGGTTTGCTTAGACAAACATAATATTTTGAGTAATTGAAGATTTTCCAGATATCTTTATTAATTTCTAATTTATTTCCATTGCGGCCAAATATTATGCATTTTATGAGTTATAAAGACTTGTTTTATGGGTAGACTGCGGTTAGTTTTGGCAAACACTGCACTTTTGAAAAGAATGTGTAGTCTGGTATTGCTTGGGGTGTCTCACAAATATTCTTTCACACATTTGTGTTCAGGTTGCTGAAAGTTTCCCACACTTAATTTATACTGTGTAATTTAGTTTTTCTTTTTAATTCTTAACATTTGCTTAATTAGGTTGGCAATTTGCTAATCTTTTTCTGTAATGTTTCATCTACTGATAATATCATTTATGACATTTTTAATCCTTATAAATTAGATTTGGGTCTATTTTTTAGAAAATATTTCTTCCTTCTAGTCTACAGTACAATTACAAATGTTTTGCTGGTCTCTGTTTGTTCTAACATAAATTGTCCTTTCTAGCTTAGTCTTATTTTAATTACTGTTTGCTTCATGTTGGCATGGCTCTGTGTGTTGTTAGGTTTGACTGACATGATTTCACAGGATGCCATTAGTGGGAATTTATGCTTCTATGTCCCTATAATTATACGTGAACTTCCTTTTAGGGTTCATTTGAGTGACTTGGAAGCTGCTGTTTCTAGCTTTTCCTCTTACGGCTTGTTCCATGGTTATATACCTCAATCTAGGGTTAATTTTTTATTATTACTGAGAAATGTTTTTTTTTTCTTTTGAGCATCCCACTCCACTAAGGATGAATAGCATCCTTAGTCAGCCTAGTGAGGAAAGGCCTCCTTCTTGACTCTGCCTTAGTACCAGGCCTATGTCTGGATTTTCTCCCTGCCTTCAGATAGTTTCCTCATACATATATACATTTTCTCTGTGTAGTGTTTGAGGAGATATTCCATAGACATTCAGGAATTTAACTCTAAGTATTTATCTCCCTTTTCACATTGTCCCATGGACTCAAGCAGAAAAATTCTCTTGCACCCTCAAGCTCTGCTTCTTCAAGTTTGGGATTCTTTGGCTTATTCTTTCCTGAGCTCCACTCTAAAAACTCTCTCAGGTCAGGACACTAAATGATTTGTGTGAGTTACCTTATTTTTCAGGGACCACTGGCATTTATTATCTGGTATCTATTGCTTCACATTTCCTTTGTTGTTGTTGATTTTTGAGATGGAGTTTCTCTGTATAAGAGCTTTGGCTGTCCTGGAACCCACTTTGTAGATGAGGCTAGCCTGGAACTCACAAGAGATTCACTTGCCTCTGCCTCTAGAGTGCTGGGATTAAAGGTGTGCATCACCATGGTGGGCCCACTTCCTCTATATCTTTTATTTTTGTAATTTAGGGGTAGATGTTGCTCTACGTAGGATAATAAATCTAGTCACTGTTACCCCATCTTGAATTGACTCAGAAGGTTCCACTAGATTGGTTAATAATTTTTAAACATCTAAAGTATTTGTATGTAGGCTTCTATTTGCATTCTTGCCCTGATCTTAGCAAGGATATTGAAGGATCTGGTAAAATCTGAGAAAGGAGTGTGAAAATCCAGTTGAAGAACATAATTGGTATAGGAAATATCTTGACTCAGAGTAAATTTAAATTTTTCATAGAAAGCAGGTAATAGAAAATGTTTGAATAACACGGTAAAAGATTGCAATATGCATGGATATTATTTAGAGTATTTTGGTAATTGACAAGTGAGAGGCTCTTGAGCAATAAGCATGGTACAATTGCTTCAGAAAGTATTAAAGTATTTATGGCTGTGTAAATTGTTATTTATAGTGAATTTTAAAAATCATTTTACAAGTGTTGGCATCAGGCAGAGAAGATATTTGGTTAAATTTATCATGTGCTATATGGGAAAAAGAAAATAATAAACCAGATTTTAGAGTGGATATTGAAGAAATAAGGATAAAATTAATAAGTCCAGGAATAAATGAGTAAGCAATAGGTAATATTTATTTAGACCCTACTGTGTGTAGCAGTCCTACTGTATTTATTCTTCTGGATGATCTTATTTCCCCAAAACAAACATATTAGTCAAGTTATGGGTATCCATTGGGTTTAGTATAATTCCATTTTCTTTAGATGAGGAAATTGAAGACTTCACCCAAGTTTACACAGTTAGGAAGTGACTGATTGAGGATGTGGGTCCAAGCAGCTTGATTTAAGAGCCCACACATGTAACCACTGACTATGTTGCCAATGGGTTTAAAATGGGAATGGATTAAAATATGCAAGAGAGCTGGGAGGATTGGGGGTTGCGGTCAGAGAGCAGGATATTAATGCTAAGGATGCCAAAGACAGAGCAGTTTTGGGTCATGTTGGACTGAAAGTGGGTGATGAAAGTAGAAATTGATGCAAATGTAATTGGAGTTGACCATTTGAGAACTTTCAGGCAGTTTTTGATGGTTCATGTTCATAGACATTAAGTTCACCCATTGTAATGGCTGAATTGGAGGTAGACTATAGACTAATAAACTTTTATTTTTGTAATTAGCCATTGTTGATGATGTGGTAGGGTTTGGTAAGGGAGTGAATGAATTCACTCATTGTAGACCAGAATAGAAAAATATAAGTTTATTGAATACTTCACCAGGAAGGAGTGGGCAAGGGCAGCAATAAAAGAGCCACCTGGCTGCCACCTTCTCTCTCCACAACCTTTCTTAAAAAATCTCTTTTTCTCTTCTCATGGTCCCATTCCTAGTTTCACGACATACAGCCATACTCACTCTGTAGAAAGCTGTATTTTGAAGGTATCTTCTTTTCAGTTAGGGTTTCCATCATGCCATTTCTGCCAGACAAATGATGGTGGTCCTGATGGGTTGATGTTTGACTGGTGGCATGGGTGGTAGACTACACCAAAGCTGTTCTGTGGCTGCTTAAACCAAATAATCCTATCATCAGAGGTTTGTCTTAAAAAAAGAGTTGCTGCTTTCTTTTATGTATTTATTGGGTACGCTTCCTGGACAAGGGTTGCATCATGGACAGTACTTATAGGAACTATTCCCTTCCTTGTCTCTCAGTCATGAGCTTCTCTCTAGAAATGGTTTCTTCTAGGCCATTAAAAAATTCACAGTTCCCACATTAGACAACTCATTTTATTAAGAAAAAAATTTTCAGGTCTCTGACTGCCAGCCAACTATAAACGTATACCTAATATGTATCAGTTGCCGAATCTCCTGAAGTAATCCAGGGTCTTCCTTAGGGAATTTTTTACTGTCATTGTTTGGAACTTCGTGTTTTTGACATGGTCTCTATGTGTTCCTTGACCTAACACTTCATTATATTCTTGGGATCAACACAGCTGACTTGTTAAGTAATAGAACTCACCAGGAAGCTAGACACTGATGCACCAAAGCTGTGGAATCATTTTCTGGGCTGCTCATTCAGTACTTGGATAGGGATAATATGGAAAGGCAAAATTTGCATGCCATCTTACTTGTGACATTAAATAAAGATCATGTGTGTCTTGCACAGCCTGCACATATGTATGCTATAGTCTATGTGTGGAGGTCAGAGGACAACTTGTGGGAGTTGGTTCTTTCTTTCTACCATGTGGATCTTACAGCTAGAACTCAGCCCATCCCATTTACTCTTACATGTCAAATTAAAGTAGGAAGCATATTGCCACCCTCGTTACTAACAGCATGCTTTTTAAGAGGTTTATTGGTTACATGAGTTTTCTAATGGAGATTCCAAGGGAAGGTGATACAAATATCAATCTGAGAAAGGAGACCTTTATCAATTCCACGATGTACTCCATAGGATTGCACCGCGGAATTCAGGCCAAAGGTTTCCGCATTTTGGCAATATTTTCTTACTCAGACTTTGTTTAATGTGGGTTTTCTGCTCTGCAGCATTTGTTCCTTGCTGGAAAATTAAAAATATTCTCAAGGGTCTTGTTTAATCCTTACTTTAAGTAGGTGTTACAGACCCACTGGCTTGTGCCAGAAGGTGAATTTCTTGTGGTGGCCAGGGGCCTTGGGTAAGATGTTTCAGTGCTTAACAGGGACAGAATAGTTCAGAGTGTGTGTGTGCGCGCGCAACATTCAGCTACTATCACATGGAGGAATGAATCATGCGCTCATCAAGTTCTGGATTCGGATGACTGAAAACCAAGTTATGCTGACTGGCTATAAGACCTATATAAGACAACAAATTAGGGAGAAAACTTAAAAAAAAAAAAGGCCATTTAAAGTTTCCATGTCATCAAGCCTTAAATCTTTATTATTGAATGAGTGTTGAAGTTAAAAGCAAAATATTTCCCCAAGTAATGTTTTTTTCTCCCATGTTTGTTTAAGTTATTTTAATTGAGGTACTAAAGTGATCAACCATTTTCTAGGATTAAGAAAATTAAATGGATGGTGACTATGCTAAAGTGGGGGGAAAGGCCAAGGTAAGTGTAAAACTGGTCATTTGAGCCAATGCCAAGGAAAAGGATCCTAAAAAGAGGCATAATTTATCTTGCAGAGTGTGTGTCCTTTTCATGAGTCTAGCCTGCCTTGAGTCCTTGTAATTACAAAGAGAAATATTTAATTCACAGAAATGTGACAGGACTTGGTGATGAGGAGGAAGGTCAGATTCTTGCACTGGGAAAGCTGAGCCTTCCTGGGCCAGTCATGGTCAAAGCTACACTCAGTGGAGGTCTACTAGGTGTCCTGGGCAGCATGTGCAGAAAGGATGCAGCGACCATGACACCTGAGGGGAGTGGCTCAGTGCCTGGTGAATTTTGCTTTTCATGCTTGCTTTATTCTTCTTCAGTATTTGCAGTTAAAATGGAAAAGGGGGTTTTCAAGATAAAAGAAGTTCTGAGGGAAGTCCACATTGCTTACTTATATTTCCTTAATTGCCCCAAGCCTCAGGTTTTAGAGTTGGCCTTTCACTTTGTTTCAGTCAGTGCTTTGGAAAGCAGATTCCTAAGTTTAATCAGGCTAATGTAAACCATTGTACCAACAAAGCACATGCTAGCCTTTTCCTCACTCATGAACTATCCACTCGCTGCTGCTGGATGCTAATGACATAAACCAGTTCTATGTTATCGAAATGATTTGTTTGGTTTCATGGGCATAAGATCCAGTGCTAATTTGCAGAGTCTTGTTCCCAAAAGCTCACTTGGATAGCATTTATTAAAAATGCAAGTCTTTTGACTAATGAATGGTAAGATGATAATATTTTGTCTTTCTTCCAAGTAAACAGACTGGATTCCAGGAATTTGAATGATGGAAACAATGACCTTTAAATTAGTTTTCAAGTGGTAGAACCCTTTCTGCTGTGAAAATGCATATACAAATATCTTGGATGGCATGAGTCTCCAAGGAGAAAAAGAAGCGATGAGCTAAACAATATGGACTTCACATGGCATTATTAACATTTTTTTCTTAGAGAAATAAATAGTTTTATAATCTATGCTGAAGGAGGGGTTCTGTTTTAGGGCAGAAAGTGCTTTGGTTAAAACCCCTTCAAGACAAGTTGAGATATCGGTGGTCTTTTTTTGTTTGTTTGTTTGTTTCTGTTTTTGTAAAGACTCCACTGTTGAAGGCCTATTAGCTGCTGGGTCCTGGTTGGGGCACTGGAGACATACGGGTAACAAGATAGTGTGTCTACCTTAAACACAGCATTCTTGCTGGGAAAAAGAGACAAGGAAAATAATAACTAGGGGCTATTGAATATCAAACAGTGGTAAACACAAAGGATAAACTAAAGCAGGGAAATCCTTTACAAAGTTATTGAGGGAAGGAAGCCAGGCACTCAAGGGAAGACCCATGGCCCTAGTTCCTGTGGACACAAGAGCATTTATTAATCCAGTGGGTTGATGATGTAACAAACTCGCAACTAGGAGAGTGCTCCAGTTGGCATGGTTCAATAACCAGCTAAGAGAGATTGCCTGGAATTGTGATCTGAACAATGAGAAGAAACAAATTAAGATTTAGGAGAAAGATCCAAGGATATAGCAATTGTCACAGAAAAGGTCCTAGGTTAGGAACAGTTGGAGATTTTAATCTTTATATTTTGAGCTGGAAATGAGGCTAGTATTATTTTGTTCTCAAGAAAATAATTTGTTTTCTGTAGGTTTAAATTGTTAGGGAGTTGAGGCTACTTTAGTCTCATATAACTTGAAGTACCAAGGACAACTATTTTCAGGACTACCCTGTCCCTAGAAATAAGACTTGTTTTTATTTTTCTCTCCTTGTTAAATTTCCTTAGCTGGTGTGTTTCATTAGCCTTTGTTTTGCATCACTGAACCTCAGTTTATTTTGTCGCTGGAAGATGCATTGCAGCAGCTATGGGAGCATTGACAGTCATGTACCAAAGGCTATGAAGTGACTGCATTATAGTTTATCATAAAATAACAACTTTCTCAGAAGCCCCAGGAACCTCTTAAATGGTACTAAATCCTTGATGGTGTCACCCCATGCTAGAGCCTGGGGAGGCAAAAAGAATCGCTTTATGAAAAATCAGCTTCACTTCTGACATATTTGGAAAAGAGGGTTATACTGTTCACATTCTCCAGAGAATCACAGCCTGCAAGCAGAATAATGTTTTTGGAGGAGAAAGATGAATGGCCAAATAGAGGGATGGACAACTGTAAAATACTAATTAAAAAGTCAAGAGTTTTCTTTAACACTGCTTACTTCCAAAACAGTTGACATAGAGAGACTATGATTTATTATTAAGCTGTAGGCACTGTGCTGGGCAGATCCTGAGCTACTCTAATCCTATTACACATAAAGCCTACATAAAAGTCAACTGGATGGAGCTTCTGCTCCATCAGTTTGGCCTCATGGCCATGTGCTCATCATCCACCCTGTGCCTCCCCCCTCCTTCCTGATGCATCTTTTGCTACTCTCCTCTATCACAAAGCCAAGGTTTACAGGCTTGGATAAAAGGATCTTGGGAAGGAGAGGGAGGGGGGAGGAAGAAGTGAAGACAGCCATGGGTGAGATAAAGAAGAACCACGTGGCCAGGAGGAGTTTACTCTGAGGGTTGGTGATGGAGAGAAACAGCCTAAATGAGAAACATCTGCAAGCATTTATGAGTTATTAAATGACAAGTATCTCAGCTATGAATTATTAGAGCAATTGGCATGGGATGTAGGGATGGGAGGTAAAGATAGGTTAGGGGGGTAGTTTCTGCCCAGCTCCAGTGCACATTAAAAATCTAACAGGTATCTGTGTTTTTTCTTGATATGATAGCAGGTTGAATATAACCACCATAATAATCTATGGATCAATAGTACACATTAATAGCATTTTTATTTTCTACAACAGGCAACCTAATGGCTGTTGGTTATAACTACTCACACTGGAGCATAGTGAAAAAGACTAGAAATAATGAGGCCAGATATTAAGGGTGAGAGTATATTCTGTAGAATTTTGTAGGATATTAATTTTGAATTCTGCTATACTTGAAAAAAATATTTTGGTTTTTTTAAGTGCTTATATGTATATAACATGCACACCCACGTGTGTTGATCAGATAGCATTTTTTTTCTGCACACAAATTCAGGCAATGAAAAATGATCAAAACCAATACTAAAGGTCTGGAATTAATTAAGAGCAGGCAATGACTTACGTCTAGTTTACTATTGAAATATTGTTTTGCTATTGATAATTTGAATGATGTAATTTCAGAGTAGTAGAATCATTGAATATCTGTGGTAAAATACTAAACCAAAGGACACTGAAAGCAAACAAACCTAAACTCCAAAAAATCTGAGAATATAAATCTGTCTCTATCTCTGAATGACTGTTCATAAAATGTGTGCGTGCAATCCCAAGAGCATCATGAAAGGCAGAGAGAGAGAGAGAGAGAGAGAGAGAGAGAGAGAGAGAGAGAGAGATGTGAATTTATTGTTGAAAGACATGACTACTTCTGGTGAGACACTGGAGTTTACCCTTGGTTGAATGAATTCTCTAGTCTGCACACAGCCTGGGTGGCAGAAAACAGAAGCCTATTAGATTGATTCGTCAGAGGGCAGAATTATGGGATAGAAGACCAACTGGAAATTTACTAGTGGGGGACCTAAAGGCAAGAAACCACCAAAAGGGTGAGCCTCAAAATCTTGAGTATAAACTCAGCTAAATTCCTTGGCAGACGCCTAAACAAAATAGGCATGGAAGAGACCACCAGGGGGCCAGGCTAAAACAGCAGTAACTAGAAGCCAAGAAAACTTGGCAGTGATATCAGCCTCTTTCCACACCATGGGGGAGATGGATTTTAGTATTAGCTCACACGAGTTAGCCTCTTACTAGAACCCAAATCCATTGATCCTAAGAGAAAGGACTTCAGTGTCTCTAAGACAGAATACATGTTATTCGCAGAATGTTTGGACCCCTTCCACCCACAAATTCTTATGTTGAAGTCCTCACTTCCAATATGGTTCTGTTTTCAGGATTATTTAGTATAGTCATCAGTCAACCTAGAGGGCTACTTTTTCCATTCCTTCCATTTCATTCTCAAATGTGTTCACATTGACCATGGGTCTGAATCTGTTGAAATGTAGTATTTCACTGCACCTTAGAGATGGAAGTTATTACTTCTACAAAACCAGTTCAATTTAAGGCAGCCATGAGGCAGTGTTGATCCCATAGGATTGTTTTTCTTAGAAGGTACTACAGAGAAAGCTAACACTTTAGTCCTCCTTGTAGAAGTACACAGAAAATGACATGCAAGTAGGTGGCCCTCTGCAAGCCCCAAAAAACCCTCCACAGAAATCAAAGCAGACAGTATGTTCATCTTTAAATTACAACCACCAGAACTGAGAGAGTAAATTCCTATCATTTTACTCACCTAGTCTTATGTACTTAGTTGCAGTAGTCTAGGTTTATACCTACCATGACAAGTTTGCAGAGAAAAAATATACTAGCCATAATACTAAAATGGAAAGTAGATTCCTGTGCAGGAAGAAATCCTTAATGCAAACTGATTATAATTAGTTCAGATGTTAAATTAGCATAGATATTAAAGACGCTATTGAGTTTATTTAACAAATGAAAGGAAAATGTGCTCAGAACAATGTGTTTTCAATACTTGCACAGAAATGACACTTTTACAGAGAAATGTTGACATTTTAACAGAGAAATGACAATAAAAATGTACTCAAATGAAACTTCTTTTGTATGTGTACATATGTAAATGTATACATGTATGTGTATATATGTGTGTGTTTTGTATGTATGTTTGTAATAGTCAGAGATCAACCTTAATTGTTAGTCCTCAAGCATTGCCCCCATTACTTCTTTTTTCTTCTATTCTTTTTTTTCATTTTTTTATGTGAGTAAGAGAGAGAGAGAGAGAGAGAGAGAGAGAGAGAGAGAGAGAGAGAGA
>OU015745.1:114139370-114183990 GCA_907169655.1 Acomys percivali | reverse complement strand
AGAGAGAGAGAGAGAGAGAGAGAGAGAGAGAGAGAGAGAGAGAGAGAGAGAAAGAAGAGAGAGAGGAGAGGGCATAAGTTGGGTGTGTAGGGAGTTGGGGTCTGGAAAGAGTAGTGGGAAAATATTAAAAATACATTGTATTACTAAATATTTATAAAAAGATGAAGTACCAAAAATGATAAAAGATCTGATAGATAAACAGCTATAGTTGGAATTTGTTAATCCTCAATAATTCATAGAACAAGCCTGCTAATGATACAGAAAATTAATTGATACTGTCAGATAATTTGACCCTAGATGACAACAGAAGAATACATTTCTTCTCAGAAGTACACAGAACATTTTACAAAACACATTATACTCTGGGCAATAAAACACTATTAATTTATTGGAAATGATTGAAGCCATAGAAAGTATGCCCCTTGACCACACTAGAATTAAATTAAGAGTCAAAGGGATATCTGGGAAACCCTCATACATTTGGTACGTGGTGATTATACTTTTAAATAACCCTGAGGTAAAGAAGAAGTAGAAAGGACAGCGAGAATATCTTAACATGAATAAAGCTTAAAAATGCATCATGCTACATTTGTGAGCATTGGTACTAAGAAGGAAGTCTGTAAGAGCAAATGCTTCTCTTGGAAAAGAGGGATAAGCTCAAGTTGCCATGAGCTCCACAAGATGCTAGATCAAGGGATAGCAAGGTCAATCTAAGTCATAAGGAAGCAGTTACTGTCACTGTTATACAATGAAAATAGAAAACAGCGAATAAGAGACACTGCATGAAGCCAAATCAGTCCTTTAGGAGGAAAAGCAAATGGGTCTGGAGAAATGATTGAGCAGTTAAGAACACTTGCCGCTCTTGCAGAGGAGGAGCTCAGTTCCCAGGGTCCATGTTGGATGCTGCTTAGATGGTGCCTATAACTCCAGCTGGAGAGTGTCTAATGCCTTGTGCTAGCCTCCAAGAACACATGCACACTTGTGCATATGCGCTAAGCCACACATGCACATAACTAAAAACTAAAAATAATACTTTAAAAATAACAAAAATCAGAAATGTCCCTATAGACACATTAAGAAAAATCAGAGAAAAGCTCAATAACAATAAAAATCAGATGCAATATAAATATGTTTTTCCTAATAGCCATATTTATTAATTCATCCTGAATATACACAGAATGCATTCATGAGCAAAGACAGGCCAATTCTAAACGACAAAACCTAACTGGTCAATATTAAAAAACCAGATTGCTGAAAAACTCAATTCAAAGCCTTTCTGACATGACAGCATTGCTCATTGGTAGAATGTCTAGCAGGCACAATGTACTTGTTTACTGACCAAATCATATACACAAATAAATAAAATTTCCCAAGAAATTCAGGTCATTTATGGTTTGATTGATTGGATTTCATGAAACATTTAAAGAATTTATGATACCAATTATATGTAGAGTCTTTTGGAAAATATTCATTTACCTGATACTCAGAGAATGAATCACTGAGGGGCAAAGGCTGAAGCAGGAAAATTTGTTAAGAGCTGGTTCTAACCTTGACAATGAATTAAGTGTTGTAGATATAACTCTGGTCATACTTGCTGAGTAGCTGTGGGGCATGACATGCCAGTCAAGATGCCCACTTGTCTTTGTCTTAGACAAGATTAAATGAGGCAAACATTTCAATGGAGGACTCTAGAGAGGAATAAATTTAGGGACAGGGTTAAAGGACTCTAGAAGAATTCTAGTTTCATCTACTGAATTACAAACGCTTTTGCAATAACTAAGTGAAACATCAGTTGGAATAGTTTGTCTCTTTTGGAGATGTCTAGGCTGAAGATCTGGGTCATCAGTATTCTGACACGTTTTCCCAAAGAAATTGGATGGGGATCCTCTGGCCAATAATTATAGGCTATCGCATGGAGTCTGCCCTGCACTAATCGCTGCAGTCAACTAGTCATGTAGAAGCATTTGAGAACAAAAAGCAATGTGTCTCTCTATTCAATATTTTTTAGTTCTCTGTAACCTTTCCCAATTGATTCTTACAAACATCCAACTCTTCATTCTTGACACACCAGTTTACCATTCCTTCCAAAGGATTTTAACATTTCCACTGTCCCCTTTTGTTCAGTTGTACATACACACTCTTATACACACACACACACACACACACACACACACACGCACATACACATATATACACACACGCACATGTACACACACACATGCACGCATACACACACACTTTCACAATGATATATATATATATGTGTGTGTGTGTGTGTGTGTGTGTGTGTGTGTGTGTACATGTGGGGGGAACACACAGCATGGTATACATGGGGAGGCCAGAAGATAACTTTTTTTAAATCATGTGAGCCATGAAGCAGAACTCAGTTTTTCAATGTAGGTGGCAGATACTGGTAGGACCTGTTACCCAGTGAGCTGTCCTGTCAGCCTGGTATTCTGTTTTTCTTATTTTGTAGCAGCAGCTTTTAGAATGAGGTGTATTTGACAAGTTGTTCAGCCAATGATTTGAACAAGTGAATGGATATTAAGGCCTAATATTCTTTACTTTCAATAGCTAACTTTAGTATTTAACTTTCTGTAGAACTTTAGCCAATGTCATTCTTTTTTCTTTCATCATAAAATTTTCCTCTTCTCCAACCTGAGATCTAATATTCCTTTCAGACATTTTAAAAATTAAATTTATTTCAGCTAATACATGGAAACATAAGCATTGTACACTTATATTACTGGATTCAAAATTGAGCTCCGTGAATTTCGTCTTTGTTCTGTCTTCAGATATTGTTTATGTTAGCTTTTTTTTTTCAGTCTGCAAATATGTTTAAAGCAAAACCAAGCAAGAACTTTCCCTGCCATCTCCTCCAGAAAACAGATTTCCCCTCATTCCCTTTGTGACCAAGCTTACTGAGAAAGCCTCACTATTTGACCTCTACGTCCAGCTTGGACACTAGTTTTGGCATGTCCCAAGCTCTTCATTCCAAGCTTACTAGTAATTCCTAGTTATTAAACTCTGTGGTTCCTCTCAGGTCTCATCCTCTTTAACCATGTTGCAGCAGTTAATACTGGTGCTCAGCCTTGCCTTTGGTAACTTTTCAGTATTCTGGCTTTTATGAGAGCATCCTTGCTTTTCCTCTGTATCTCCGAGTTCTTGTTTTCAGTTTCAATCACACCATCAGATGCTTCTGCTACAGAGAGGTGTTCTTAAGGAATTATTTCTTCCATCCGAGCTCCAACGGCAACTTGATGTGGTATCTTGGTTTTAATCACTAACAATGTGCTGGTGATTTATAAACCTCCACTCCTGGCTTTTCTGCATAGCTCCAGGCCCTTCTTCCCACTGATTTTTTGGATGTCTTGATTTGAAGTTTTTGCCATAACCTCAACATCAATATTTTTGAAATGAAACCCATGATCTCTCTTCCCAAACATCTGCTTCTCACTATATATTTCTGCCGTTCTACCTAGACTTAAGAACTTCTCTATTTCTTTTGAGTTCAAACTTCCCTCTATCTGTGTCTTACCTTACTTAGGTCCTGGCTGTTCACATTGTTTTATGTCTATGACACTTATTTGTTCATCTACGTCTATTGCTATCACCCCTGCTGAGGCACAGAACCATCTTCAACTTGCAGTGATTTCACTCCTTATTTCAGATTACAATGTCTTGTAGTAATGGTGATGTAGCTCAGTGGCAGAGTGTTTACCTAGCACATGTGAGGGTGGGACTTTGGTTTGTGGCACTACAAGAAAAAAAAAGTTAATAAAAAAAAAAACCGAAAGAAAACAACAACAAAAACAAAACCCCATTTCAGTGTCTTTCCGGCTCATTCACGTTGCAGTCAGCTGCCCCATTAAAACTTTTGGGGGAAAACAATTTATTAAAAACACAAAAAGTGAAATAGATTGAGGCACATAGGCAGCTATAAAGGACCAGTGAAAGGTGGGCATTGAAGGGCCGGAAGCCTCCACTGAACAGGGTGCAGCACCTGTAAAGGACATAGACATTCTACTAATGCTGCAAAAGTCATCAGTAATGGTAATTG
Organism: Acomys percivali; assembly: GCA_907169655.1. Lineage (NCBI taxonomy): Eukaryota > Metazoa > Chordata > Mammalia > Rodentia > Muridae > Acomys > Acomys percivali. The sequence continues at coordinate 114,179,930 of OU015745.1, read as the reverse complement.
CAGAAAAAAAATTAAGTGATTCTGATATGCTATGCATCCTTGTGTGCAGGTATGCAGGTGTGTGTGTGTATGTGTGTGTGTGTGTGTGTGTGTGTGTGTGTGTGTGTGTGTGTGTGTGTGTGTGTGTGTGTAGAAGATAGAGCAATATCAGGCATCTTTTCCTAACTCTTCTCAACCTTATGTTTTTTGGAGGCAGGGTCTCTCATTCATCCTGGAGTTGCTGTTTCAGCTCAACTGGCTGTTCAGTGTCCAGGATCCTCCTCCCTCCCCTCCATCCAGCACTGGTGTCAGAGAAACTCACACCAGCACCAGGCTTTTAAGTTTGTGCTGGAAAGTCAAAGTCACACTGTCATGCTCACACAGCAAACACTGCACCCTCTCTGACTATGTCTAACTAGAAATGCGGTTGAAGCACGGATGAAAGTCTGTAGCTGTGTTTGATGCTTTTACCCACAGTTGCTGACTGTGAAAAGATTACACACAGTGTCTGTCTGTAAACCTGATTCAGTGTGTGGTATATTTATTGTAAAGAATTCAGCCTCCGGGGCCGTGGAAACCATTGCTCATTGGGCAGCTCAGCGAGTAAGTCATTTCTCACACAAGGCTGAAGACCAGATTTTAGACAACCCGTACCCACAGAAAATCAGTAAGCCTTGGTACCACCTGTAATACTAGGAACCAGAGACAGGAGATCCATTAAACAACATGGCCAGAAGACAAGTCAAAGTAAGAGACCCTGCCACAGTAAAAGTGGTGGAGAGCAATCAAAGAGTCCATCCATGTGCGTGTATACATGCCGGTCTTCTGATGGTCTCTTCTCCCCACACACCATGTGAACAAAACCAGTTTACCCTCCTAAGCAAGGTAAGTTTTTTGGCAGGTTTCTGTGCTAGTGACATATCGTTCCGGTTTTTACAGGCCCATAAAATACACACACAGTTCCTGAGATAACAGTGTCATCTCTAAACCACATAACATAGGCTGAAAAATTAGTAAGCTATTTATGCAAAGTTCCAGTCACGAGATTTATTAGTAAAATACGTAGCCTCACCTCTTTATTATTGCTTGTTGTCTCATTTTAAACAGTAAATGAATAAGGCTAGAGAGATGGCTCAGTGGTTAGGAGCAGACTCTCTGTTCTTGCAGGAGACATAGCTTACGTCCCCAGCACTCCTATGATGGTTCACAGCCATCCCTAACTCTGATTTCAGTGCAGCTAATGCCCTTTTCTGACCTCTGTGGGCACCAAGCATGCAGGTGGCACATGTACATGAATACTGGCAAAACACCCATGCATATAAATCTAGACAGACTAAAAATAAAAATGGCAATTTTTAAAAAAGAAAATGAGTACATTATAAATTAACAAGCCTAATCTATTCACTTTGTTCTGCTGGCTTGCAGACTTAAGCCCTGCTATTTCCCAGTCTTTGATATCCTACTATGTGAAATATTGAACTCTACTCATTGAATTCTATCCAGATTTCTATCAGAAGGATTCAGCTCCTTTGTGTGAATGTTTTCTTAGAGACTGATAAATTCCTGTGTGCGAATCAGTTCTCTCCAGTGACACTTCACAATGAAGAAAAAGGAAACATTCAGCACTGTAACCGTTACAGCCACACACGGCTATAGAGTTCTGGGAATCTAACTACCCAAACCGAGGAAGTCAGTTTTTAGTCCTGTTTAATTTTAGTTAATTTTACTTCAAACATCCACGGATATATAATGGTTTCTAAGCTGCCGTAGCAACTGAATATTGATAGTTTTGAATGATTAGTCTGCTTAAAAGTTACACTGTGGTATAGGACTGTCTTGTTTTTCAAGCTGCCTGGAGGGAAGGATATCTTTGCATTTAAAATTAAAAAAAATTCCAGCATGTCTGTCTGTGTGTGCGTGTGTGTTGTGCATGCAAGTGTGTGTGTGTGTGTGTGTGTGTGTGTGTGTGTTTGTGTGTGTGTGTGCATGTTTTTGCAGGTGTGGGCACATGTGTATGTGGTGCTCACTCAGTCATGTCTGCACGTGGAGATCTGAAGTTGAGATCAGGAATCATCCTCTGTCGCTATTGTGCCTTTTCTTAAGCAGTGTCTCTCAGACACAGAGCTTACCAATGTGGATAGTCTTGTCAGCTAGCTTACTCTAGGGGATCCCTTGCCTTTGCCATCTGGGGCTGGGAGTACAGGTGGATTTCCATGCCCACTGTGCATTTTTGGTTGGTTTCTGCAAAACTGTAGTCTGGTCTTCATGATTGATTGGCAAGCACTTTTACTGCTGATCAAACTCCTTGGCCCACATTTTAATATTTAACAAGTATATAATCATATATTTTTTATTCTCATTTATTATGTTTTGTTTGTTATGTGCATTATTTATTATTCTTAGATCCCTGTTTGCTTTCTAATGACAGAGACCAAGACGGGAGGGTGAGGATTTGGCTGGGTAGGAAAGTGGGGAGGTCTGTGAGGAGTTGCAGGAGTGGAAACCATAATCAAAATATATTGTATGAAAAAACTATTTTCAATAAAAATGTTATGCCTTATTTGTGTAGTGATGTGTGTGTATGTATTCATGGCACAGTGCACATTTTGTGGTCAGAGCACAATTTGTAGTAGTTTCACCTTCTACCTTGTGAGTCCTGAGGATTGAACTGAATCTTCAGGATTTAGGGTAGGTACCTTTACTTGCTGAGTCAGGTAGCCAGCCTAATCTGCATTTTATAATCGTATGTGTATCCTAATACATCGAGTACTTTTCTTTCTGTTTAGGAGTACATAATAAATATTTGTTATGTAACGGAATGACTGGTTAACCACCTGTTAACTTTAATTATGGTAGCATTAGTTCTCCATAGTTCATTTTTTTCCCCGCAACAATAACAGCAAACAAAATGTTTCTTAAATTCCATTGGCGTTCATCTTTGCAATTGCTCAAACAATTCCTTAAAGAAAAGTGCTTCTATTTCATCAATTCATTCATATTTTCTCGGCATTACTTGAAATTGAAAACAACTTGCTGTAGAAATTTCAACTCCAAAGTTAGCATGACCACAAAGCCTTAGCTTTATTCTGGCTGAGTCAACAAGAGCCCCCCCCCAACCCCCAGCATTGTAGTGCAAACTCACCAGGGTTCTAATCAGCACCATGCACATGGAAGGCTCCCTAGGTGGCTCAGACCCCTGTGACACTTGTCTCTTTCTAATGCAACTGCCTATTTCTCCCTCCGCTGGTTTCAGAATAAATGCCTTGTCAGAAAAGGAATTAGATTTTGACAGCTTTTTCCTATGGTTAATTGAGGTGATAGATATACTTGACATTTTTTAAGTGCAGAATAGAAGATTAAGACACGTTTTCTCCATGCATACTCTTTTTTAGAGGAGGTCACATTTTAGGGTCTTTTTAATATGCCTGTGCAATTAATAGTAGTGATAATTTTGCTTCGCATCACAACGTCTTTTGAATTCTTTCAAGCTGCCAGATAAACTTTTTTTTTTTTTTTTTGACAGTTTGAATTGTTTGAATCTTTCTTGAGTCCACCATCTAGGTCTTTCCCTTCAGTCATGGAAATTAATAGTGATTTGAAAATACAAAAGACCCCACATAAATCCACTTAGCCCCAGAAAAATAAGCAAAAGGGCCACATTTGTAATTACCTTAATTATTGTCCCTAAATTATTGAGAGTGTTGTGGTAGTTTGAATAGGTATGGCACGTATAGATTCGTGTGTTTGAGTGCATTACAATAGGAAGTGACACTATTAGGAGGTGTTACCTTGTTGAAAGAGGTGTGGCCTTGTTAGAGGCAGTGTTTCACTATGGAGGCAGGGCTTTGAGGTCTTAAATGCTCAAGCTATACCCAGTCAGAACAGTGAAGCACACCCAGTCTCTTTCTGTTGTCTGCCTCTCAAGATGTAGAACCCTCAGCTCCTCTAGCACCATCTCCATCTGGAAGCTACGATGCTTTCTGCCATGATGATAACGTACTAAACTCTTTAAACTATCAGCCAGTCCCAATTAAATGTTTTTGTTTGTAAGAGTTTCCTTTGTCATGGTGTCTCATCATGGCAATGCAAATCATAACTAAGACAGTACTTGGTATCAGGGACTGGGGTCTTGTTGTGATAGGCCTAATCATGCTTTTGTTTGGAGGAATGTGGATTCTGGGATTTTGGATTAAAAAAGCAGTGGGATTATTTCCCTGGGGCTGAATGTGTTGGACCAGTAGAATTATAGAAGACAGTGGAACCGAGTATGATTTGAACTGTGGGAGCTTGGCTCAAGAGGTTTCAGAGAAGAAGAATTTTAGTATATTGCCCAGAGATTGTCCTTGTGATATTTTGGTGAAAAACGTGGCCGCTTTTTGCCCTTTTCTGAAGAGTCTGACTGAGGCTAAAGTGAAGGGATTTAGATTAATCCTCAAGGGAAAGCTTAAAACAGTCTAGTATAGACTCTGCCTTGTGGTTCACTGTTATGAAGAGCATTTTGATCAAATGCAGCAACTTGAGAATGGAAAAATACAAAATGTATGGTTCAAAGGTTAAAGGGGCACTACGGAGTATAATGGAGCTAAATCCTGAGTTCAAAGATATTAATTGGAACTAATACTAAAGATATTAAATGGAATTATAGGAGTGGTGACCACTGGGCAATATCCCAGCCAGATAAGCTTCCATCTTGTGAAAAGGTGGTTTCCCAAGGGACATTGCCACCTATTCTAAAATTAGAATAAGTTTGTGGTTGTACAAGTGATAGTTATAACATGTTAGACATAATTACGACCTGGTTATGGTTTTCATTTGGACATAGGAGATATGATTGTGTGTCAAATTGACAGAAGGTGGATTGTGGTGGGTATTCTCAGTTGTCAACTTGACTGTATCTGGAATGAACTACAATCCAGAAGTGGAGAGATCACCTCTGATCTGGATCTTGAGGCTGGAAGAAACAGACTTTTGATACAGATCTTGAGGTGTGATGAAACATGCTTTTGATCTGGATCTACACAGGCTTTTAATCCAGATCTTGAGGCATAATGGGCATACTTATAAAGATTTAGAATGACAAGGAATTAAAGAAAAGCTTAAATCAAGCATGGTGGGATACATCTTTAATCCCAGACCTGAGGAGACAGTGGCATGCAGATCTCTGAGTTCAAGGTCAGTTTACAGAGCAAGTTCCAGGACAGCCAAGCTTAGGTCATGAAGGAATTAATTGAAAACAAAAAGGTGGTGAAGATGTAATAGAACTTGCAAGCAGTAGAACTTGGCATCTTCAGACAATCGGCTCTGGCTTTATAATCAAGGATAGAAGATGAAATAGTGGAATTTCTTTCCACTACCACAAAAGCCTCTGAGTCCAGGAATGTGTCAAGGATGTTCCTGTCCAGAGAGGCCATTATGTGAATTGGATTAGAGACCCCAAGATGTTGGAGATGCCAGAGCCATGGAATACCTATCAAGAAATGCTGCTAACAGGTAGTGGAACCAGCTCAAGAAAAAGGAGTTGGAGATCTGACAACGTGGAGTTGCAGAGTTTAGAGTTTTCCTAGTTTAGTCTTGCTTTGGTTCAGGATCTCCTCTCTATGCTTCCTTATATATGTTATGGAGTGATTTTGTGTATATCCTGTGCCATGATATGTTGTAAGTATGTGATCTAGTTTTTGATTTTGATATTATAGAGGATTACAGTTAAGAGATTTCATGAAACTCAGAATAATCTTTGAACTTTGGACTTTTAAACATTGTTGAGGCTGTGATAGACTACGGAAGCGTTTCAAGCATTTTTACATTATGTTATAGCTACAAGCCTATGGGGTGAGGGAGTAGAATGTGGTGGTTTGAATAGCTTCAGCCCCTGTAGACTCATGTGTTTGAATGCTTGCCCATGGGTATTAAGAAGTATTACTTTGTTGCAGTAGATATGACCTTGTTAGAAAACATATGTCACTGTGTGGATGTGGGGCTTTGAGGTCTCCTTTGCTCCAGCTCTGCCCAGTGTGGGAATCCAGCCTCTTCCTGACTACCTTCAGATCAAGATGTAGAACTCTCTGCCTGCACACTGCCATGCTTCCTGCCATGATGATAATGGACTAAATGTCTGAAACTATAAACCAGTCCCAATGAATTGTTAGCCTTTATAAGAGTTGTCTTGGTCACTGTGTCTTTTCACAGCAATAAAACCCTAAGACAAAAAAAGACAAGTGTTATCTGCTTTACTAGGATGACAATCATGGCCCTTAGGGGTGTGTGTGTGTGTGTGTGTGTGTGTGTGTGTGTGTGTGTTAAAAGTTCTTTGGAACTTTTTTTGGTGTTTACTTTTTGGGATTTGGAATGTGGACTAACTCTTCTGTTTCTCCAGAGTTATATGTATATGTATATGATGTAAATATGTATATGTAATTTTTTTGTTCTTTGAGAACAAATTAATTAATTAAGAACAATAGAATTTGATTATTTATTTATATACTCTAGACCTGTCATGGGAAAAGGAACATTTTAATACCAATACTTAGTACATTTAGAGTTTTATTCATAATAAAGACAAGAAGGAAACACTATACATATGTAAATAGGAGAAAATTAATAATGGAGAAATTGTATCAGGAAAAGAAAATGAATAGTTTAGACCTAGTGTCAAATGATGTTTTTTTTAGGAGAATGGAGTCCAGATTTATTCCTCTTCATTTCACATGTTCAGCTATTAAGGATTACTATCTTACTGTTGTGTTTATTTCTGCCAAGGAGCTCAGATGTCATAATCTTTTGAGATGTACATCTTTTAAGGATTTGTAAACAAGATGTTAGTAAAATTAAAGCTTAAACATGTTCCCAATGAAAGAAGTTGTTTAAAATGTCCTACACTTCCGTGTTTTATGCGGAAAGTAAAAATCCTGAAGCAAGGAAATGATGCCTCAGATTAGCCTGAGCTCACAGCAGGTTATGGCTATGATCAGGTCACTGGCCTAAATTAGAAAGTATCAGTCAAAGTTTCTACTCTTAAGAGTCTCCAGCCACAAACTATGTTCTCCAAGAGAAAGGCTTGTCTGTTTGTAGACGAAGACCTGAAGCAATCAGAATGGAAAGAAGTCAATATTTTCAATATGCTCCCTGAGAAACCAAACTGAATTATTGAACCACAGCAGATACATTTAATGACAGAGTTGGGCAAGGAGACCCTGAAATAAAGTACAAAAAGAATCTATGTTTCTATATGAAATTTAAGCTTATTTTTAAATTTCTGTGTATAACTGTGTTGGAATTTTGGCAATTTATAACTACTTATAGAGAGACTTAAAAAAAAAAAAGATATATCTCTGCACCCAAGAATATGTGAATAGCACAAGTTGGATTCAACTGTTTAAAAGTAAAAAGATATGAAAGTGGGTGGATCTTAGAGGAACTGAGAGAGGGAGAGGCTGAATATGGTCAAAAATATTGTATGGAATTCCCAAAGAATTAATAAATATTTACTTTACAAAAGAACCTCTGGACAGTTAACTAGGTATAGATAAGACAGACTATTGCTGTTCTTGTTGGTGTTCTGTGAGATCTTGCTGCTTTTCACAAAGCATGATACCAAGGTAGATCGATGCTGGTCTGGCTTTAGCATTGAAGAGGAAACAATGCACTGAGATGTGGGAGTGGTTTCTAAAGTTTATTTATTTATTTATTAGGCTTCCAGCATGATAGATAAAAACAAGAACTATAACATTGTGGAAGGGAAAGTCCACAGTATCACAGCTTTAACAGTGAGAGGCATTGACAGGATGGGAGGATTGGGTGTGGGACACCCACAAGCTTGGTTTCAGGAAAGCACAGGAGGAGAGAGGCCTGGCTGGAGTTGGGTTAGTTTATGTCATTGATTAAGGTGATGGCTTCATGGACTTATACCTACCTCAACTCAATGAAGTTGTACACAATAACTATTTTTATGTTTTGTATATTGATCATAACTAGATAAATCTTCAAACAAAGAAGAAAATTTGTATGAGGCCATAACACCATCCAAGAGAGTCTGTTCTACCTGTTCTAAGAAACATATTGCATACAAATTCCTCTGCCAACTGCTTTCTCTTAGCACCTGGTTCATTTTATGCACTCGCTGATGGTGGAGCTTCCCCATTTTTCACACACCTTAGTAGTGTGGATCTAATTTCTTTGGTCTTCAGGATCATCTTTTCTGTTGTACATGGTTCTGGAACTAACTCATCACAGGGCTGTCTTTGTATATGAAGGTTGATTTCTTTGAGAATAGGCAGTGAGACAGGAGTGGTATGGGCCTCTAAAGTCAGCATATCAGTATTGAGACACTGAGTGCTAAAAGGCTATCATTAATGCCAGCAATGTGTGACAAAGATTCAAGTGAGATATTGCTGCAGAGCTCTCAGTTGGAGATGATGTATATGCAGTAAAAGTCCTCTGGCAACCATGACAATGAGAATATTTATAAATACACACACACACACACACACACACACACACACACACACACACACACACTTGCACACGCATATAACAAACAATTCTGATTTTCCTACCAGATATTTTTTCCTGAAAAGTATTTTTAGTATACTTTCTTTTTGACAGATATTTTGCAGATTGTCCACTGAGAAAATATGTTCAACAAGTCAGAACCTGTGACCTGCGTGTGGTTGGGAGTGGACACTGGCTGTACTGTAACAACCTGAAGATGGATGAGACAGGAGTCATTTGTTGTGTCCTTGTTGATGCTCTGTGTAAATTACATGGTGACTGACGTGACAATGGTTTTTGAGGGGAATATTCAAGGAGTATGGCATCAATCTTATTTTTTCCACCAATGGATTTCATTGCTGGTTTGATTGTCTTATTTTACTATATAAACCTACCCTTCCTTCTGTTCCCTGTTACTTAGCTATGCGTTTCTAGGTTTCTAGTTTCTAGTAGAGTGAGCTGTTTGCAAGTACCAGAGGGAATCTGAAAGCTTCTTTCTAAGTCCCCTTTCTCATTACTGCCATTAGCATGGCTTACTGTGATAGCTGACCTTTCAGGTCAACACTCTGCCTCAGATTTCTCCCCTTTTCTTCATATCCTCCATAGTAATCTTTGCAGGTTCCATTGGACATGAAAAATAAGACACCTACAGATTTCTTTAGACATTACCCTCTTGTTGCTGTTTTTTTTTCCTGAAGCAGAGACACCAAAAACATATGTTTACTGATTAGACGAGAATTTGAGCAAATATAAATTTCAAAGTGACACCATTTAGAATGTACTAGTCATTAATCAAATCCTATACTAAATAAACATGGCAATAAAACATGAGTGAATAGAACCAAAGTGCTGAGGGAAACAAAATGTAACCGGTAGAGCCATGGCTTGATGACATAAACGCAGCAGAAACAAACCACGTACTTACCACTTACCAGAAACTGCCTTTTGGGCTCCACTTCCCCTGCCTTCTACCAGGGCCAGCACATCCTGAGGGGAGAAAGCAGGAGGCAGGAAGGGCTGCTACTACATGACCTCCTCTGGTGTGGGCAAAGGTAGGGGGCAAAGGACTGTGTGGACAGGAACATGCAGGCCTGGGCCAGGAGAGGGAGTGATTGTATAGGACTCAAACTCACTCCTGCTCTGGACTGGATCCTCCTAGTTCTACAGTACTTTAACCCGACAAGAGCTTAAATAAAGATATATGTTATAGGCCAAGTAACTTAGGCACAGTATTCTCAAATGCCGTGCATACCTCTCTAGTTCAGTCATTTGCTAGGATCTTGAGCAAGGGCATGTGTCAACAGCCTTCCAGCCACTGAGCTCATATTCTTTCCTTTTCCTTTTCTCACTTCTGTCCACATACATTTGTGACACCCTCCAAAAACTCAGATCAATGCAGAGGAAGAATAAGAAGGAAGAGGCCTGTAAAAGTGAAAATCTGGAAATGCACATTTGTCTCCTAACATGGTATATGTAACAAATAGTGTCATTATCAAGTTCAAGGAGGAATAACTTTATTTTATTTAAAAAAAATACATAATAGATTATATAGTATCATAGAAAGAACATATGCTTTGGACTTGAGTATACAGTCTCTAATCTGAAATCTATCCTTTGCTGTTGATGAAATTTTGGGAAATCTTTTCTTTCTGGGGTTAAAATTGGTACCTGCATAATCATGATGAAAATGCATGATTTGAGGTGTTTTTACTATTAAGGAATGCTCCAAGCATAAGGTTTACTGTAAGTTCAACAGTTCCCAGATTGCCAAAGAATCTCTTTTCTGTTCACTCATTGTTATTTGGCTCAACTGGCATGGCTTCTGCTTGATTTAAAAAAAATTTTTTTATTAATTTATTCTTGTTACATCTCAATGGTTATCCCATCCCTTGTATCCTCCCATTCTTCCCTCCCTCCCATTTTCCCCTTACTCCCCTCCCCTATGACTGTTCCTCAGAGGGATTTCCTCCCCCTGTATATACTCATAGGGTATCAAGTCTCTTCTTGGTAACCTGCTGTCCTTCCTCTGAGTGCCACCAGTTCTCCCCATCCAGGGAACATTTTTTATAAGATAGAAACTGATCTACTTTGAATAGCCAAAATGTCTTTCTGCTCTTCTTTGCTGAAAATACTGGTGTACAGCACAGGAAACAAAGCCTTTCATCAATTAGCCATTTATGTATTAACAATCCATATACTCATACATTTTACACAGCAATATTTACCGCATATATAATAACGGCTATAGTATGTCAGGCTCTTCTCTTTACTGGGACTACCACAGTGAGTAAGATAGATAACCCCCAACTTTGATGAAACTCAATAAAGATGGAAATGGGACCCAAAAAAGGATATTGTGTCAATATTTTTTTTTTTCATTAAGGTACATTCTACTAGAGATATTTGTAGAATGACTGGTGTGGTGGTTTGAATAAGAATGACCCTCATAGGCTCATATGTTTGTATGCTTAGTCATCAGGGAGTAGCACTATTGGAGAAGGATTAGGAAGTGTGATTTTTCTGTAGCAGATGTTGCCTTGTTGGAGGAAGTGTGTGACTGGGGTGGGCTTTGAGGTTTCAAAAGCCCAACCCAGGCTCAGTGTCTACTCTTTTCTTCTGCTGCCTGTGGGTCTGAATGTAGAACTCTCAACTACCCACTCTAGCATCATGTCTACCATGCTCCCTCCCACCAATCAACTATAAACAAGCCCCAATTTAATTTTTCCTTTTATAAGAATTACTATGTTCATGGTACATCTTCATAACAATATAATAGAAAACTGGCTTGGGCTTTTAAAACCTCAAAGATCATACCCATTGACACACTTCCTCCAAAAGGCCACAGCTATTCCAGCAAAACCACACCTCCCAATCCTTCCCAAAGCAGTGCCACTCTCTGGTGACTAAGACAACTAGCAATGTTTTTAAAAAGGAGAAACGGGTAAGGCAGGTAACCAGAACACAGCTCATGAAGTACAATTTCCTTGATCAAACTAGTTAAAAACTATAGCTCTAACTGACTTATTCTTAGAGGATTATGTGATAGTTCATTCTCCTATGAAAGATACAAGGTAAATAAAATGGGTTCTAAAGTGCTATATGCATAGTTGGAGGTCAGAGAGTGAAAAATATTTTGTTACTTGTATTTTTTCCATTAGTACAAGGTGAAATTAATATTGGCACATTTGTTAAAGTAACAAGACATGTACTTTTGTTGAAGGACATTGGAAATGATGTGAAATATAAGGTAGAAAGTGAGCAAAAGGAATATGATAATTTTTGGAAATGTGAAAATAACAGGAAGTATTCAATTGGGTTAAAATTTGTAAATGTAAAGTGAAGTGTGGCTATCTATCAATATATTTTTTTTGCACCTGTAATTCATTTATTGTATTGAAATTACAAAAAAACAAGCAATATGGTTGAACTGGACCTGAGGTTTGCCCAGGCAAGTGGGATAGGGAGAAATGGATGGAACTTAGTGCATTCATGAGCAATAATCATAATGATGGAAACTTGTGCTCTATGTGGAATGTGTGCAAGGATAGTAGGGAAGGATGCCATCAGGATACAGTGGTGGATAAATCAAACAGAAGGTGATTAAGAGTGCAGCTGCAAGGAAAGGAAATGGTAGAAAATCACATGGTGGTCAGTGACTGAAGGTCTAAAATGGAGATTTTGATGTTCTGTTGTTAAGAAACAAAGTGAAGGCTTGACTCTGTGGGCAGGAAGAGAGATAATAAAAGCTGACAAAGGAAAGGGCCTGAGAGATCAGTTTTCAGGAGGGTGATCACATATGATGTCCCCAATAAAATGGCTAGACCATGACTGAGAGAGACCTGGAATGGAAACACAGTAGGAAAGATGTAAAACCCTTCAGTCAACGAACAGGAAGTTAGAAGTGATGTGGGGACCAAAGTGAATAACACACCTGCAGACTTTATTGTCAGACATGGTCATTTTGTATTTCTGTGTGTTCAACACTGTAACGGCCACAATTCTTTAAATGCAACTGGCAGAAAACATATGCTTTTTCTAAAATATATATCTTACTTGCATGTGATTGCCTATCTGTACCCTGCTTTGGAGACTAGATTGGTTGCACAATTATTATTACCTTTTAAATCAAATTTTCATGAAAGGACACTGGAGTTTCATACAGAGATTGTCTTTACACAGTACGCTATAGGGTGGTACTGGTATGTGAATTTCATTTGCCTTCTATTTTCTTACTTGGAGCTTCCTTAAGATAATTTATAAATATTATAAATGTACTTAAAATGTTCTACCAAATTTGCTTGCTTGCTTCCTTTCTTCTTTCCTTCCTTCCTTCTTCCTGTCTTTTCTTGTTTATTGAGTGGTGAGTATACTGCTCTGGGCCAGGGGATGTGCAGTAACTAGAGCTTAAGCTGAAACTCAACTTCAGATTTTTCTTTCTTTTATCAATCTTTTTTTTGAAATTGGAAATAGTTTTTATTCATTAAATATATTTTGATGGTGGTTCTCCCCCACTCCCACCGTAGATTGTTCCCATCTACCCACCTGTCCTACTTCACACCATCTTTTTCTCTCTTTAGAAAACAGGTATAAAAATCGTAAAAAGCCCAAACAAACCAGAATAGAACAAAGGAAATGAATACACAGGCCCTGTGCATGCTGTCACTGTCTCTGTGAGCTTACATTTGCATCAGGTCTGTTGTGTCTGAAAGCTGTTTTCTTGCTGTCTCCTGTTCCCACTGGTTCTTAGATTATTTCTGATTCTTCTTCTGCGAAGTATTTTGAACCCTGAGGGAAGAAGTCTGATAGAGACTTCCCATTTAGGACTGAGTGTTCTAAGAGCTGTAAGCACATTTTCAAGTTATGAATCTCTGTATTCGCTCTCTTCTATGGCAGGTGAGAGCTTCTCTGATGATGGTGACCCAGAACACTGATACATGGGTAGAGCAGAATGTCATTGTATGCCATTATATGTTGCTGCATTTCTTTAGCAGAACAATAATATTTTGTTTTCCCCAGGTCCATAATGTGTCCAGCCTCAGTTCTTGGCCACAAGAGCAGTGCCAGACATGGCTTTCATCTCCTGAAGTGAGGGCTTAAATTCAGTTAAGGGTTGGTTACTCTTACAACTTTTGTGCCACTATTTCATCAGTGTATCATGTAGCAGGTCACCATTGTAGATCGAAGGGTTTATAGCTTTATTAGTGTTACCTTTCCTCTCTGGCAGTGTTCTTCATGCTTTATAGTACCATAAACACTAGTCCATAGGGGTGAAGGCTCTGGGTAGGCACTAGCTTGCGTCTTCTATGTTCAACCAGTTATGTAGATATTTTCTTCAGCAATAGGGCCTTACCATCACTTTGTGTAGAACATCCACCAGTCTTTGCCATAGGCTGGTTTGTTTTGAGGTTTACATAGGGTTCCTTTAGTCAACAACTCAAGTAGACATAACCCATTCCTGCCACTGGGTATTTTATTTGGTGGGGAGAGACATCTAACTAGGAGGTTTTCCTACCTGCTATTTGGTATTTCCATTAGATTTCATATGTATATGAAATATATATGATATATATTCATACATATATGAATATACATGAATATTCATATACATTTTAAGCTTCTACCATAATGGGACTTATTAATTACCCATTTCCTACCTATTTGTGTGCATTATTTGCTTTTTTTTTGTCCTAATATCAATGCTATTGTTAAGCATTTCCTTACCATTCATATTTTGGGTTCCAACAATTCTTCTTACTTCTTGACTTTGTTCATATAATTCCTGATGGAATAATAAAAATGCATACATATACTGTATGTATCTTATCTGAAAGAGTGGTCTGTTTAATATCTGTATATTTTAAAAGATGTAACTCTTTCAGTCATTTTTTGGTTCTAGGCCAATTATGTTAATTTGAGTATATTAAGCAAAGTACGTATTTCCAGTCCCTGCACATATATTATTCAATTTGATCAAGCTTCAATATATAAAAGCTTTTTGCAAAATGTAGTGTCAAAATGTTACAGACTTTGGTCAGAATCTTGGCAGATTAAGTCAATTAAAAAGGTCAAAATGATGGTCTTTTATTTTACAGGAAGTGCAAATGTACAGAATCTATTATCTAATTAAATGCAAGTCTGTAATTCACTGTTAGGATAGAGATTGCACATATATCTACGTCAGGAAGTGGAGAAAGTTATTTTATTATGTTATTACAGACAAAATTGTATGTCCTTATCATTGCTGTCTTATTTATTTACCTTTGCTATGCTCCACAGGCTTTGTGTCCCACATAGACACAAACACTCATCAAGCTGTCTGAATCACTGGTTATTTGAATGTCTCTTGAATTAAGGCTGACTGTTTAACTACAGTGAAGGTTTCTAAAGAGGGTGCATTTTCTGTCTCAGTAACATTGTTTTCTCCCTTTGCTTATTTTAATATGATAGTACTGTTAGGTGATAATCAGTTTTCCATAGAAAAAGAGGAAACCCCAAATGATAAATATAGGAGTGGTGGGGTAAGGGCACAATTTAAATATGGAAAGGGAAGGTCCTCTCTCAGAATGTAGCATTGATTGAACATGATGATGATGTTTGTAGAGGGGAAGGCTATCCATGAAGGAGAAAGAACCAGTGGGAAAGTCCTTAAGAAGGGAATCTGTCTGGTCAAGGAAAACTAGAAAATTAGTACGTCTAGAGAGAGTAAACAGGGGCATGTCAAAGGGTTGGGGTTAGGGACATCAGATGTCAGACGGTGGATGGACTTATAATGTGTCATAGTGACTTTAACTTCTCTTGTGACTGATGTGGAAAATTAGTGAACTGAGGGATAGAATGACTTGGTGTTTATACAAGAAGACCTGTCAACTTGTATTGAGGATGGATCATAGATGAGAGTGGTTGAAGTGATGAAGGCAGAAGTTAGTAGACTGGAATAACCACATGGGAGGTTATAGTGGTTTGATGCATGTGTGTGCACACCCACAGTAAACAAAACAAAACAAACAAACAAACAAATGCATATAGGAAGTAGGAAGAAGGGAGGATGGAGGGCTAACACTTACTGTATTCATTTTGAGCTTTGTCATATTTCTTACCTTACTCTCAGTGTGCAGACAGATTTCTCCTGCCAAAAGTAGCATTAACCTTTTGTGCATCTTGTATCTGTTATATAGAGAAAGATCAACCAAGAAGGAGTTGATGCAGAAAAAATATAATGAGGACAGGTGGCTACTCATTCATCAAAGACAGGCAACAGGAATAATATATTATAAAAATACTTGGATATGTGGTGGTAGAAAGAGGTAAAAATGGCAACATTTATTTATATATGTATGGATTTATGTTAAGCTAGGGAAGCATATTTTCTTCAAACCAGAGTAGGGCTATGTTTACTGGATACACATTATCCTTCTATAATTTCTTTCTCATTAGAAAAATCACCAAATGGGGACATAGTTAAGTTTCTAAAGTGTTTATATAGTACGCACAAGGATCTAGGTTTGACTGCTAACACCATAGGAAACTATTATGATGGATGAAACCCCATATTTATCTACATGGTGAGCTTGAGGACAGCTTGAACTACAGCGAGATCTTGTCTAAAAAGAAAGATGAAAAATCATTATAAATACTAGTGTAAAACAATTGTCTTATACAAGATTCTGGGAAAAACCAAAATTTTGTCAGAATGAAAAAATGAACTCAGCTTTGAAGGTGAATAGGACTTAAGTCTATTCCTCTATATAACAGGTATAAGATGCACAAAAGGTGAGAAATATGACAAAGTTCAAGATGACTACAATTAGTCCCTCCCTCCTTCCTTCTTCCTTCTTAAATTCATCTATCTATCTATTTGTTTGTTATTTATTTTTATAAATTATTATTACTTATTATGCACATATTTGTATATGCCATTGAGCATATGTAGAGTTTAGGGACAACTTGAGGGAGTCAGTTCTTTCCTGTGACGTTGTAGGTCCCAGGGATCTTAGGGATCCTGACAAACTCAGTTTGTCAGGCTTTGGGCCAACACTCACCCCTGGTCTTGCTTTGTGGTCAAGGTTGGCCTACAATTTGCAGTGCTCCTGTGTCAGTCTCCTTAGTCCTTATATTGCAGGTGTATGGGTAGCACACTTGGCTTCTGATTTTTGATTTTACTGGAGCCGAATGGGACTCTCAAGTAATAATGAAGAACAAAGGGCCACTTTATCTTATCTTTAGCTTATTGTGATTACAGATTATACATCAAAATATAAAAAATTGAAGCTAAGGGGTTTATTAGGGTCTGGGGTATAGGACATTTTTTAGCTTGGTGAAATTGACACTATAGAAAAACATGATGTATGTACAGAAAACAAGAGCTGGCTCTGAGACATTGTACTTCACTAAGAGGCCACCAAAAGTCACGTCTAGCAAGAGTTCCAAGAGAGACAGATTAGTTCCAAACATTTGACAAAGTAAAAATATAACAAAGCAATGAACAATGAGTCTAAACAGAGAGTTCTGGTATCATTCTAATTCACTCATCAAAAGCTGTAGGATGATTGTAGTAGAGTGCTCTGACAGGACAGGAACTGTATAAGGATGTGCAGAGTCTATTTACTTTACTTTTAGCTAATGAGCTTGGAGAAGTTTGAAATAGTTTGAATTATTAATTAAATATAAATGCCCAAATTTTGCCATGATTGTTTTTGGTTTAGGAACTTAGAGGCTTCTACATCATGTTTTTTGATAGCTATAACTGTGACACTATACTGAGGGACTTTTTGTGAATACGCTAATAATAAAATTGTTAGCATTACTGATATTTGGTAGCTCTCTCCTAAAGTGAAAAATGAAAAGGAATCAGTCAGTGAGTATTTATTTGAAACGGTTTTGCTAGATGATTAAAATATTTGGTCCTGTAACCAAATTTTCTTATGTTAATTACTAGTGATTGTTTTCTGGCTATGAGACTGGACAGATTTCTTCACTTTTACATATTCAGCTCTCACACAAATAAAATGAGGGCATTGACATATAATAGGACTCTAAAAGACCTATGTCTCCCCTGTCACAATCAAAATACACATGAAAATAGGTGTGTCTATAAATGCAGAAATAGATGCATAGATACTCAGATGTCAATATCTAATGAATAAAGGTAAATTGTTAGCTGTTAACCTTGAAAACTTCAAATAATGGTTTATACTGTTTACTCATTTATTTATGCAACAAGTAGGAAGAACTAATGCACACTGCACCATGACAAATGGCCACAACACCTGTACATATAAGCAAGATAAAAGAAATAATATGGTTAAAATATTTTAAAAATGCAAACTGAAGAAATAAAAGACATGTCTGTGTGACAAGTCAAGTCTAAATAAGACTTTTTTGTCTTCTGTTGGTCTTTACTTATGTTTGAAGTGTCATTGATTGATGGTAGTTGTAGACAAAAACCAGGTGAATATTTGAAAAATGCACTCTAGGAAAAGTTAGAAAAAGGCAAACAAACAAACAAACAAACAAAACCAAAAGCCAAAAAAATAACAATATAAGAAGCAATAATTGTGTAGGAAATGAGTAAATCCATGTAGTTGGACCAAAAGCAGCAAAGGTAGACTGAAACTGATGAGTTGCAATGATAGGAAAAGGTGAGATGTGTCAAGCCTAGTGAGCCAAGCCAGAGAACTACAACTCTACCTTAAGAGCAGCAGGAAGTAGCTGTAAGGGTTTATAGAAGTGTAATGTGATTACATGTGCATTTAAAAAGAGATCAGCATGAAGCTAGATAATGAGGGAGGAGGAAGGCACCTGAGAATGTTTGCAGTGGGAACAGCGACAAGGTTGTCAGAGCACATTATTCACAAGCTGATGTTGGCTTCATGATACTTGATGATAGACAGACCCCAGCGATCGTTAGGATGTAGATGGGTGAAAGGAGCCACGTCTATTGCTTAGTCTGCATTGTCAGCATGACTGGATTAAGAGCCACAAGAGAGATTAGTAAATCTCACACGTGTGTGAGACCACATCATACAGAGACAATTAGATCATGAATGCTGCGACTGAACCCATCGTGTCATTCACTGGCGAATTCAAGTTTTGCGTAGACTAGTTGGAGGCAGTAGAAACGGTTAAAGGTGAGAGCTGGTTGAAAGAAGGAGGTTAGGTCACTGTGTTGGAACAGATGTCACTCTGACTGTTTCTCATTTCTCTCAGATTCCCATCTGTCAGAGGTGCATGACTTCCTCTCCCATATTCCCCCACCTCCATCATAATCTTCCCAAGTACCCATGGCTGACTGACCACATCCAGATTCTTGTGAAAATCTGAGCCCAGATACTTTTTTCTCTTCAATTGTCCTCTTGGATACTCTGGTGACAACTACGCAAAAGTATTTGTTGTGGGCTAACAAAGACGGAATGGCTAGGACGAAACCTCAGATTTCTGCCTGGGGTCACTTAAGAAGATCAAAACATCATTTGTAAAAACAATGCATTCAGTAATGAAGCAGGTGAAGATGGAATCAGTGGAACACAATACATGCTGCTTTAAACTAAAATCTGTGATGCCAAAGGCAGTTGGGTATTTGGTTCAGCATACTTTAGACAGTTCTGAGCTTAGGTTGCTGAATCCTTGCTAGACTGGGACACTCTAGTTGTTTTACTTCCATTTAATACCAGGACCAGACTACACAGTCAGGGGAAACTTGACCCAACCGCTGATGGCACCACGCTGCAACAGAGAAACAGAAGGCCTGGATAGAGGCTGAATTCCCAAATAGCAGACAAACAGAGGAAATCAGGATCCTAACCTTGCTACGAATTAACCATATCCAGAACATTGTAAGCATCTCTGCTAAAAGGAGAAAGGTGACTTGAGCAAAAGGAAAGAAAACACAACCAACAAACTAATCCCAGATGTGCAAATCCCAACCCTGAAATAAAAAAACAATGCAAAAAACCCCCAAAATCATATATCAGTTTAATAAAATACACATTCCTTGGTAGTGACCCCTTGTGAAAATGATGTGTGAGAACTAGTAAAGAATTCAAAAGAAATGATTATAATTATGGTCAGCAACTCAAAAGAATGACGAAGGCAAAGAGATGTATGAAATGAATCCAAGACAAGAAGACAGAGTTTAAATTCTTTAAGAAAATGAAAGCTGAAATGATAGTGGAAATAAAAAATTCAATAAATGAATTAAAAGCTTGTTTAACAGAAAGCCTCGACATAAAGTCACAAACAGTAATGGAAGACAAAGAAGGGAAATGGGAACATTAAGCATAGAGTAATAAAAAGTATAAATGAGCTGGACACTAGCCCAAGGGGCATGTCCCATGAAAATCTTCACTTACCAGGAAAGTGGGACAGAGGAGAGGACATCCTATTGGGACTTTAAATGAGAGAAGCATGGGGGATGGGGAAATAGAAGGATCTAGAAGGTCCTAGAAACCTACAAGAAGAACATAATGATGGACAGATCTGGGCCCAGGGGTCCTGCTCAAACTATGGTAACCAGCCAAGGACAATACCTGTAGTAAACTTCAAACCCCTACCCAGATCTAATCAATGGACAGGACATTCTCCACAGTTGAGTGGAGATGGGGTCTGACTTTCACACAAACTCTGGTGCCCCATATTTGACCATGTCCCTGGATGGGGAGGCCTGGTGGCACTCAGAGGAAAAATAGCAGGCTACTAAGAAGAGACTTGATACCTTATAAGCATACACAGGGGGAGGAGGACCCCCTCAGTCACAGTCATAGGGGAGGAGAGTAAGGAAAAAATGGGAGGGAGGGAGGGAGGGAGGGATGGAGGGAAGAATGGGCGCATACAAGGGATAGGATAACAATTGAGATGTAATATGAATAAATTAATAAAATATATTAAAAAATATAAATGAAAAATGAGAAAGTTTCTGAAAATTTTCTGCCCTTTTAATTATGGGCATAGAAGAAGAAAATTGTGATAAAGGCATAAATAATATCTTCAGTAAAAATCAAAGAAGAAAATTTCCTCAACCAAGAGGAAGAGGTACTTATGCAGGTATGAGAGGCCAATAGAACACCAATTAGATAGGACCAGAAAAGAAATTCTCCATAGGATATTATAATTAAAATTGTAAAAAACACACTGAGAAGGCAGTGGGCCAGTGGACTGAACAATACTTAACTTAAATAAATAATAATTAAGATAAAAACAATTATAGAGTGCAGCTTGATTATTTCATATGTATGTAATACACAACAACTAAATCAATAGCAAATAAAAGTCTTTTTATAATAAGTATAATTATCCAGGTATGGTGGCATTTGCCTGTAATTCTAAATCTTAGAAGGCAGAATGAGCAAAATCAGGAGTTCAAGTCCAGTTTTGACTACATAGTAAGATTGAAGTCATCTTGACTATATAAGATCCCTTCTCAAAAATCTGAAAAAGTCAAAGCAAAGACAAAATGGAAATCAAGGAGGAGCGCTTCTCTGGCACAGGGGAGGTTCCCAGGAGTCTGTAGGGGTGACCCTAGCTGAGACTTCTAGCAGCAGGGAATATGGAGCCTGACATAGCCACCCCCTGGATCCAAATGGCACTTTTAGGGAGGGAGAGTGACAAAAACCTCCCCACCCCCATAAAAGCTTCAACTCAAAAGTTTTTTTTTTTTAAACCCAAAAGAAGAGTAGGGATAAAGATGGAGCAGATATTGAAGGAATGGCCAACCAATGACTGACCCAACTTGAGCCTCACCCCCATGGGAAAAACCATCCCATCCCTTGACACTATTAATGATAGCCTGTTATGCAGACAGGAGCCTAGCATAACTGTCTCTAAGAGGCTTCATCCACCAGCTTATGGAAACTGATATAGAGACCCATAGCGTGGTCAAGGACACCACAAGAAGACCTACAGTCAACTAACCTGGGCCCGTGGGAGCTCACAGAGACTGAGCCACTGAGCCAAAGAGTATGCATGGGCTGGACCTAGACCTCCAACACAAATATAGCAGATATGAAGCTTGGTCATCATGTGGGGCTCCTAACAATGATAGTCGAGACTGTCTCTGACTCTGTTGCCTGGCTGTGGATTCCTTTCCCCTAGCTGGGCTGCCTTGACTTGCCTCAGGGGAAAGGGATACACTTAATCTGACTTGAGGTGCTGGGGTAGATTACTACCTCTTGGGGACCTCCCCTTCTCTGAGAAGGAGCAGGGTGAATGGGGAGCTGGCTGAGCAGCGGTGGTGGGGCCAGGGATTGGGAGGAGAGGAGGAAGGAGGCTGGGATCAGTCTGTAAAGTGACTGAAAAAAACTGTTTTTTTCTGAAGGGAAATGGAGGAGAAGATGAGAGGTAGGAGGAAGTTGGGAGGAGTGGCTGTAGAGAAAACTGCAGGTGGGATACGATGTATGAGATATGTATAAATAAAAAGTAAAGAATCAAGATAAAGTTTATAGAGAACATATAGACCAAATAAATAAAGACTTATTGCCTTAAGATATGTAGCTGAAACTATCCAGAACAACTAACCTGAATCTGTCTTATGATTTGGTTGAGCATTTAACACTAATATTAGGGTTTACAGACTACAGAAAAGAAATTATGATGCAACTTCTTGCTTGCTTATGGCTTGGTCAGTTTTTCTTGCGAACTTTGAACCAGTCCTTTGAAATGTTAGCATCAGAAAAGACAGCATCCCAAACAAATCTCTCATTTGGGGGTAGTGTAGGTACCCACAGTCTGTCAGAAACAAGGAATGTAACATGGCCTATTCTGTAACTGAAGTGTTTATGTGACGTCTTCCACCGCTTCTACAGTTGAGAAATGTGTGGAAGCTAACACTTAAATGAATTAATGGATAAAGTTTATGACTACTTCAACACAGATGTGACTGGCCATTTGTAGTAAAGCCCTCATCTTTATTCAGAAACAGAAGTGTTCCCTTCCTCTGCTTTGCCTAATATAACGAATGGTTTTTAGGAATTTATTCCTGAAGAAGTAAATAGCATGTAAGAAACTGATGTTGTAATATATGTACAGACCTAGAATTTCTCTTTTCTTATAGTTTGTAGTAACTTCTGGATTGGTGTGATTCAATTGTGTACAATCAGTTATTCATAGAGACATAATTTCAAATATTGCTTTTATTTCTTTTAACCTCATACACTATTGGTGAGATTCTTGTGATGGTGAGTAGAGGAGAAAGCTCACAGGTCCTACTCCCCTCATAGACCAAGGGACAATCTAGTGGGATGATTTGGATAGAAGATGTATTTAAAGTCATCAAATGTTGCTTTGAATATTTTTTCAGTTCTGCAATGCAACAGAATACAATTCATATCCATTTGTCTTTTGGAATTGTTTAATTGCTTGACTTTCTTGTTGTATAATATGTTTCCATTTTATAGATAAGACTTGTTTTAAGTATGCTGGAGTGTATAAAAATTCTGTGAGCTTTCTTTTTTCTATTCTTTCCTACATTTTCTCTCTATTTCTTTTTTTCATTTTTTTGTCCATGCTCTTGCCTTTTCTCTCTCTTCATATTTTTCTCTGTTTGTCAGTCTTATAAAAGGTTATGGGGAAGAAATTAAAGTTAAGGGAAGAATGCCAGAGCCCTCTTAAGAATCCTGATTTGCATAACTCTATTGTCTGTTACCAGACATTTCATTCATCTAGGGTATCTTCCTCTTTTTGGTCATAAAGGATTTCTAGATGAAATGGTGTGCTAGGAAGTACCCTACTGTTTTATAAGACCAATTGTGCTTTTCTTTTCTCACCTCCACTTTCAACTCATCGCCTTAATAATATGGAATCATACCATGGAATCAGAAACATTGAAAGAAATGCTAGTGTTTAATCCTTTATCATCAGTGCCTCCTATCTTTGCTTGTAAGGATACTCTGGGTGATAAGATGGTGCCATGCGATGTTGCATTTGCTGATAGAACTTACTTAAGAAGAAGATAGCAAAAAAAATTTTTCATGATGAAACATCACATGTCCAAATTAATACTCTTAGAACTCACCATGTCTACAGCTATTTTCAATGTTTTTTAGAGAATACTATCAATCCCATTTAGAAGAAGACAAGCTAAGGCTCAGAATTTTAAAAGGCAGCAATAAGGAAAATATAAAGGCAACTCACTGATTAACAATGAACTGGCCATGTATAGGCATCTTTTGTTAATGTTGATGGTGCAGATATAATGATTGCCTTGGAAGTGTATCCTAGTTTTTAAATACTTCCTATCCATTAAAGTTTACAAATATACTCATTTAGTAGATATCTGTGTACTTGATCATTTTGCAAAGTACAGAGCTCCATGTAATTTCTAATCTTGTTTAGCTTCTAACCAGCATGCTGCTGGAGGCTGCTTCACTCTGGTGACTGAAGAGAACTTTGTTTATATACATGTTGTGGTTTATGTATAGTGGTGGAAATAGGGAAAGGTATAAGTCTGTATTTTCTTCATTGTTTGCATTTCTTTTCAAGCTGACAATACATCAACAGTATTTATGTGTTCCTCACAGTTTATGAATAAGTGTTTCTTGGGAAACTTTAGGCTCTGAATAACTTGTTATTCACTCCAGTACTCATGAACATAATATAATCTAAGAATGATTATCTACAACAACAAAATAATATAGTAGCAAACATAAATGACAGAAAAGCGAAAAAGACCTGAAAAAATTGACATAGCAGAATAATAAATATAGACAGCCATGTTTCTGAAGTAGTTTAATGTGACTTACGGTTTAATTTTGTGGTCACAAAATATGTGGTTGAAATGAAATGGAGGAAAGATAAAAGCAATCTTTATTAACAAAACAAAAGTCAGTAGCTGACTAAGGCATTGGTGACTGGCCAGTGTCATGTAACTTCCCCAGCACTAAAACTCTGCTGTTCTCCAATCGCTGTGCCATTTCCCCCTACCAAATAATAATTCTGCCTCTGAGATCATCTCTCTAAATTTTATATTTTGTTTCTTAATCTTCAAGTTCTATATCTCACATAACATTTTCCTCTACTTCATTAGCTTGTGAAGCCTTTAGAAAGACTTAAAACTTGAAAGAATTTACCTTAATTTGATACACCGTTGATATAAAAGGGAATAGAAATTACATATTTATAAAATATTAAAATTATCAATATATACAAAATTATAGTACAAAGCAAACTTTTAAATTATTTATTAATATGATATTTAGCTATTTATTTTCTTCATCCATTTTGCAAAATTAAATCATGGTTTGAGGTATTTCAATTCTAAATAGTGTTTCATTACGAAAAGTGAAAAGTAAGAAGTGGCCTGATAATACATAAATTGTCCACTCTCCTTTCAGATGCCATGTATTATTTTATTTATTCATAAAGCAATCCCTCACTGGGAGCTGAGCCAGTAAATTGATCTCATTTTCATTACTTATAACAGCTATTTGGATAAGAACCATTGTTATAACTTAGTAAAATTGGGTAACTGTTTCCTGACAACCTACAGGAAAAAATATGATTTCCTATAATAAAACGCTGAACTACATCCAACTCAGAGAAATATGCTGAATTTATAAACAGAGAATTAAATGCTCTAATGTTCAGCAGAATATGGACATTATGGCTTCTGGAATTGTTCCTCATCTTGAGCTGCTATTACTTATGCAAAATGTCAAAGGAAGATGAACGAGCCATTGTTAAACCCATTGAATAAAAAGCTCTAATGTCTAACAGCGATTTTAATCAGGAATCATTAGATGATTTAGAGCAGAATACTCAAAAATCCCATGCTCCTGTTTTGTCATCAGTAAAATAAGAAGAAAAATGTATGTTCTCTCTGCCCTTCAACTTTTCATGTTTTAAAAAATAACAACACTAGCATGCTCTTGTAGTCTAAATGCAAACCTTATAAGTTAAAGTTGTTTAAGTCTGGCCACCAGTTAGTTAAATTAATCTTAACATAAATTTGGTGCATGGAGATCCAAATAGTAACAAATAGTATCTATCTATACATTGAAATATTTGCTTCATGTTAACAGTGTAACTCTTTCTGCTCTAGTCTGCTCGTCTTTATGGGTAGATAAAGACAATGCCTTGAACAGGAACAGAGACCACAAATTTCAGATCAACATCCGGGAGACTTTTTATTAGTAAAAGCGAAAATATAATTTTGCCATAAAGTGTTGAGATAGCAGATTTCTTGAGTTTCCTTAAGAGGGACTCTGTATAATGAGTCAGGTATTTCTTTGAAGAGTTTTTTTTTCTTTTTTTCTTTTTTCCTTTTCTATACAATGGTATATAGGCTTTTGTCTTGCTCAGTGTTAAACTCTGCTAAGCTCTTACTGTTCCTTGTATACATATTAATATTCAAAATGTGTCTGAGAACGGAATATTCACATGAAATCTACTTTCAATTATTGTGATTAAAGATCATAACCAAAAGCAACTTGGGGAGGAAAGGGTTTATTTATTTGGCTTATAGGTTCTGCACACAGTCCATCTGTGGGTGAAATTATGCAGGAACTCAAGGAAGGGGAGGAGCCTGAAGGCAGGTACTAAAGCAGACCCATGGGGTAACACTGCTTGGTGTCTTGCTTAGATGATTTGATCAGCTTGACTAATTATGCAACCCCAGACAGCCTGCCTAAAGATGGCAACGCACCAATGGCAGGCGAGGTCCTCCCATATCACTAATTAATCAAGAAAATGCCCACAGATTTGCTTAGAGGCCAAACTGATGGAGTCAATTCCTTAATTGATGCTCCCTCTTCGCAGATGACTCTAGCTTGTGTAATGTTGACAAAAAGTAGCTAGCATATTGTTGTTTAGATTTGAGACATGGTCTCACTACATAGTCTAGGCTAGTCTGGAAGTCCCTGTGTAGCCGAGGCTAGACTTGAACTCATAATATTCTGTCTATTGTTCTGGAAATACTGGTGTATGGCATCACATGTGGCTTAATCCGTTACAGTTTTTAAAAAAAAATATTGTGTTAGGAACAAACATTCAAAGAATACCAGATATATTTGAGGATTTTGCTATTTGTAAAAAAAAAAAAAAAAAGAAGTCACATAAAAGTACAATAATTGAAAAATGCTGAACTTAAATAAAATAAAAATAAAATGCTGAACTTTGGGGATATCAGTGTTGACATGTGTGATGTTTTGGATGAAGTCATGGTTGAGGAACGCATCCTTCAAAATTAGCATATGCACTGAAAATAGTTGTTGGAAATGTTTTGGATGTCTTGTTACCATGAGTTCTGCTGTGCCTTATTATTCTGGGTTTGAATAAGATAGTTTTTGATTTTTAACATTTGAAAAAGAAATCACACCATGAGCTGGGCATGGTGGTCCCTGCCTGTAACCCAGATCCTCCATTGAGATAGAAGGATTACTGTAAATTTGAGGTCAGTTTGAATTATATAGTGAATTACAGACAAGCATGGGCTACATAGTCAGACACTACTTTAAATGATTTTCCCCTCTAAAAGAAATCATATCTTTATACTGAAAGTACATATGTGGCCAGTTTGAGGAATATTCAGGAATGAGAATCCAACATAGGTTGGGAAAAGCAGAGCAGACAAACCTCAGATACCCTGTTCTGCATCTGAAGCTCAGACACAGACATATACTAGCAAGAGCCTGACTTCTGCACCAACCATCTGTTTATTCATTTGATAAATGCACTCTACATGCATATCATCTGCAGGTAACATGCGAGGCATTGAGTAGCAATGATAAATTGCCATGAGTGTTCTTGTTGTAAATAATAACACACCCATTATCCACACCTGAAGTGAAAATCCCTACTTTGTCTTCCATAAATTAAGATACAAAGGGCTAATGTCATCACAGTTCTAGAGAATGAAAAGGAACATTCATGTGGGGTGTCCTTCCCTAACACCCCATTGTGCTTTGTCTCCAAGAGGAAAATAAAACTGGGAATCTCAGCTTTTACTTAAGGTAGGATGCTGCCGCAGATTGGTGAAATAGTAGATATAGACTATGGAGGCTGAACATAAAATGATTCATAGAAAGCAGGATAAAAATAAAACAAAATATTTTAATGGATGCATCTGTAAAAGAACATAAAATCAATGTAACATTTGAAAGAAAAAAACATTTGTCATCAAAATAAATTTGAGATTATAAACTAGTAATAAGATGATAAATCCTAAAGTTTTTTTTTTTTTTTTTTTTTTTTTTTGTGGGAAATCCATGTAAGCTGATGTAATTGAGATTTCAAAAAGTATTATAATCTAAAAGGCAAGGTATTTCATTTATCTTTTCATAAGTATTTTATAAAACCGGATACATAGTACTAACAAGGCTGACGCCTCAGTTGTAAACAGAGAGGCTGTTTTGAACTACCCAGTATGTAAGTCCAGTCAATACATGCTATGTTTCTAAGGATGAAGAGTTACAATTTTAAGTGACAGGACTAGTCAAAAGAAAAACTTGTAGCAGATCAATGGTGCTTCCTTCCCCAGGTGTGTCCATGAGCTAAAATCTGGAGCCCATGCCCGTGGAGTGAGGGAATCTCCAGGGCCGGGTAACTTAGGGAGTTTGGAATGAGAATGTTATCACAGTGGAAATAATCTAACTCTGTGAGTCCAGAAAGTTGTAGCAGACTCCCCAGCATGGTAAGGAGTGGGAAAGTACAATTTTAGAATGCTCAAAGAGATGGAACATGGCTGGCTTTGAAAGTGGAGGAGGTGGATAAGTCCATAAAACATACTCGCTACTGAAGGAGTAAAGTTTAGCACGAAGCTTCCAAGCCTCTGCTTTGAATGCCAATTCTAACTTTATATACGTTTTTTAAGCGGGATAGAGTTTATTTCTGGCTAATATTGCTGTGCGATTTTCCCTTTATTCACAAGGTTTTATTTTATACTGAAGTGTATGAAAAATAATAAAGAAAAAAAACAGATGAATACATAAGCAGAGATCATATATGGAGGAGGGAGATTCCCAAGATGAGCAGTGGGTGAAATCGACATGTTGGAAGTGGAGCTGTTTTGGTACTTGCCTTGTTGCTGTGACAAAATACCTTATAAAACAAGCTAAGGATGGGCGGTGGGAGAGGGGAGGTGTTTTGGCTCATAGTCCATCATGGAAAGATGTCCTAGTAGGAGCATAAAGCTGTTGGGCATATTATTTTTGTAGTTAGGAAGTAGAGATCAATGAATTCCAGTTCTCAGCTCATTATTGACTTTTTTCTCATTCCCTTGGAATAGTGTCACCCACAGTTATGCTGGGTCTTCCCAT
The DNA here is from genome assembly GCA_907169655.1 of Acomys percivali. Taxonomy (NCBI): domain Eukaryota; kingdom Metazoa; phylum Chordata; class Mammalia; order Rodentia; family Muridae; genus Acomys; species Acomys percivali. Next base: position 114,151,221 of record OU015745.1, on the reverse strand, counting down.
GCCAATTAATCTAATTGAAATAACTCCTCTAGGAGGACTGAAATGCTTATCCCATCAATGAGATGATTCTAGCTTTCCTCAAGTTGACAATTGGAGCCATCTCATGAGTGCAGTCTTGACAGCAGTTTTATTTCACTCCCCTGAAACCTGTGTAAAACCTCTAAACTTCAGAAAATAAAAAACGACTTTTTGCTGTTTTAAGACATTAAATAGTAAGTGTCTGTTTCTTAACAAAAGGAAAATGATGCAAAACTGTCCATGAAAAGTTGTAGTATGGCTCATGATACCTATGGTGAAAAATATGTTGTAGTGGTTAACGAGTCATGAAGAAATTTCATTGAGGTTTAGGATGAGTCAATACAATTACATTGGATAAAGTTATTGAGGGTTTTGAAGTTTAGGCAACAGTTCTACTTTCATTGTAAAAAAAATAAGTTTTAAACAATAGCTAGAGAACATACATATTATATTAAAAGAGAAATTCAAGGCAAAATATTTAATTTTGCTATTTGTATTTCAATAAAACATAAAGGTCAAAGGTTAAGCCTTTCAAGAAGAATAGCAATATAACATCTTTAATAATGACTATTCCCATTGTCATAACAAAATAACTGCAAAAGCAAAACTGAAGAGAGGAAGTGTTTCATGTAGCCTTGAGTATGAGGATATAGTTTATCATGGTGCAGTTATCATGGTGGCAGGAGCTTAAGAGAGCCAGTCATTGCAAGAGGGAGGTAGTTAAGAGGTGATGGTGGTTGTCCAGCTGACTTTCTGTTGTCCTGGTGGGACTCCAGATCATGTGATAATGACATTCACACTCAGGGTAGGTTTTTCCTCAGTTAAACATTTTTTTTCTTTTTTTTTTTTTTTTTAAAGTCTTTATAAACCTATCCACAGCTGTGTTTCATAGTTAATGAGAAAATTCTGATTGTTTCACAAGAATTTAAATCTGTTTGTAATTTTTCAAATTATCCTAACTCTAGAAAAGTTACAATTTCTATAAAATAATGAATATATGCATACATAATTATGTATCAATAATAAACAGAAATACATTGATAATGTTCATGTAGTTATTAAGGGCAAAGAAAATCTGCACAGAAAATTTTATTTTATTAAAACCATTTCATAGAAATGAACCAAAAGTACAAAGAGAGTTTTGTAGATAATCTGATTTGGAGCAAATAGTGTTGTGGCTATATTAGAAATATGAATCACAATTTAAAAGTCAGAAGTCAGGCTCTTTATTTTTCTTTCATTTTTGTGGTACTTGAGGACTGAAGCTTGGGCCTCTCATCAGCCAAATACAATACTACCCCGCTATCTTCTCAGAGGTTAGTTTTCCTAGGCTGGCTTTGAACTCATTCTGTACCTCCGGCAAACTCTGAAACCTTGATTATCTTGCCTCACATTGCAAAATTTCTGGAATTGCAGATAAGCACAGTTTGTTAGGACAAAGACATGTTCATTATCACTGTTAAATCTTTCAATGAAATATGATGAAGTTCTTCATTCTTTCAAAGATAGGAAGTTTGAATCTTCATCCTGTCTTGTGAAGAGGTTAAGCCATAGGCTTTAAACAACTAAATATTTCTACCTGGGCTTTTCTTTGGAGAAAAGAGAAGCTTACAACCAGGAGGAAAGGGGATGAAGAGAAAGAAATAAAAAAATGAAAACTTGCAATTACAGAAGCAAAAGTTAACTTTAAAAGATCTGTACTGTTAGGGTGCTATGAGATAGTGTCTTCTGGACATGAACCCTAACCCATGAAGCATCCACAATACACCTGTTTAAACAAGACTTGCCTAACAAACATACACTCAACATGCCATGTGGGTAGAGGGCATCTCACAAGGCCTCATTCAAAGACAAAGAGCTGTAATCCAATGGCTACTGTAGGATAAAATATTAGTTTTCTCCAGGAACAAGCCTGCTGATTGGCTATCCAATTTCAAATGGTCAAACCTGAACACATATCCTTAACAAGTAACCCTAAACAGATTCTGCAGATTGTGGGCGTGTTTTTATTTTACAAAAGCAGCTGTAGGAGACCATGAGTGAGGGAGTGGGATGGGAGCACAGCATGAGTTAGAAAGGGACAAGAAATGATGTAAATGAAATGAAGTAAATACTCATCTGTGAAATTCTCAAATTTCAGTGATCTCCTTTTAGATGTTTGGTTACTTTAGGGCAGAGAGTAAATGGGATGAGACAACCTTTCCCTGTGTCTGAAAGAAACAGGCAGTCTGCTATGCTTCACTTATCATCCTTTGGACAACTCAAAATAGTGCACATTGTACCATTCCAGATCAGTATAATGTGGGTTAAGTGGAAATGCAGCAGGCTACCTCAAACCCACAACCCAGTAATTGATGGCTTAGAAGACATTGATTTGAAAATTTGTTTTAACATTGGCTTTCAAATAAAATCTAAACAGTGTCATTTGATTTCACATTTATCAGAACAATAAACATTCAGAAATTCTGACAGTACTGTGCACCAGTAAGACTGTGGAACAAAGGAATTCCTCATAGGACATTAGTGATTGTATAAATTGATGTTAGTTTTGAGAACAATTTGGTAATGCTTAGTTGAGTTGACAAGGATCCAGCATTCTATGTGCAGTATTTACTTTAGGAAAACTCTTGCATATGTGGAGAAGAAAAAATATATATAAGATAATTCAGTGCAACGTTGTTTACAGTAAGGAATCAGTAACATCTTAAATGTCTATTATCAGAAATGGATAATCTTATATACAGCAATCACAGTAGATAGGGGAAATAAAGACTCTGAGAAAACTTATATACTATACCATGAATATAATGTATATTATATGGAGAGATATAAGGATATATTAAACATGCATATGTCATAAACTGTATAGAAGTATAAAATTGTCAGCAAGAGGGATATGCCTCAACTCTAGCATGATTGTCTTATGCTGGCCTCAAGGGAAATAGCATACAGATGGGTCGTTTTCACAGAAAAGTTTCAACCAAACTTTACTAGTTTAGGTCTAAAACTTTGCAGAGACAATATGGTATGTTTAGTAAATTTGTGAGGCGGGTGAGTGATATTTGTTATATTAATTCCGTGTATTTTGAAATGTATTTAACCAATTAAAAAGTATGCTATCAGGCAGACTAATGTCTAAAGCATTATGTGGTTTCACCTGGGTTATTTTATGTGCTTCCTCAGATCTTATTTCTAGGTTACAACTGTATTTTTCACATACGTCAGTCCATGCTTTTACTTTGGTTTCATTTGTAAAGGTCATAATTCAATTGGTGATCCTTTTCCAAAATTATTTCTCAAAAGTTTGTAGGTATTCATTGAACTACAGTCTAGTTCTTTTGGCTTTCCAAAAACATTAAATTGCATTCCCCAAATATGATTCATTAAGTACAAGTACTGAGAAATTAAGGCCACAATTATGAATTGTAACTTTACTCTGGACTATCCAATTTGATTTATGGAGATAAATATTCATTACTCCTGAGAAAAATACCAGCTTGTCATTAGAGAACACTTTAGTTTAAGGACACAAGGGACCCTCAGCACCATTATTCTTCCTTTTTTCATCCTTCTTATCATAGCTTTGACGTCCCCACCCTGAATAGCTTGCTTCATTTACTCTTCTTCTTCTTCTTCTTCTTCTTCTTCTTCTTCTTCTTCTTCTTCTCCTTCACAATAAATTATTATCTTGACATGGTCATTTAGAAAAAAAGGACAACAATAATAGTTAAGCTTTAAGCAGCTTCTGTTACATGTAACACATGTTTAGGAGTTTATATGGATTGTCTTATGCAGGGTTCTAACTACTTGAGGTAGAAGCTGTTACCTTTAACTTTAGTAGATATATGAATTGAAGTTTTGTGGAACCAATATATAATATGAACAAAGTTAAATAACTGCTAACAAGTGCCTTTATCCTCTGAGATGTCTTGTTGCCCATTGTTTTTTATTTTATTTTATTTTTTAGTTTTTTTTACATCTCCACAAGTCCACTGTGGCACTCACACACTCTAAATTCTCGCACAGAAATACATGAAACAAAATTTTAATAAAAATGTGGTGTGAACTTGAAAACTATTTAGGCGTTGAAACACGAGAGGGAACTATAGACATACAGCAGAGACAGAAAAAAAACACACATGCAGATCCCGGAAGTCAAGCAAGTTCTACTTTTTCTTGGGAGACAAATTTCATTTACTTGGCCTGCTGCGCCTGTGGATTCCTGTGGAAGAAACCCAATACTAAGTAACCAGAAGACAGAGATGGAATAACAGAAGAAAAACAGTGGGCCAGAGATCTCTGGAGATAAATTTATGGGACATGGCACATACGAATGTGTCAGGGTACTTTTGGGATGATACCTTGATGAATATTTAGGAGGAATGTGGGGTGCTTCTGGATGGAGGGCCACCTTCAGCATGGGTCTTGATGATTTACCCAGAATTCATCTTGCCTTTGATGCTTGCTTTTAGCAAATTTTCATCCACTGACCCCTCTTCTGCTCCTTGGTTGTAAATTCCACTCACCTGTTACACACTTTGAGTTCAACTTAAGCTCTCTCCTGAAATGGAAAAACTCCATTTGGGAGGCTGAGTTTAGTTCAATGGTATGATGGCCCTACTTCAGGCTGCACTAGCATCACCAATATATCTTTCCTGTTGTTCCTACATGCCTTCGTGCTATGCTTTCCTTTGAAATGAAGCCCATTTGAGCCTTAGTGGTAAGTACCATAAGCCATCTGTTTCTTTAATGAGCTCCATCCTTTGCCCTCCCCCTGCTTGCTACTTCATCAGGGAGAATGGTTTTTATTCTAAGAGAAGTGAATATCATCAACTTATTTCATCAGGTACGACAAGAACTCTAATGCTTTGTTTTTTTTGTTTTTTGTTTTGTTTTGTTTTTTGTTTTTTGTTTTTTGTTTTTTGTTTTGAAATGCCTTCATGTTTTCCCCATATTTTGGGAAGCAAAATTATCTCAATTCCAATTATCTCAGCCTCAGTGTATCATGTATTTCTTTTGGGAAGCCAAGTGTTTTAAATCATTTTTTTGGCTTTACACAGTCCGGGCTCAGGTCTTCATAGGCACTCAGCTCTTTACAAAGCGATTATAATGTGTTTTAATCTTTATTTCATTAGGAAGCTTATAGAATAAAAATATTTCAAGATGGAAAGTGTAGATAGGCAGTTTAAATGATTCATGTCCTCTAAACCTCATTATTTTTTCTTATAAAAATTAGAAGATTTGCATTAGATCGTTGCTAAAAGGATCTTCCAACTTGAAGAGTCTATTATTTCCTTAGAAAAGGAATATATGATATTTTAATGTCATGGAGTGCTAAATTTTAGTCTATGTTTTGGGAAAATATTTGAGAATTCTATGGAAAAATTATAGATACAAATGATTCCAAACTACAAAAGTGCCAATTATACATAAAAATGTCAATTAAATAACTATAATGATTATGTGGCCTTAAATTGTAACCTTAAACATTGAAATTTATCAGAAACTAGGAAAAACTAAGTTATGTTTGGAGAATTATTTGATATACATTGAGTATATGTACTTTAACCTTTAGGATTCAATGAATGTGCCTGACTCATTTTTTTTTTTTTTTTACACATAACATGTGTGAACAGCGGCTGCTTCAAATGTTCTGATATGTATAAGGTTTGCTTGAGTGTAGGCGATTCCACTTTCCTTTCTTCTTATCTCTTTGGAAGTGAAGAGATAATTTTTTGAAATGTATAACATTTTAATGAGAGACAAACAGTCATTCACTTCTCAAGGGTCAGGCCTCAGGGAGTAATTTGTTCATGTTTTTAGGAAAAGAAATACCTATGTGACTTGGAGCCATTGTTTTCTTGGGTTTCATATTAGAACACCAAAACATAATGCTGCCATATTGTTTCCAAACACTTTTCAAACACACTGCTCTTTAGTTAGAATGTGTTTTTGTTCAGTGAGGTCAAACGTGTATACCTGTTACTAAAAATTACTCATTTGGTAATCTCTGGATAGAAAAATTTGTAGTGTTTAGTATTTAAATTTCATACTTAAGGCAAACCCATGTCAGCACTTGTGATTGGCCATGGAAGCCAGTTTCTGTCATGGAAACCAGTTTCTGTCATGGAATTTGCCCTGCGGAGGCGATCTGTGAGTTCCACTGTCTTGTGGCTGACAGAGAGGTGATGGGGAGGAGTCTCTTGTGCTTTGCTTTGGCTCTGCCTTAGGAAAATTGCTCAGGCAGTTGCTGGTCTGTAGCATGTAATGCTGTTAGTTCCCATCCCAAAGCTTACAGCATCATATTCCCACAGAGACCACAAAGTGGATAAAACAAAGAAAAACTACATTTGCTAACTATCGATTCAGCTGTGTATAGGGAATGGTAGCCTTGCAATTCTACCACTGCTTTATATGAAGTAGAAAGTCTGAGAGGAATCATTTGCACACTATTGGGCCAGTTATCAATCATCTAGTATTGTATAAATGTCTGTTTTCAAATCTTAACACATTTTAAAGTGAAATAAAAAATAAACCTCAGATAAAGAGAGGAGATTCTAAATGTTCACCTTTTTGTTTGTTTGTTTGTTTGCTTGTTATTAATGGTCCAGAAGATGAACCAAGGTCCTTGCACTTTCTCTGTACTTCCTAAACCATATCCTCTGTGCAATGTGTGAACAGGGGTAGTTTATGATTTACCTTGGCTTAACGTAGAACAGGATTTTGTTACTAGATTCAAGGGAGCAAAGGAATCATCTTTAAATTGTGAGTAGCTTCCTGGGGACCTATGCCACATTGGACATTACCTCTTTCAATTTTAGAACCAGGGTCATCTCATCCTGCAGAAGTCTATGCCCTGTCTCAACTGTGCAGGTGGTTGCCGTGCTGCTCTGCTGCTCTACTGTCCTTAATGGTGGAGAGCATTTGCTTCCCAAGCAAAGCTTTATGTCCTGGGCAGCTGCTATCTTTGCTGGAGTCTGGATTCAGACTCTGAAGCATGCTACACAATGGGTTTATTTTTTTAATAAGGCACTAGAATGCAAAGAGAAAGGAACCCATTCACCATTACCATGCTTACTTCTTCTTTTTTTTTGCAGGTTACATATATGTTTTAGTAATTTATTCATATTACATCTCAATTGTTATCCCATCCCTTGTATCCTCCCATTCCTCCCTCCCTCCCATTTTCCCCTTACTTCCCTCCCCATGACTGTGACTGAGGGGAACCTCCTCCCCCTGTATATGCTCATAGGGTATCAAGTCTCTTCTTGGTAGCCTACTATCCTTCCTCTGAGTGCCACTAGGCCTCCCCATCCAGGGGACATGGTCAAATATTCTTGAAGAGCAAAATGCTAAGAACTTATAAATAGAAGAAAGGATATGCCTGCCTTCACAAGCCATGTCTATGTAAGTAGTTTTCACAGGCAGTGACACAAACAAAATGCAGGGTTTTTTTCTCAAGGAAATGTAATTAACCAGATGGAAGTTTCTTTCTTTTTGTTGTTTTTCCTGAGTCTGTCAACACTCATTTAATTTCTGATGGTTCCTTTTCCTGCCCTCAAGACTGCACCTCAATTTCCTTGCCTGTTAGACCACTTTGCTATTTTTTCTTACTTACATGGTGAAAGTGACACTGCTTTCTCAAGACTTTATGAAGTGGGTGCAAAGAGATAAGAGGAGACTTTCCTACTGAATCAATTGATTGCTCTTAGGTAGTATTTTAAAAAGAGCCACAACGCTTGAATTTAGGGGCTGATGAGGGGATGGCTGAAGCACTTTAGCATACTTACTGCTCTTTCAGACAACCCAAGTTCCGTTCCCAACCTTTCTACTGGGCATCTTACAACCATCTGCTCCTGGGAGTCTTGATGCCCTTTTCTGGCCTTTGGGGGAACTTTCACTTATGGCATATACTCACCTGCACATAAATCAGAATAAATCTTAAATAACTCTCAAATTGGTGTTAATAATTAAAAAACATACTGATGGCCAAGAAGGTCTTAAAATTATGATGAACAGAAATTAAAATAATTTATGAATTTTCCTTACATGAAATAAAGTCATCTGCTAGCTGTTCCATATTGTTTTCATCTGCCTGCATGCACTCACGATAGAGGTCATCTGTTGTCACATGCCTGTTGTGGCTAATTTACCAGTATGGCCTAACAATGTTTATTATTAGGGCTATAATTATTACTACAGCAGTCTTTTCTAACCTGCTAGCAAATAATCAAGACACAAACACCTGTTGTATTTTAAAATAGCCTTAGTTAACCTGGGGCAGGGCAGATAATAATCCTCTAAACTATTTCCCATAGTGGGGCAGGTATGGAGTACCTGTGCCAATCCCATGCTATCTGGTTTTAATAATTTCTATTAAGCTACTTCCCATCCATAATCCCATATACTTGCTAATGTTCTTCATCTGGGCCAAATCCTCCGTTCACACTGGCCATGTGCTTCTCCCACACCTAACCAATGATGTAGCTTCTTCTCTTCTCCTCTCCTAGGGTCTCTCTTCCTGCCAAGATTCTGTCTCCCCCAGCCCTGGAACCTTAGCCACACCTATCCCATTTGCTCTGTCCAGGTCTGATGGCCTTTTATTAGTCAAACAGGTTAGCCTCTAAGGCAAGGTACAAGTGGGTCACAGAGATAGCAAACAGTAATTAGCATAAAAATACATCAGACCAACCTCCAACACATGCCAGATGCCTCTATTCCACTGCACCATGGTACTGCCACTGCTAAATAATGGCAAAGTTAAGGAACAAGCCTTTCATACATAGCCATTTAAGATTCAAACTATGGAAAGTAGGTAGTGATGAAGGTTTTTGCTCTAAAAGTATTATTGTATTTCTAACATCACTAAAGAGCATCTCCCCCATTAATTTGTGAAATCTCATTAAATAAAATTTAAATATATATATATACATACATACATACATACATACATGGGAACCTATTTTTCCCAATGATTTGAGTTCTTAACAAGTTAACTGGAGGAATCCCTTTTGTTTTTATGTTGTGGTGGTTTCATGATCCAAACCAGTTATCTTCAGCAAATACATAAATTTATTATAACTTCAGGCCCCTGAAAATGAATCCAAATAAATCAACCATGACCATTACTGCCAACTGAGCCCACTGGAGAGAGTCCATGGAGCAGTGTAATTAGCTGCCATTATGTGGCTGCAAGCCTGCAATTTCCCTACTGCCTCTGACCCACTGCCTGGCTTAAGTAAGTATTTGCACGAAAACTCATGATAATTGATCCCCTTCTGTGTCAAGTGTCTTCATAACTTTAAAAATTAAAGATGCAGAATGCCTCGAGTGGCTTGGGTAGGCAATTTGATTCCAATTTTATTATCACAAAGGGTCCATAATATGCATGAAGTGTCCTTTCTTATTAGCCATGCCTCAGCAGTTCCCAACTCCATTTCCGCCCCTGCTTCTACCCCTAACCCCCTTCTGTCCCCTTCTCCTCAGCTTTCCCTTTCTTCATTTTCTGAAAAACTGGAAGCCCATGCTCGCAGAAATTTGCTAGCTGTTCAAATAAGCTGCCTAGACTTTGCATGGTCTAAGACAATATACCATTCCCTGCTATACTGGCTGACTTTATCATAGATAAAAGTGATTCTTATCTCTTCCATGGAGAACAAAGTCTAGGATTAGGTGGTATGGGAAAATCTGCTCTACACTGGATCCCGACCCCCTGATTCTCACTACCTAACTATACAAAATGAAGCAAGGAGAAAACCTATTTTATTCAGGAGAGTGTGAAGTGAAAGTCTGAGCACACCTTGCAGCAGCCACATACAATATTGCCAGGAAGTTGGATGTAATTTAAGAATCAAGATATTTAGTCACAGGGCTGCTTTCTCAGGTTTCTATTTTTGCCTCATTTCTCAGTAAAGTCACTGGTCTTGTCTTTATTAGTTGTGAGGACATATAGTATTCATTTTATTGGTCACTTTTGAGATGCCACAATACAATATTAATTATCCTTTACTGCAGAAATCTATGAAAATAATGGTAGTCACCAACTTTGTGGCAAAGGCATCCCAGTACCATGTTTTTTTCTCCTTTAGGGCTATTGGCTGAGTCTGAATTAGGTCCCTGTATCACAAGAGGCCTTTTACCTAATATTTGTTGAGAAAGCCTATCCAAACTAAGTCAAGAAATAAATATAAAATGAATAAAATACAAAGTATTAAATAGAAACAAACCAAATACTATGAGAAAATGACCATTACCACCCAGGGCTTTAATTGATGGGCAAGTTGACTCCCTGAAGTAGATGAACAAAAATTCACATGGTGGCAGTAACATTAACTAAGTTCCCAAGCTAAGAATAATCTGTGGGTGTACGTCCCTACAGAATTTGGGGCTTCCTTTCATACTGTGAGTCATTCCTATAGCTATAAATGCATGTGTCCTTTAAGTCTGTAGCAATTTGTACTTATACTGTAGATAGTTGGGTGTCTTAGATTCATCAAGATCTCTAGCTTCAGTAGCTTCTGGATTGAATGTGTGTGTGTGTGTGTATGTGTGTGTGTGTGTGTGTGTGTGTGTGTATTTGTTCCTATGTAAACCATTCACCCACCCAGGAAGCCTTTCTGCCACAATTATCCATTAAAGCAATTTGTCTTTTGTGACCCCTTGGCAAAAAGCAGCTCAACTGAACAAGCTTCCAATTGACTGTTCATGAGATGATTTTGACTACCATCTTTAAAAATTTGTGCTTTGGGGTGAAATATAAACCCCTTGTTACAAATTTAGTAATTTCATTTTAGTTTCTATTGCTATTCTTGTTATTTGTGACATTAAAACTTTAATTTAACTATTTGCAAATGGTACCATTAAGTTCATTCCTGGCTCCAAGAAACCAACTTCACAATGAGTTCTTGACTCAGAGTTGATTTACAATATGAATTCTCTGATAAATACACAGCTTCAAATCTCCAAAATCAATCAACAAAATACAGACTTTTGTTATGTTTAGAGAAACAGTAAAACAAATAGTAAGTCTATGAACAGTTAATGCTGACTTCAAAAATGTGATTGATTAGTTTAACTGCTATCAAATTAGGCATAGTTTATGGCTGAAAGACAAATGCTTATAATGTTGTCTGGGAAAATAAGTTATGTTACATTAAGAACAAACTAAGTTTCATGTCATTTGTAAGTAACTACATAAACTGACATTTCATCATAATTGTGATAAAACTTTTCTCTTTATCAGTAATGAGGAAAATATCCAAGAGTGCAATCAGATTAAAACTGCATTTTATTTTCTGGGGCTTCTCCTCAATGTAAACTTGTACATCCACTGTGGAAATCAGCAAAGAAATTCAAAGGAAAACTGCAATATGACTAAGCAAAATCACGCCTGGGCATATACTCACAGGACTCTAATCTGACCTCAGAGATACTTGCACATGCACATTTATTGTTTGACTATTCACTATAGGGAGGAAAAGTACAATCAGGCTAGTTGTCCATCAACAGAATACATACTGAAACTATGGCACATATGCATAATAAAAATCTACTCATCTGTGAGGAAAAATGAAAACATGAAATATGAAGGAAAATGAGTGGAACTGTAAAAGATTATGGTGAACGAGGTAACTCTGTCCCAGAAAGATATCACTCGTATGTAGATACTAACTTTTAATAGTATATGTTCATAAATTAGGGGTTATGAGAGCAGATTCAAACCACGAAGCTAGATAGGTGACCATAATGAGAGATGTTGACAAAAGGGATGAGAACAAAATTTCACGTCTCTCTCTCTCTCTCTCTCTCTCTCTCTCTCTCTCTCTCTCTCTCT
>OU015745.1:114120782-114133006 GCA_907169655.1 Acomys percivali | reverse complement strand
CTTCTTCTTCTTCTTCTTCTTCTTCTTCTTCTTCTTCTTCTTCTTCTTCTTCTTCTTCACCAAAGAATTCTATTAAGGAACTCTTACAGCTGATAAACACCTTCAGAAAAGTGACTGTATAGCCCTCCTGTATACAAAAGGCAAATCAGCTGAGAAATCAATTAGGGAAACAATATCTTTCACAATAGACACAAAAACCATAAAGAATTTTGGTGTAACTCTAACCAATCAAGACTATGAAAACAACCAATGAAAGACTATGAAAAAAGTTTCAAGTCTCTGAAGAGAAAAATTGAAGAAGATATCAGGTGGAAAGATCTCCCATGCTCATGGAATGGTAGTCAAAGTAGCCACCCTACCAAAAGCAATCTACAGATTCAATGCAATTTCCACCAAAATGCCAACACAATTCTTTACAGATGTTGAAAGAACAATTCTCAACTTCACATGGAAAAGCAAAAAAACCTCGAGTAGCTAAGAAAATCATGTACAATAAAAGATCTTCCAGAGGTCTTTCCATCCCTGATCTCAAGCTATATACAGTAGAGCAACAGTAATAAAAAACTGCGTGGTACTGGCATAGAAACAGACTTGTGTCCCTTGGTTCCTAAGATGCATCTGTAAGTGAGGAAAAGGGTAAGGTTCATTTTATAAGACTGAGAGATTGGTGTGGAGAGATCAGACTGGTTTTTCCAAATGCTAATCTCAACATTCGTCGTAATACGATGTAAAGAAATGGTATTTAACCTCTCAAATTTTAACCTCCTCTCCCATTTTCAAAGTGACAAAAAACTAATCTAAATAAGGGCACTGTGGTCCCCAAATGAGACACAGTAGAGCAAGGTGGGAACAGAGAAACACACTTTGAATTGATCGCTGCCCCTTGGCAGAGAGGCCCTGTGGGGACATAGAGGAAGGGGATGCAGCTATCCAGATGAGATAGACATTGGTCAGATGGTGGGGGAGGAGGACCCCACTGGTCAGAAGTCTAGGGGAGGGGAATAGTGAAGAAGAGGAAGGGAGGGTGGGGACAGGAAGAAGAAGGCAAGGGGATTACAATCAAGATGTCATATGAATAAATTATAATACAAAAATGTATAAAAATAAAGTTTTTTCTTTTTTAAATAAAAAAAAAAAGAAAAAACACCACTTCGATATTTAATATTCCAACCTTGGACATACATAATCTCATTTAATTGTTGCAGAGCAGTAAGGTGCTCTGGGTATAATTTCTTGCAAAGGTCATTTGATTTCCAGAGTTGTGCTAATGTATTGAGCCCTCTTTATAAGTCCTAACGCCAGATTGTAGAGGTATAGTGTTTCCTCTGGTCTAGCAATCTGAGGGGAACAGCTTTGACAGATGTGACCTCTTGAGAGGCTACCACTCCCCTCATTACAGCTTCAATACCATGGAGACACCTTCAAGTGATTTTTTTATTTGCCAGAAATCAGAAACCCAACTGTAATATTCTGCTCCAAGTTCCTAGTAGATCTGCACTAAACGCTAAATGCCAAATGCTAAAAATAGCTTCAAACAGCCAGACATTTGGCTGTCAAGGGGATGCAGGAATATGCTAGCTTTTATTTTATTGTTTTGTTTTTGTTTGTAACCTTTGCTTTGTGAATTTGGATAGTGCTCATATGTTCATGGGTGTAAGTTTAGTACACTGTTGGGATAAAAAAGATCCAATGATAATTTCAAGCCACAGATTAATAGATCAAAGAACCACAGGGGCAGTGAGAGATTTGTAATGCATCTTTCTACCTTTGAGGCTGTGTAGACATCATCAGGTGTGCCCAGTGGTCTGCTTCTGAATGCTAGCAGTGCTCCCTCGCCGAGTGCTCACAGCTTACATGCTTACTGTGACTCTTCCACTGGGAGCCGCCTGAGGCTAGGAGGATGAAATACAGGTTAGCTCATCCATCGACATGTTGTTAAAGTTCCTGATCGATAAGCTTGATTTTCATTCAAAATAAATGGACATTTTTTTAAAATTTCCAAATAAAACTAGTATTTTTCTTTTGAATGTCTCATACTACCAGTTTTTTAATATGATATAGGGAGGCATGAAAATAATTTAGCATGCCACAATGTCTGTGTGAATTTTTCCTAATACACTGCATTTTCAAATATAACATAAATCATTCAATATCCTTTATATCAAACATTTTTTCCTTGCAAACAAGATCAAAACTACTCAGCATTGTATCTGAGAACAAGACCCATGATATGGACCCCTAAAATGGTATACTTTTAATTTCTATTCTGTACTGATTCACACACAGGGAAATGTGCTGATGGAAAAACACAGAGGCAATTTAGCTTATTTACACAGTAGATAGCCAGATTTGTTAGCAGCTTCTGTTTATTATTTATTTATTCTTCTGAAATCTGCCTCTGTTCTCTGAGATAAAGATTTGTGCATATACTTTCTTCTTAGCTATCTGGCCCAACAGAAGCTTTCCTGGGAGCAGCAAGGGGCGCCATTAAAAACGTCCAATATTTAACAACTTCCCCTGACTGCCTTAGGAAGGAAGCCTGCACTCCACTAGGGCATGAGAACCAGCATCTGGGCTGGGGCTTCCCTGTGTCTGAGCAAATGTTGGCCACTCCAGTGGCATACGGAGCCAGCTGATAATTTCTATAGCTGCCTGTTTGTATCTGTACATAATTTTCAAAGACAGTGAGTTTTCACATGGTACATACTGAATCAGGACAACTCCAAGTCTCACAAGACTAGGACTTATAGGCAACAATTAATGTTTGAAACCAAGTTTCACATAACCCAGACTGGTCTTGAACTCAGTATAAAGTTTTGGAAGCATAACCTTGAATTTCATAATCCTTCTGTTTTCAGCACCAGAGCTGCTGATGTTTCCAGGAGCGCATCGTTTACCCCATTTCATGAAGTGCTGGTTATTCAAACCAAGACTTCTCATACCCTAGGCAGTGTTAGACAATGAGATACTTAGAACTGTGTAGGATAATTATGCATTTAGGCAGGTACATTAATATATAAATATAAATCACTTACAGGATGTACTTTAAGGTTTAGCTCTACTTGGGATTAAAAGAAATATATATTTGAAACATTTAAAAATTTATGGTATTTTAATCACAGCATGTCTATGATAATATAAATTATTTGAGAATTTATAAAAATGTGATCATATAAAGCATAAGAAAACACAGCACAAAATATTTTATAGTTGGAGTTCAATGGAATTTTTGAAGAAACATAAATAATGAAATACTTCTTATTGGTATTGGATTCCTTATGAAATAAGAATTTATTGGAAATTCCATGGAAATGTGTGAGAATGTGAACATCACTGGGGTGCTGATTGTGTTTGATGAAAGCCAGTGGAATATTCCTCAGAATTTCATTTATTTTTGAAAGAAAAGATTGTCACACAGCTAATATATTGTATGCCTGTCGGCATCTTATTCTAAAGTAGTCTTCTCACAAGAGTAATTTTAATAATTAGGACTGTCGTTACGCTACTGCTGACAACTCCCAAACGTCTACAAGGAAATGAGGGGTCAGACTGTGTGTGTGTGTGTGTGTGTGTGTGTGTGTGTGTGTGTGTGTTCATGACTGAGACATTGTCTCTCTGTAAGTAGCATTTAGTATCATAAAAGTAGGTTTTAACTAGTTACATAGCTTTATTCAATGAAGCCACATAAAGGGGAAAGGAATAAAATTCTAATTGTTATGTTATTTGAGACTAAGAATTTTGTACATTACATTGTTGTTAGAATTGTTGCTTTTTGTTTTAAAATGTTTTCTTTTATGTGGAGAGGAAAGGTAATGAATTTTATAAAAATTGTTACCAATGCCAATAAGGAAAGAAATAGCAACAAAACACCTTTAGCCTAAAGGCTCAAGTCAGTCTTTTAAAATGTTGGTTGATATTCTTTTTAATGCAAATAAAATATATTTTGATGTTTGGGAAGCTCTAAAGGAGTGATGCAGACTCCTGCATGAGGTTAAAACCAATGTATCATAATTCCATTGCCTCAAAATTATATGAGAGTGAGTTAAAAAAAAAAAAAAAGACCATGCCGAGACTTCTACCATGGTTTTCTAATTGTTTTAACCAGAGAGAAATTTAGATATTGGTGTTTTTTCAGTATCTCCCAGATGATTTCACAATTTAGCCAAGAACTGCAACAACTTATTTGTTCTAGTGCAATATAACCATAATATATGGACTTTGGTAGGTGTCCCACCTGGATATAGCATTATCATTATTCTGAAGTTATGTCTTGCTATTTCTAATCTTGGGGCCAAATTCAGTTTCCAAATCACAGTTGTTAAGTATAAAAGCTTAGCATAGTAGATAGCCACCTGTCTCGCATCTGTCACTTGTTAATACAGACTTAATGACATTTTTTCCTTGCTAGTGATAACATGTAAATTTCTCCCACATCAGGTATTTCTAACAGATTTTATTCCCAATTAGCTTAAAGTTTAATAATTTTTTCAATGTAAAATTTATGACTGGTGAGATATCATTTTCGTGTAAAAAATGTTACCCCTGCACAAATATTAATACAAAAGAATTTCCTGAGAGCATTTTCCAATGAGATTTTTAATATCTTACATGTTTCTGATTACAAACTATGTATTAACCTATATTTTCATTTTAATCCCATATCATGCACACACTTAGTCAGCAGTAGACGCCATTATGAAGAGGATAAAAGATATAACAGAGGGGGTGAGGCGGAGAAATTCTAGAGAAGCCAAATCAATATTTAAATTATGGTTAGGGCCCAGAGTAACCACTATAACTTTATGAATGACATTTTCTAAATTATGACTATTAGGCTTGTGGCAGAGAGAAAAAAGAAGTCAGAACAAAGCAATACAATATGGATGCTCAGTATTAGATGATTTTTTTGGTAAATTTATGTTGCATCCAACTTGTATAGTAGCAGTTGGACAAAGTAGAAAAAATATTCAAAAATATAAGATATAGTTTAAGAAATTTTAAGTAAACTAAATTAAATCCAAAACAGAAGCAATGTGAGAGACATTTACAGAGAACACACATGATAGCCATTTGTACAAGATACATTTAGGGCGAGGCTTGTGTTTCCTCCATTTTCTTGCCTGTTTCAAAAGACAATCTTTTAACTCATCTGACTTTTGTTTGTAGCACCGAATCTGCCTGGTTTGCACTGTGGTCTTTTTGTAAGCCTATTGAAACAGTGCTTTCCCATAACCTGTGTTTTTTGTCACCGAGGAAAATAATCTTTTGTGATTATAGTCATTGATTCCATGTCATCATGTTTTGTTTTCAAGTGGGGATGCTCATACATGTAGGGCTCCATTATGTTAAGTGTTGTAACCTTACAGGGTAGCTCTGCCTTCCATCAGCATCAGCGGCAGCCTTGATGTAAAATAAGTCTTCAGGTTGCATGACTTCATTTCATACTTTCCATAGTTGAAAATAATTTTTATTTTTCAGAAAGACAGCACTTGCCTCCTTCTATCAAGAAATCAAACTCCATCAAGAAAGGACAACTCCCAGCAGGAATCTGAAGTTGTCCTTTGCTGGGTTGTGAGCTTATTCATAAGGACAACTTTTAGCAGAAACCATCCTACGAATCATTTCTTCAAAAGGTATGCACATTTTTCTTGCAAATATTCATAGCAAATACTCCTAAGCATTATTTGATCCCCCAATGTTTATATTTTTTACAACTGACAATGCGTGCATCTTTGTAGATCTCTCTGTGCCTGACATCTGATGTATGTTCCTTTCAGCATGTAAACTTTGACCAACAAAGGTTAACATCATTACACTTTAAAACAAAAATACTTTTAACATAATTTTATAATAGCATATATTTACTTATAAGTTAATCTGAAAGCAGACCATCACATCTATCTCACACTCGTAGGACAGAGACTGAGATGTGAGTTGACCTTAAAGTATCAGGTTTGATTGAGGAATTAGGCAGAAATATTGCTATTGTAGGGAGGATGAAAGTTGTCAGGCTTTCTGCTTATTATCCAGGGGCCAGCACAGAGCCTGTTATGTAATGGGTGTAGACTGACTATTTGTTTGATGAATGTCAATATTTAAAAAGCATTATCTTTAGTCAGGCACATTGGCACATGCCTGTAATCCCAGCACCTGGGGAGGCAGAGGCAGGAGGATCTCCATGAGTTTGAGGCCCGTCTGGTCTGAAAAGTGAGTCTAGGATAGTCACGGCTACACAGAGAAACCCTGTATTAAAAGACCAAGTTAAAAAAAGGCATTATGTTTTATTATCAAGGCCATAAGAACTTTAGTGAATATTCCAAGTTAAATATTTATAAACGAAGACAATTATGAGGAAATTATAGTCTTCACCTCAGTTTTCTGTCTTAAAGCCTTCCTATAGTTGATTGAAAAATGATGTCAGATAACTGTGACTCAGTTGTTTTTGGACAACACATTTTCATTATTAGTTTGCAAAAATTTCAAGTAGAATTTTGAATAAGAAAACAAAATATCTGAGTGAGTTTGTAAGAAACCTTGGTACTCAATGATTTTGTCTCGTGTGTGTGTGTGTGTGTGTGTGTGTGTGTGTACACGTGAGTGTGTGTTTCCTTTTAAAGAATTAGCCGAAGAATTGATGTAAGTCACACAGAAATCTAATAAAAAGAAATCTCAGAGTCATAACATTTCCACCCTAAAATATTACTTTCAGAGTACAGTTAGGAACCGCCACCTGATTATATGAAGGGGACGTAGGAAGACATCACGAATTCAAACCTGAGTTCATGCCAAGAGCAGATTAGAAAATTAACTTGAAGTTCTTGGAATCATAAAGCTATAAAAATATTCCAAAATGAAGCAAGCATTTAATGGACATGCTTTAGGAAAAGCATAGCAGTAGGCCATGGTGGCACCCACCCTTAAGTGCCGCAGTTTGGGAGGCAAAGATGTGTGGATCTCTCTGAGTTTGAGGCCATCCTGGTCGACATAGCAAGTTCAATGACAAATGATCTTGTCTTTAATAAAATAAAACAAACAAACAAACAAAAACCAAAAGCATAGCAACACTGTAATTACTATATAAATGTATGAAGGCTCTAAATTCATACACCCAAAAATAATTGACTAAACTTTTCCAAAATACCTGCTAGACAAGTAGATGAGAAACAATGAAAAAAGTAGCAGTACGGCAAAAATGGGGAAAAAATCTTGAAATAATATCAAAAGAGAGGTTTGATTTAGTTTTTCATATATTTCCTTTTTATCACAGTATACTAATCTACTACATATACATTTTCATTTATATATCTCAGTTAATATTTAAAATTATGCAAATGATAACAAATACAAATAATTTCCCTAATGATAACTAGATTATTTTTTACAAAGTTTTGTTATTTCTGGAGAGTGTTTAAGTTATCAGATATTTATATTTCAATTTCTCTAAAAGTTGTATATAATAATAAGTAACTTATTTTTATTGGTTTACAAATTTGCAATGTCTTCTGATTTTTAAAAGATTCATTATTATGATATTTCTGCAGAAAAAGTAAGCTAACTTAGTTTAGAACACTCATACCTTCAGGAGTCAGACAACTAGATCTAGCTACTAGATATTTTCATAATTTTTTTTTTTAATTTAGAGGAGTGTTTTAGGAAAGGGTTTCCATTACCAAGAAAAATATTTATCTAAAGTTTTTAAATTAATTTCTTATTTCAGGTAATTTCTGTATAATTCAAAATTAATGAAAGTTCGTATTTAATACATGTAAGCAGAAATAAAAATATGAAACTTTTCCATTATCATATATCTGAAGTTTATTGCTTAAAGAAATGTATGCTGAGTATAACAGTAGTGTATCATGTAATAATACTTTTCATGAGAGGAGATTTTAGGGGCTCTATGCACACGAAAATGGAAGATAGTTTTGTGATAGTGCTAATTTGCTGAACTATATACATCTCTATGTAAATATGTATCAAGAAAAGAATATCAAAGGATCATGCTATAGATTGTAATGTGAACAAAAAACTCATCTCTATGAAACAAGAACAGAACAAAATATCCCAAATACACACAAACTGATTTGGAAACAGGTACAAGACAGAAAGTGAAATCCAACCTTCTCAGCCAGCAAGGGGGAAGACTCAGCGCTTCACCCACTTCCCTTCTCCAAGTGCAGTCAGGCCCCAAATCTAAGTGTTTTTGTGTATTTCATGAAATATTGGCTGATTCATATCCCTTATCAATGATTAGTCTTTTTTTTTTTTTTTTTTTTTGCTTTTTTGTTTGCTTTTTTGTTTGTTTGTTTGTTTGCAACTGCAAGGAAGTCTTTATTGCAGCTTCCAGCCTGGGCCACACCTCCTATGCTATTACAGCAGATGCAGGGAAGTGGCCCCGTGTCTCAATTGAGAGGGGGTTTACATAGGTTTTAGACAAAGAAATGGGTTTTACAGTACATAGTTAGATGACATTTGGGCAGAAAAGCTGCAAGCAGGGAGTTACAAGCCTTGTCTTTGTTTTTTTTTTTTTTTTTTTTTTTTTTTTTTTTTTTTTTTAAAGGGGTTTATTTTTTTGTATTTTAAAACAAGCCTTGTCTTTGAAAACTGTACTTTAAAACTGACTGGAGAGCATTTTGTCCGATACACTAACTCTCAAGTCAGTGATGAACTTACCATGAAGTCACGATTGCTTCGGTTGTTCCCTTGTCTTCGTTTTAATTTTTGTGGCATTGGGATGAAGCCCTGAGCTTTGCCCATGCTAAGCAAGCCCTTTACTTATAACCTCCTCTGCCCATATTTTGTCTTGTTTTGTTTTATTTGAGGTGGGATCTGGTTTTGGAGCTATGGCTGTCCTGAGAGTCACAAGCCCTTGAACTTAGATGATGCTCATGGACTTGGCTGAAAGCATCCTTAAGCGGGTGGGCGTGGCTTGTAAGAAAGACAACTGAGTGAGCCAGAGGAAGCCAGCCTGTAAACAGTTTTTCCTCCGTATTTTCTTCTTCAGGCTCTTGACTTGAGTTTCTGCTCTGGCTTGCCTTGATGTAGAACATGCCTGTAAACTGAATAAAACTATCTTTGTCTAAGTTACTTTGGGGAATGTTTTATCTTATTATATAGCAACAGAGAAACAAATTTTGGTAGTAACCAACGACTTTCTGATTGGATCCTGGGCCATAGAAGGGATTTCATGCCCGGCACTATAAACATTAACTTTTTTTTTTTTTTTTTAACAGTTAAGTTCTTGTAACTGCTGGTCAGGACAGGAATTCGTTCTACTTTTTAATATAACATGATTTTTTCCTTTGACTTGTAAATCCTTTACATAGCAAAGAAACTTTTGTGGACATTTTACTTAAATTTCTGGGCTATTGGCTATTGTATTTTTATTTAACATATACACAAATTATACATATAATACAAAATTTTTTGTGGTAAAGCATTTAGTATTCTTTTTGGTTTTTGAGCTACCCAATATTTTATATAATGTATCAGTCTATGGAGCAGTGGTGGGGTAGAACTTGCTATTTTATTTTAAAAATTATTTTATTGTTTCTTTTTAACATATACATTTATATTAATACACATGAATAAGATAAACTACATACAGCAGGAAGAACCATGAGACAATCATGAGTTATACGAATGTTACTTTCATAGTGATTTAGTCATTTAAGTATCATTGCTATTGATCTGACATAGAATTGATAATCAACTTTTAATTTTTATCCCTTGTTCCTTTCTTTATGCTTTGTATGGAAAAGTTTGTCTTATCTAAATTTGATAGATATTGGCTTTAACTAAAAATATTTTGACTATTGGAACTCCATATTGGAGTAAATATTAAAGATACTAATATTTAACTAGAACTTTAATGTCTTTGCTCTTGATTGCAAGTGTGTTCTTGATTGCAAGAAAAATAAGTTATTGATTTCTGAGAAAATGGCATAACCAGAATTTAAAACCAGGGATCATGAAGCCTCCATGGCAGCCACCTCACAGTGACACAGTCACATCAGTCTTCTCTTGAGGGACTTGATGCATAAGGAGTGTGAGAATTTGCTGAATCCTACAAGTGACTATGCACACCTATGTTATCACAGTATCCTGTGATGGACACATGCACAGTGACTACAGTGGGGGTAGTCCGTGTTGCTGCTCTTGGTCCTGTACAGCTGTTACTATTGTCCTTCTCATTTGTAAATGCATAGGACCTAAACGTCCTGTCATGGTTAATAGAATATGTCTTATATTGAGCTTGGATTCTCTGTTGTTTCAAGCTAAAACACTTCAGTCAGAATAGAATTGTATACATATTAGATGAACCAAATGACAGCTATTATAGCTCTAACATGCAAGCTTGGAGGTGTGACAAGATGCAGCAGAGTATATTCACATACCTTTTTTTCCCCCCCAGGTTAAAGTTGATTACTGCTATTAGGCCACAAGAAACAGTTACAGAGATTAATGGATTGTTTAAACTTAAACTTAATTAATTAAAATGAAACCTTTTTATTTAAGTATTTTACAATTTTATATGTATACAATGTATTTTTTCATTTTTTCAGTTATAATTTTGAGAATTTCACAAAAGAGTACTATACTTAATATCTATCCCTTCATAACCCCTCCAACATTCCCCCCAACTCCCTCTCAGATTAATGACCTTTCTTATTGCTAAGCTCTATAACATATATTAACATATATATATCTCCTACTGAGTTCATTTAGTGTAGATCATGTGTATGTATTCAGTGACGACCACTTGGGATTGGATACACCATCAGTGGGCTGTCTCCTAGAGAAGATGAATTCTCCCTTTCTTACACTTACAGCCATTAATTGCCTATAAAATTTCCCCTATGCATTGTGCAGGTCTTGTTTAAGCAACCGTGCAGCTGAGACTTCATGGATGCAATTTCCCTGAAATATGTAGAACACACTATTTTATAGGAGACTTCCTGATACCCTGGCTTTTACACTCTTTCTGTACCTTCCTCTATGACATTCCCAGAGCATTAGATGCATGGATTGCATTGTAGATGTTATCAGCTGGGTGAGGAATTCCATGGTCAGTTGTCCCCTGAAGTTGTATATTTCTGTGTTTGTCTTTTTTTTTTTAAAATTTATTCTTGTTACATCTCTATGGTTATCCCATCCCTTGTATCCTCCCATTCTCCCCTCCCTCCCATTTCCCCCTTATTCCCCTCCCCTATGACTGTTCCTCAGAGGGATTACCTCCCCATGTATATGCTCATAGGGTATCAAGTCTCTTCTCAGTGACCTGCTGTCCTTCCTCTGAGTGCCACTAGGTCTCCCCCTCCAGGGGACATAGTCGAATGTGAGGCACCAGAGTACATGAGAAAGTCATATCCCACTCTCCACTCAAGTGTGGAGGCTGTTCTGACCATTGGCTAGATCTGGGTAGGGGTTTAAAGTTTACCGCCTGTATTGTCCTTGGCTGGTGCCTTAGTTTGAGCAGGACCCCTTGGCCCAAATCTGCCTATCATAATGTTCTACTTCTTCTGCAAAATGGAACTTCTTTGATTAGGGGTGACAGATATTATCTGTATGTATAAGGATGAGCATTTAGAAGATAATTAAATAATATACTTGTTTAGGGTAGGGGCATTAGTAGGTTCTCATGCAGGAACTCTCTAACTAGTCACATATAGTTGGCTAGGTTTATATTACCAGGCATGAACATCCTTACTTTAAGTAGGCATTAAGTCCAATTAGATTACTGTTGGTTACCTCTAAGACATAAGTGCCATTATTGCAACATTGGGGATATTTTGCCATGTTGGTTATAGTTGTAGCTCACAGGCATAACACTTGGGTAGAAATATGGATTGCTTTGCTCCCTTTGCTGCTTAAATAGCATCTTCAGATGCTATGAGAGCTAGTCCATAAGGAGAAAGCTTGCAACTTAGTTCCAGCTCCATTTTCCTGGCTACTGTGTCAGAAGAGTGTGATGTCTTCAGCAATAGAGCCTTATCTTCAAGTTCTGGAAGTCAATTAAGGGTAATGGCAGTTCCCTATATTGTTTTTTATTTAATTCCCCTGTCAAATAATCCAGGTTTTCCAAGCATGGCATTGTAGTCTTAGAGATAGTCTGTAGCCATTTGGGATGGGCACATTATCACCTCACATGGGATAACTACATTTTCCATACACATGCACACACACACACACACACACACACACACACACACACACACACACAC
>OU015745.1:114100171-114120772 GCA_907169655.1 Acomys percivali | reverse complement strand
CACACACACACACACACACACACACACACACACACACACACACACACAGACACAGACATATACACACACAGACACACGCATGCATGCACATATATATACTATTTCCTGGTTCTGTGGCCATTTCAAGCATCCTTATGGTTATTTGTCTTTTGTTCTTCCTCTCCTCGAGCAGACTCCCATTCCCCATTTTGCCCACATACCTCTCCATGTAATGCATTTTGAACCGATTCATCCTTCATTACTTTCTTATTCACATCGCCCTTGTTGACCTCTTTCTTCAAGAAAGACTTTTTCAAATTAATTTTAATACATGTTATATGTGGAGAGAGAAAAGAAGAATGAAAAAGAAAGAAGAAAATTATATTTGCTAAAACTCTTTATAGCCTGAACGACCTTACCCAAATTAGCAAGATGGAACACATTTCATTTAAGCCTCATAAACACTTTATGTAATATGCAGTACTAAATGCCAAAATATTTTGTGAATTTTAAGTGGTAACACATTTGAAGGAATGAAAGGTCACTCGGTACTTACAAAAATGCTGGATTAAATAAAATTATAAGATGGAGATCATTAAAGGAGATTTCCAACTTGAGAGGTCGCATGACATACTACCAAGATAACTCCAGAAGTCTGACAAGAGGATATAAATTGAAAAGGAATATAAGTGAAATTTCTTCCCCTTTACAAATGTCTTTTTGATCCTGAAAGTCACTTCTGGCTACATTTCACAGTGTAACTGATGGTTGAGTTCAATCAAGCTAACAGGATGCTTTTTCATTAAGTATAATCCTTTCCTGAAATTTAAACAAATTCTAAATTTCATTACAAAAATGTGAAAGTATATAAATTTAAAAAGAAAATAAACATAACATAAGTTCATAATTAAAATAATCAAAACAACATTGGCCCGCTGGAAGCCCTATCTTTGGGCATACATTTTCTTTCATTGCTTCCTGATTAACTGCGAAGGAGGAGCCTCTTCATCTGGCCTTGATAGCGTGTTGGTGAGGATGGGGGTAGCTTGCTGGATAGTTACCTACTGCAGTATAACAACAACAAAAGGCAAAGAAAGCTGAATGCATGGTATTCACTCGATTGTCTAAACGGAAATTTCAATCAACCTCATCTAGTGGTCAGTATTTCAAAATTCACAGTGAACTTGTTTTCCATTGTGAACATGTGGGCAGACAGACAGTGCGACTTGTATTACCTTCTTGTCAAATGCTTAGTGTTGAAGACTAAAACATTTACTTTTACTTAAAATTAAATGTGGTGAGTTTTATTTATTTGAAATCTGTCTGATTAAATAACTGTATGAATAATCAGAACAGAAGACATTTGATGTTCTCTTGTTATCAGGCCAAAATGACACTTTTTCCAAGTCTTTAAGTCCATGCCAAGTTTAATTTTTCACATTCACTTGCATTGGTGTCCAACCAAAATAATTCTGATGAGATGAGAATTGAGAACCATTTTCCCCCTGCCTTCCTCTTCAATACTCTCAATCTGCTTTGAGGTGACCAAAATTTATTTTATTAGAGGACCATTAACAGAGAACAAATTATATTCCATTAATGGCTCTACTTGATTAATAACATATGTCTCAGAATTCAAAGCATTCTGCTGTCAGTTAAATACAAATTGCTATATTTTCAGTTTACTTGAAGCTAAACAGGCATTATAAAATTGGCCAATACCCACATGATCATAGACATAGAAAGGCATTTTCAACAATGATATTATTATAAATCTATAAGCAACTTGCATCTCACTTCATTATTTACACATGTTGTTATCAGTGAGAAGTGACAAACTGGTTATGTTTTCTGAGTCAAAGTCATTTCTTAATGCCAGAAATACTAATTTAAAATAATTGTAGCATAAAAAACAGATTGACATTTAATCACTGCTATCAAACACTGATTTATCACCAGTTGAGCTTATCCTAAATGTTAAAAATGTCTGTTTCAATTAAGATTCTGAGTTGGGTACTGTCCTTTCAAACTACTTCAATATTTAATATCCGTTTTGCCATTCCTTCTGCAATGGCCATTCTCTTCTCCCTGTTCCTTAGCACCACTTCCTGCCTCACCCTTTGTTTCTCCTCCTTTCTTTACTTCTATTCTTCCTTCCTTCCTCCCTCCCTCCCCTTTTCTTTCCTTCCCACTTTCTTTCATCTTTATAAGGAGGGGTTCCATACTCCCTCCTCTCTCCTGGTATTCAAGTTGATATACATCTGAGGCTATTTTTGAACAGCCAATTATAAAAGTAACTTTTATTCCTCTGGCTCAGTTGCTGTCTGGGAGGCTTACTGCCTCCTTCGGCTAAGCTAGGCTTAGTCCTGAAAGCTTCTACCCTCTGTCCAATCTAACCTAGGCCTAGAATATATTCTGCCTCCCAGATTTACTGCTTAATAAACTCACCCTTACTTGTTCTTTCTGAGCTCTGGGTTGGCTGGTTAAACTCAGCTGTTGTGGCTCAAATTCTTGTCCCAGCGGAGTTACTTAATCTGGTATCTCTCTTGGCCCTGAATTGCTCTTCTTGGCCTCAAACTATCGTAGCAATCTGCTCTACTCTTCTAGCATCTTGCTCTTTCTGTCTTTACTTGAGCTCTCTTTCTACAACACATCTCTCTATTACTGTCCTGGTGAAACTGCCTGCTCTCTCTGTAAAACTGCCTCTTAAGTAGCTTCCCTTTCCTCTCTCTTATTATAAGAGTTGAGCAGATCCTATTCTGTCAAATCTTCTCTGATTCAACATCTTATCTGTCACTCAAGTAGACATTACTTTCAAAAATGGATGATTCTTTCTAAAATCTAACTTTACCTTCATTTGGGATTAAAGGCATGTGTCACCATGCATGGACTTAAGATTTTCTTTACCTGGTATTTGCTATATACTAGGCTGGCCTTGAACTCAGATCTGTTTGTGTCTGTCTCCTGGATTAAGGGCGTGTTTGTATTCTAGCCAGATCACACAGAAATAAAGATCTTTGGATGTGATCTCTTGCCAGCTGGATCACAAAGGACTAGAATGTATTTGGATGTGATCTCTTGTCAGAACAGGCATGTTCTGAATTGCCGTTCCTGTAGAGTCAATCCTCTTGCCTCCTACCTTCAAAATATTGGGATTACAAGCATGTACCATCATAGCAGATGCATTTCATTAATATCAATTTTAATAACATGTAACATTTATTATTTTTTTATTTTTTATTTTTTTTAGTTTATAATGTGACATCTATATTTATTTCTAGTCAAAAGTATAAAATCATGTTTTAAAGATCTTAGGTTATGATAGAATATATATTCATAATATCACAACAAATATCTTAAGTTTAAATTTTTCTATATATGGAGTTCTTAACTAATTTATACCTGTATATACATACTAGGTAAGTTTTTTTTTTATTAATTTATTCTTGTTACATCTCTATGGTTATCCCATCCCTTGTATCCTCCCATTCTCCCTTCCTTCCCATTTTCCCCTTATTCCCCTCCCCTATGACTGTTCCTCAGAGGGATTACCTCCCCCTGTATATGCTCATAGGGTATCAAGTCTCTTCTCAGTGACCTGCTGTCCTTCCTCTGAGTGCCACTAGGTCTCCCCCTCCAGGGGACATAGTCGAATGTGAGGCACCAGAGTACATGAGAAAGTCATATCCCTCTCTCCACTCAAGTGTGGAGACTGTCCTGTCCAGGGGCTAGATCTGGGTAGGGGTTTAAATTTTACCTCCTGTATTGTCCTTGGCTAGTGCCTTAGTTTGAGTGGGACCCCTTGGCCCAAATCTGCCTATCATAATATTCTACTTGTAGGTTTCTAGGACCCACTGGATTCTTCTACATTGCTATTCTCACATGGTTCTCTCATCCAGAGTCCCAATAGGATGTCCTCCCCTCTGTCCCAGTTTCCTGGTAAGGGAAGGCTTTCATGGGACATGCCCTTTGGGCTAGTATGCAGATATAAGTGAATATATACCATTTGAGTCTTTCTGCTTCTGGGTTAACTCACTCATTATGATCATTTCTAGCTCAATCCATTTATCCACAAATTTCAGAATTCTTGTTTTTAATAGCTGAGTAGTATTCCATAGTGTATATGTACCACAGTTTCTTTATCCATTCTTCTACTGAGGGACATTTAGGCTGTTTCCATGATCTGGCTATTATGTATAAGGCTGCTATGAACATGGTTGAACAAATTTTCTTGTTGTGTCCTGGTGCATCTTCTGGGTATATTCCAAGGAGTGAAATAGCACCAGATAGATTTCCAAAGTGGTTGTACTAGTTTGCATTCCCACCAGCAATGAAGGAGTGTTCCTCTCTCCCCATATCCTCGCCAGCACGTGGTGTCGCTTGAGATTTTGATCTTAGCCATTCTGATGGGTGTAAGATGAAATCTCAGAGTTGTTTTGATTTCCATTTCCCTGATGACTAAGGAGGTTGAGCATTTCTTTAAGTGTTTCTCAGCCAGTTGATATTCTTCTGTTGAGAATTCTCTGTTTAGTTCCAAGCCCCATTTCTCAATTGGGTTATTTGGTTTTGTGGTGTTTAATTTCTTGAGTTCTTTATATATTTTGGATATTAGACCTTTGTCAGATGTAGGGTTGGTGAAGATCTTTTCCCAGTCTGTAGGCTGTCGCTTTGTTCTCTTGACAGTGTCTCTAGCCTTACAGAAGCTTCTCAGCCTCATGAGGTCCCATTTATTAATTGTTGACATTAAGGCCTGGGCTGTTGGTGTTCTGTTCAGGAAGTTGTCTCCTGTGCCAATATGTTCCAGGCTCTTCCCCACTTTTTCTTCTAACTGACTTAGTGTCTCTGGTTTTATGTTGAGGTCTTTAATCCACTTGGATTTGAGTTTTGTGCAAGGTGATAAATATGGGTCCAGTTGCATTTTTTTACACATAGACATCCAGTTAGACCAGCACCATTGTTGAAGATGCTATCCATTTTCCATTGAATGGATTTGGCTTCTTTGTCAAAAATCAAGTGACCATATGTGTGTGTGTGGATTCATATCTGGGTCTTCAATTCGATTCCACTGATCAACCAGCCTGTTGCTGTGCCAGTACCATGCTGTTTTAATTACTATTGCTTTATAGTACAATTTGAGATCAGGTATGGATATTCCTCCGCAGTACCTTTTATTGTAAAGATCGTTTTTGCTATTCTGGGTTTTTTGTTTTTCCATATGAAGCTCAGAATTGAACTTTCAATGTCTTTAAAAAATTGTGTGGGTATTTTGATAGGGATTGCATTGAATCTGTAGATTGCTTTCAGTAGGATGGCCATTTTTACTATGTTAATTCTCCCAATCCATGAGCAAGGAAGATCCTTCCATCTTCTCATGTCATCTTCAATCTCCTTCTTCAGAGTTTTGAAATTTTTTTCAAACAAGTCCTTCACTTGCTTAGTTAGAGTAACTCCTAGATATTTTATATTGCTTGTGGCTAATGTGAAGGGTATGACTTTCCTAATTTCTTCCTCTGCAAGCTTGTCATTTGTGTATAGGAAGGCTACAGACTTTTTTGAGTTAATTTTGTATCCAGCCAAATTGCTGAAAGTGTTTATCAGCTGTAGAAGTTCTCTGGTGGAATTTTGAGGGTCATTTTGTACACCATCATATCATCTGCAAATAGGGATAGTTTGACTTCCTCCTTTCCCATTTGGATACCCTTGATCTCCTTTTGTTGTCTTATTGCTCTGGCTAGAACTTCGAGTACTATATTGAAGAGATATGGAGAGAGTGGGCAGCCTTGCCTTGTTCCCGATTTTAGAGGAATTTCCTTGAGTATCTCACCATTTCCTTTGATTTTGGCTATTGGTTTGCTGTATATAGCCTTTATTATATTGAGGATAGTGCCATGTATCCCCGATCTCTCTAAAACTTTATTTTTTTATTTTTATTTTTTATTTTTTATTTATTTATTTTTTATTTTTTATTTTTAATTAATTTATTCTTGTTACATCTCTATGGTTATCCCATCCCTTGTATACTCTAAAACTTTAAACATGAATGAGTGTTGGATTTTATCAAATGCTTTCTCTGCATCTAAAGAGATGATCATGTGGTTTTTTATTTTCAGTTTGTTTATATGGTGGATTACATTGATGGATTTCTGTATATTAAACCATCCCTGCATGCCTGAAATGAAGCCTACTTGGTCATGATGTATGATATACTTTATGTGTTCTTGTATTCGTTTTGCAATAATTTTTTTTAGTATTTTTGCATCGATGTTCATAAGAGAAATTGGTCTGAAATTCTCTTTCTTTGTTGAATCTTTGTGAGGTGTAGGTATCAACATGACTATGGCCTCATAGAATGAATTTGGTAATGTTCCATCCAATTCTATGTTTTGGAGTAGCTTGAAGAGTATCGGTATTAGCTCGCCTTTGAAGGTCTGGTAGAATTCTGCACTGAAACCATCTGGCCCTGGGCTTTTTTTGCTTGGGAGACTATCAATGATTGCTTCTATTTCTGTAGGGGAAATGGAACTATTTAGCTTGTTTATCTGTTCTTCACTCGACTTTGGCAAGTGAAATTGATCAAGAAAATCATCCATTTCCCTTAGATTTTCAAATTTTGTGGCATATATGCCTTCAAAGTAGGATCTTATGATTCTTTGTATTTCTTCAGTGTCTGTTGTTATGTCTCCATTTTCATTTCTGATTTTGTTGATTTCAATACTGTCTCTCTGCCTTTTAGTTAGTTTGGCTGTCTGTCTATCTTGTTGATTTTCTCAAAGAACCAGCTCTTGGTTTTGTTGATTCTTTGGACTGTTTTCTTAGTTTCTAATTTGTTCATTTCAGCCCTGAGTTTGATTATTTCCAGACGTCTACTCCTTTTGGGTGTTTCTGTTTCTTTTTTTTTCTAGGGCTTCCAGTTGTTTTGTTAAGTTGCTTATGTGCGATGTTTCCAATTTCTTTTTAAAGGCACTTAGTCCTATGAGTTTTCCTCTTAACACTGCTTTCAACGTATTCCACAAATTTGGGTATGTTGTTCCCTCATTTTCATTGAATTTCAGAAACTCCTTGATTTCTTTCGTTATTTCTTACCTGACCCATGTGTCATTTAGCAGAGAGTTGTTTAGTTTCCATGTGCGTGTAGGCTTTTTGTTGTTTCTGTTGTTGTTGAATTGCAGCCTAAGAGCATGGTGATCTGATAGGATACAGGTATTATTTCAATCCTCTTGTATCTGTTGAGGCCTGCTTTGTGACCTACGATGTGATTAATTTTGGAGAAGGTTCCATGGAGTGCAGATAAGAAGGTATATTCTTTCTTGTTTGGGTGAAAGGTTCTAGAGATATCTGTTAGATCCATTTAACCCATGGCATTGGTTAATGATGTTATTTCTCGGCTTAGTTTCTGTTTCAATGACTTATCCTTCAGTGAGAGTGGGGTGTTGAAGTCTCCCACAATTATTGTGTGGTGATCGATGTGTGGTTTAAGTTTTTGTAGCAGATCTTTTACAAATATGGGTGCCCTTGTATTGGGAGCATAGATGTTCAGAATTGTGATGTCATCTTGGTTGACTTTACCTTTGATGAGTATGAAGTGTCCTTCTGCATCCCTTTTAATTAATTTTGGTTGAAAGTCTATCTTGTTTGATATTAAAATGGCTACACCTGCTTGCTTCTTGTGACCATTTGCTTGGAATTTTTTTTCCCAATCTTTTACCCTGAGGCAATGCCTATCGTTATAGGTGAGATGTGTTTCTTGTATGCAGAAGAATGTTGGATCTTGTTTATGCACCCATTCAGTTAGTCTATGTCTTTTTATTGGAGAATTGAGACCATTGATGTTGAGAGACATTAACGACCAGTGACTGTTAAGAGTCTTAATTTTGATGTTGTTTCCAATCGAGTGTTTGTGTAGTTGTGTTTTTGCCATGGTATAGTTACCTATTTCCTGAGTAGTTTTGGTTGTAGCTTGACCCTTTGGGATGTAGTTTTCCTTCTAGTACCTTCTGTAAAGCTGGATTTGTGGATAGGTACTGTTTGAATTTGTTTTTGTCATGGAATATTTTGTTTTCTCCATCAATGTTTATTGATAGTTTTGCTGGGTAAAGTAGTCTGGCCTGGCATCTGTGGTCTCTCAGGGTTTGCAGTGTCTCTGTACAGGCTCTTCTGGCCTTTATGGTCTCTGCTGAGAAGTCTGGTGTAATTCTGATAGGTTTGCCATTGAATGTTATTTG
This sequence comes from Acomys percivali, assembly GCA_907169655.1. Classification (NCBI taxonomy): domain Eukaryota; kingdom Metazoa; phylum Chordata; class Mammalia; order Rodentia; family Muridae; genus Acomys; species Acomys percivali. The sequence continues at coordinate 114,112,571 of OU015745.1, read as the reverse complement.
GCTCTTTTCCCTTGCAGCTTTTAATATTTTTTCTTTGTTTTGTGTTTTGATTATTATGTGACGGGCAGTTTTCCTTTTCTGGTCAATTCTATTTGGTGTTCTGTAGGCCTCTTGTATGTTTATAGGCATCTCTTTCTTTAGATTGGGGAAATTTTCTTCTATGATTTCGTTGCGAATAGTTTCTGGGCCTTGGAGTCTGATATCTTCTCTTTCTTCAATGCCTATTATCCTCAGATTTCTTCTTTTCACGGTGTCCTGCATTTCTTGGATGTTTTGTGTCAGGAGTTTTCCAGATTTGGCATTTTCTTTAATGGTTGCTTCAAGTTCTGTGATTGTATCTTCTAGACCTGAGATTCGTTCTTCCGTCTCTTGGATTCTGTTAGAAAAGCTTACCTCTGTGTTGCTCGCCTTCTTCTCTGATGTCTCACGTTCTCGTTTTTCTTCTGTGTGTTTATCATTGAATACATTTTCATCTTTAGATCTTGAACTGATTTTTTGATTTCTTTCATCTCATTTTTTGTATATTCCTGAGTTTCTTCCATTGCCTCTTATAGGTCTTCAGAGCTTGAACCATTTTATTTATTTCTTTCATATGGTTGTTCGCATTTTCCTGAAATTTTCCAGTTCCACTCTATGTGCTTCTTTTATGTCTCACCTGTTTGGCTGCGTCTTCCTGTATTTGATTACGAATTTTATTTGTTTCCTCCATTAATATGCTCCTTATTAAGGATTTGAGGTCATTTTCTTGTATTTCCGTTGTATTTGAGCTCTCTGGGTTGTTTTCTTTGGGATAGCTGGAAACTGGAGACGCCATGTTGTTTTGGTTTTTTTTTGCGTTTGCTTTTACGCTGTCCTTTAGACATCTTGCCGGTTTTGTTTTGGTTGGGTAGCTTCCCGAGTTTGATGGAGGGAGTCTGATGATAGATTCACTTGTTTTCTCATGATTTCTGTAGGTTGGAAGTTCTGATGTTTCACTGTTGTGGATGGTAGGCGGTTAGCCCTGGTGTTTTGGGCTCTCACAGCCAGTGATCCTCAGCTCCCTTGTGCTGTGGGTCCTGTAATCGTTCTGGGTCTCTGGATGATCATTGGGTCAGGCCAAGGTATCCACAGCCTTCTGGGTTCCCTGCCTAGTCTAGCCATGGACACTGGGTCCAAACTACCCTCTGAGCTCAGCTAGAATCTCAGGGTCTGAACCGTCTGCCGAGCTCAGCTAGGATTTCTGGGATCAAAATGCACATAGGGTACAGCCAGAATTTTCAGGCTGGGACTGCGCACCAAGCTCAGCTAGGGGTGTTCAGCCAAACTGCTTGCTGTGGTCAGTTATTGACTCATGCCCAAAGCATCCGCACAGCTCAGCCAGGAATTCTGGATTCAAAGTGCACACTGTGTCCAACCAGAGTCTTAGAGCCAGGACTGTGCCAAAAGCTCTACTAGAGTCTCTGGACCCAATCTGTCTGCCAAGCACGGTTAGGGACTCTGGCCCTAAACTGCATGCCGAGCTCCTCCCGAGTCTCCCGGGCAGAATTGTGCACCGAGCTCAGCCAGGGACTATGGCCCCACAGTGCACGCTGAATTCAGCCCAGGACTCTGAGCCTATACTGCGTGGATAATCCATCCAGAGTCTTGTGGCTGCCAAGCCTGTGTGCACAGCTCAGGAAGAATCTCTGGGCCTAATCTGCCCAGCATGTCCAGCTCGGGCCTCTGGGATGAGTCTGCGTGGTGACCTCAGCCTGCGTCAGCACCCCAAAACTGTCCTCTGAGGAGAGCTAGTACCTTGAGCAGAACTGCTCGTTGATGTGCGCTATTGCCTCTGGTGGACCTGAGCCCTCCGCCCAGCCTGCGTCACAGCAGGTGAACTTCGGCTGCACTGAGCTGGTGCCTTCGGTGGACATGAGCACTCCACCCAGACTGCGTCACAGCAGTGGAGCTGTGGCTGCACTAAGCTGTTGCCTTGGGCAGAATTGCCTGCTGTGCTGAGCCAGCGTCTCCACAGCACTGCGCACTGAGCTGTACCCGGGACTCTGGGGCCGAACTGTTCGCCGAGTCCAGTCTGGATCACAAGGCACCACGCGACCCAAATCCTGTCCGGTGTCCCCTCTCCCGCAGCAACTCCCACCAGCCACCACACTAACCGCCTCCACTGGAATGCTCCGAGCTGCAAACCTCAGTCGCTGCCGCTGGTGCCACTGGAGCCGCTTGTGCCGCCGCTGCTGATCTGCTCCGAGAAAATCCGCACTCCTCCCGTGTACAGGGGCACGCAGGTCCTCCGCACCTTGGTCCCTCCGAACTGTGGAGCACTCCCACTGCCGTGGTGTTGGGACCCTGGCTTTCCTGGCTCAGAAATCTGTGCAACTCCCCGAATTGTTCACTGGAGCTTCCAAACACGGTCTACACTGCTCGCCGCCATCTTGGATTCCCAACATTTATTTAGTTAAGTACATATAACTTTTACTTATCTTCATGGACACTGAGTTCCATATCAATTATTTCCAGATTTACTCCAGTGAAGAATCTGTAAAGAAATCTGAACAACTGAGAAAACTGTATAAGTTGTAGAACCATTCTGACACTCAGTTTCTCCAACCATCCATGGCAAACTTGAACTGAACAGTTGATACTTTTCAAGGCTCTGGAGTTTGTGATATCTATAAAACTGAATTGTGGAAAATACACAAGCATTTTGTGAATTCCTCATTCTCCCTTATTAGTCTTTGGCCATCTCTTTTGCATTTGACATTTTGAATTCAGGAACAATGTGAATGAAGGGGAAAAAAACCTTTCTACAAAGTAATATTTAGAAAAGTAGAATTTGCAGTTAAAACTAAGTTTTTTCTTAGATTAGCTGGGAAAGCACTAACAACAAAAATAGAGGTGTTAGGATCAGTGTATCCAAGAATGAATTGATATAGATACTGTATACAGTCTTCAGGCATTATAAAAGAAAAGTGTGGGGAGGGCTTTGGAACAGTGAAGATTCTGCTCCAAGCCATGTGTATGTGAACATGCCTCAAGCAAAAGGTATGTGACTTTGGAAGGATAAAGTACATGATAGGTAAGCCTTCTGGAAGAATCACCTTCACGAGTATTAGCAATAATCATCTCTTTAGGTTTTACATTAAGTACCATTAATGTTGACCATATTTTTATTTGTGTATGAAGAAGCTAATGCTATCTTTCATTTTTTCCCTCAAAAGCACTCTAGAGTGTGTCTGTTTACACAACTGTATACTCATCAAAAAGTCTAGAAGCCCATTGCCTTTTGCCATTACCTAGAAATTATCTCAGCATCTTTCTGTACCATTTTAACACATTCATCTTGTTACCTCATCACATGCCAGGAAATGGCCTGACCAGATGCTGATAGAAGATATTACACTCTTTTAATGCCATTATTTGAATTTCAAAGAAGAGGAAATGATCTTTAACTGTAGATTGAACTGTCTTTTGCAGGTGCAAAAAGAAACTTTGGCTGCCTTGCTTAGTAACCTGTGCCAAGAGTTCAAAGGTGAATCAAAAGGAGAGTATAATTTAATAAACGACGGATTTTTCTTAGTGTTGCCTAGAGAAGTTCATGAGTTTTTCAAAGGAAGGAACATTACATTACGATAACAAAGGAGCATCTATTAGCCAACTGCTGCACACCAGAGAGGTGTAAAGGTGATTTTTTGGAAAGATATATCTGATTAATCTTTAGCTCTTGCCAACAAAACAATTAAGTTTGTTATTCTTCAAGTTCTGGGTTTGGAAGCCAAGCATGGCTGAAATGTGCCTGCCTCACATTTCTCTACAGACATCATAGCTTCTGTAGAGAAAGAGAGAAAGAGATTTTATTGATGTAGGAAGAAAAATAAAGGGATTTGACTTTCTCATGTACTCTGGTGCCTCACATTTGACTATGTCCCCTGGAGGGGGAGACCTAGTGGCACTCAGAGGAAGGACAGCAGGTCACCAAGAAGAGACTTGATACCCTATGAGCATATACAGGGGGAGGTAATCCCTCTGAGGAACAGTCATAGGGGAGGGGAATAAGGGGAAAATGGGAGGGAGGGGAGAATGGGAGGATACAAGGGATGGGATAACCATAGAGATGTAACAAGAATAAATTAATTTAAAAAAAAAGAAAGTAATAAACCATTCCTAAAGAAAAAAAAAAAAAGAAAAGAAACACAAACACGGGCTCTCAGTGGAGCATGCTTCTTGGTTTCCTATGTGAGCTGATGTTGAGGTTACATCTTCTTTCGGCTGTTATACCAGGCCAAAAAACAAAAAACTAAAAACAAAAAACAATAAAATGTATTTCCATGATTGATTGTATGCTGGTTTAAATTCTTGAATGTAGAGTTGTTTATTTATCAGATTCTTCAATGTCAATGGCTTCGTAATTGCTTTAATAATTCACATTTTTGAAAAATGTTATGAATTACTTTCTTTGGTAAAGTTCATTTTTTTTGGTCACTAATGTGCAGTTCCTAGAGAAAAAAAAATCTGTTCCTGTGTTAAGGATTCTAACAAGAAGATTGATTGGAAATTACCATATCAAGTTGGCATATTGTAAATCCAGGGCCAGAATTGTTCTTAATTTAGTTCCCTTAACAGGGTAAGCAGGCTACCAGAATGAGATCTTATAGGCTGTGATCACATAGTGGTGGAAGAGGTCCCCTTCTGTCACAGACCTCGGGGAGGGGAGCAGGGTGAAAGAGGGAGGGGGGAGTGGGAAGATACAAGTAAGGGGATAACAATTGAGATATAATCTGAATAAATTGCTTAAATTTAAAAAATTCACTCATTGCCTTCCTCCGTGTCCTACCTTACATAAGTCTAACATTCAGATAAGCACTTTGGAATCCATTAACTTCCTAGACCAATGAGGAAAAATATAACCAGATAACATCCCAAGCATGTTGTGTTGTTCTTGCTTTGTTGTACTCTGCCTTCCTGATGTCTACCAATGTCTATGACAAGTGCCTTGATTTTTTTTTTTTTTTTTTTTTTTTGTGTATGACTACAAAGTTCATGTAGCCATTTCCATGTTGGATAGACATGTTATCCAGAGAATTTTGTATTCATGTCTTGGGCCGTACTCATTTCTCTTGGGATCCAAACAAATTACTTTATTATTCTCTTTGAGGTGAGAACCGTGTTCTGTGTCCATAGTAAAACTGAACTGTCGTAGACTTACTGTGAAAATAGAAAAGGATTATTTTAAAAACGGAAACCAAGATTAGTAATAATATTTGTTTATTTATTTTTGTGTGTGTTTATTTTTGTCTGGAGACAAGGTATCATTATGTAGCCAAGGCTAGCCTAAAGCTAACCATGGAGTCCAGGCAGACCTTGAACTCATGATACTGCAGCTTCTGTCTACAGAGTGTCAATATATATATATTGAATATATATATTAAATATAATTATACAGATTAAATATAAAAATAAATATATAGATTAAAAAAACTACCCTAGGTTCCCAGGAACAAAATAATTACTTTACAAAGCATTAAGGAGAATATATCTTCATAGTTGAGTTTTTGCTCTATAAGGAGACATGGGTGACTATTTTGTGGTAGTGATACTTTGTTGAGCTGCAGCTGGAGAAATGGCTCTGTAGTAAGGCATACTGCTCTTCCCAAGGACCTGGTCTGACTCTCACCACCTGTATCAGGCAGCTCTAATTTTTTGATAATTGGCCCTTCAGTTGAGTTTAAAAACAGAAAGAAAACACGTGTGCTTTAAGGAAATGCTGAGGTAAAAATATTATACATCTGATACTTCTGGCTTAAGCAAATTGAGAAAATAATATGCAAATGTGATTTTCAAGTCAATGATTTTGATGCTTTTGTCCTTTCTTACACATATCCAATACTGTGTCTGGCTAGATATTCACTTGAAGATAACTTAGCCTGCACCAGGGACTTCATAAACATACTGTTTATATTAGGTGTTTTGTGTTTGGCTCTGTTATTCTATGTAAGCATCTGTGTTTTACCTCAGACACTTAAAATTTCTGACATAGCAATTTTGATACACCCAGAAGTGTGGGAATGTACAAAACAATGCACTTGAATGTGAAGTAGAAGGAAGTTCCAGAATGGACTTAGGAAAATGAAGTGCACATTGAGAAAAGAGGAGCAGATACCTGGGTAAAAGAGCAAGGTCAGGAAGATAAGGGGGAGGCTTTGGAAGGTATGTCGGACTTGACTCAAAACAGATGCAGGTAGCAGGCAGGGAGAGAAGAGAGAGGATGGCGATTTGGAGGGTTACTTATCCCTCAGAACAGAGAAACAGAAATCAAACAGCCAGAGGGATCATCTGAATCCAGAGAGAAACAGCAAAGGCAGGAAAAAGCCTGAAGTCAAGTCTTGTTGCAAGTGGACTTCAGGACCAGGCCAGTGTTCCTCACACTATAGCACTGGTGTTAGTTCATGTCAACGGAAGACTCACATGCTGAAGGTGGAATAAGTGCCAGATGGTACATTTTGATATTGCCTCATTGCTCATCACCCAGTTTCCTGTGAGTAGAAATGCGTGAAGTACAGGAAGGAACAACACAAAAGGCATGATACGGCGATCCAAATTTACGGCATATGTGAGGTCAGCAATCTCAGTAGATGTTTGTCTCCATCTTCTAGTTTTTTTTTTATTTTATACTTTCAATATAAATCTAAGGGAAAATGGTTAGCAAAATAATTTTTGAAGCATCACGGGCAGTATTTCCAGTAAGAAATATTGTAAGGCTGCCTCATGTATCTTTCCATTTTATATTTTAATGTAGAAGCTATTAGCTGAGCACTAGGGTATATGACGGGCAGGGATCTAAGCTGACTGGGGAGCTGAAGTAAGATGCTCCCCAGAGCCCAGCAGTTTGTCTCTACTATTAACACATCCTCTTACGAATATTAATAAATAATAATAACCGGTAAGGAGGATCACTAAAATTGGGTTTAATTCCACTCATAATTTGTTTCTTCCCCCCTGGAATAGTTTGTATAAATATTAGATAAAAACAACACTGAGCTTAAACTCAAATATTTTAAATCATGAATGAAGGTTACAAAAGAATTCTTTTTTTTTAATGGCAAACCTTGTAAAATGATTTAAACTAGTGAAAAGTTAGTCAAAAGTATTAATACTAGTTCTGTTGAAGAAGTAATTGAAACCTTTCTTTCTGATCAGCAAATGTTATATAATGCTTAAGCTAACATAAGTTGCAGAAAAATGAAGATATTGCCTGTCATTATGATAATATTTGTGTTTGTTGTCATAGCAAGAAAATGGGCACCCTACATTTGAGAAAGCATATTAATATTGTTAGCTATTTAGCAAATATGGTATTTTAAAATATATTTATTTTTGTCTTTGAAAGATTGATACTTGGTTGTTGTCATATGCACTGATATGGATGTGTTATGCATATCCATTATCTAGTTTAGTGCATTTGGAAGAAAAATCTGCATTACTGAAATCTAATCATTTTAGATTCAGACAGCTGGGGGTGTTCAGCTAAATGGAGAACACGAACCAAATAAAATGAATGCAATGTGTAACCTACCAAATTATCCTTTGCAGGCTCCCATCATGATTTTGTATAAGCAAAATATCTTGCATTAGACATGCGGTGTAATCAACAAGTCTGTACATGTGCCATGGTTTTCCAAAGCTCTTCTCTTTGTTTGCACAGCTGTTGTCTAGAGAACAGTTTCTCGCATAGCATTTAAAGTATTGTCACTGCTCATTTATGTGTAGGGATGACCATTTCTAGGAAGAAATCCCTTGGCAGAAATGATCTATGGAAACTTGATACCTCACTTCATTACCATTGCTAAAGTCAATGTTTGTGAGTTATTCATTCAGCACTTGATTGCTTTGTGACGCAAACAAGGAAAGTACAGTTTTCTAGTTGTTGTTATTTTTTTGTCAACTGGACACAAGCTAGAGCTATCTGAAAAGAGGGAACAATTGAGAAAATTCCCTTATAAGATTGGCCTGTAGGGAAGCATGTGAGTCACTTTTTAAATTAGTGATTGATATGGGAGGGCCCAGTCCCTAGTGGGTTGTACACCTGGGCAGGGGGTCCTGGAGTGTGTAACAACTCAGACTGGGCACGCTAGGAGGAGCAAGCCAGTAAACATTCTGTCACGGCTTCTGTTCTCGGTCCTGGTCCCAGGTTGCTACTCTGCTTGAGCTCTGGCCCTTCTGTCCTGTGATGATGATCTGTTATGTTGAACTGTACGCTGAAATATACCTGGTCCTTCTCTCGTTGCTTTTGGCTATGGTATTTTATCAAAGCAGTAGAAACCTAATTAATGACAAACTATTTAAACTAACTTTTACCCAGAACGTTTAGTGTATAATTATCCAGAAATAAAGGGCTTCAATCATTTGTCAGAAACATATAAATCAATCAAATCATAATATAACAAGTGTTCTTTATTGAACCCAAACCAATATTGAGAAGCCAATATGTTGTAAACTTAGTGAACTACGTGATTGACGCATATGCATTTTGAATAAAGTGCATTGACGTCAATTATTATATATTAGTAACATGTTGGGATTACTCAGACACTATTATTGGGTTCCACCTAGGGAGTATATAGTTTAACTTTCAATGTTTGCTTTAAGTTTTGCAACAATTCTATGCTGAAGTATGGATTAATAAAAATGATTAGAAACTAACATCAAAGAAATGTAGCTATCTAAAATTTGGCCTATATTAAATGCATGAATATTAAAACCAGAAATAATTAGTAGAAGGCAGAGAAAATAAAATGTTTATAATATTCTTAAACCGTGAGTCACAATCTCATAGTCCTATAACCGAATATGAATGCCCCAAAAGTTTTAACAATACTGATTTGTTTTAAATTAGGAGTATGCAGTGTGTGTGTGTGTGTGTGTGTGTGTGTGTGTGTGTGTGTGTACACTAGTGCTGGTGCTGGTGGACTCAAAGGCATTTTATTTCCCTGAGATCAGAGTTGTAGGCAGCTGTGAATAGCTTAATATGGATGCTGTGATCAGAACTCTTGTCCTTTTCAAAAGTAGTCCATAATCTTAATTGCTGAGCAGTCTCCACAGCTCAGTAAAATATTCCCCAAAGTGCAAAATAACATGTGTAGCGGATCTGAGGCATTTCTTGTAGTACCTCTATGACATCCTTTGATGCCATGGAAGCCATGGTTTTGTGTGTATGACATCATGACACACAGTGCCAAAAACCGTTATGTAAAGTGCCCACGCTTAGATCGGAAAGTGTTGCTAGTTATGAATAACAGCATGTTTATTGTACAAAGGCTTTCGCTCTTAGAGAAACAGTATGGCTTAATTAGAAGAAACAAAAGCTTAAAAATTTTCTACTGCTTGTCACTACTCAGCACATAAATATTAAATTAGCAACAATTTAAAAAATCAAACATCTTAAAAAAGTACTATACAAACATTAATTTCCCTTATATTTCCTATTTTAACTCCTACCCTACTCTGTGTTTTAAAATATTCTCATGTTCTATTTTTATGCTCTTTTCAATTAATATAATTTTAATGGTTTCATAACTAGTGCATTTGCTTTCTCATCTCCTAATTTTTCCAAAGATATTTTTTCTTGATGCCCCCTCTGCTATTTTTCCATTATAATAATGCTTTTACTTTGTTTCCCTTTTCCCTGACTCCCTTTCTATTTCACTTGTATACTATTTTTATACTCACTGTAAATAATTTTTATGTTCTAAGTACATTATACATAGTATTACCATTTTTAGGTTCATTATTACTGGTCATCTGTTAGTTGTTTACAACAAGTATACTTTTAATTTCATGTGGTTTGACGCTGCTTCAGGCATAACATTTTGTTTTCCCTTTGAATAATGATACTGGGTATTGGGCAGATAAGAGTATGATGCTTAATGATAATATGTCCTTCCATATCAAATTCAGAACAAATATCGAAACCACCAGATACATAAGTAATAGCACAAAACATAAGAAACATGAAACTCGAGTTCCAATAGGATGTCCTCCCCTCTGTCCCACTTTCCTGATAAGTGAAGACATTCATGGGACATGCCCCTTGGGCTAGTGTCCAGATATAAGTGAGTATATACCATTTGACTCTTTCTGCTTCTGAGTTAACTCACTCATTATGATCATTTCTAGTTCAATCCATTTGTCCACAAATTTTGAGAATTCCTTATTTTTAATAACTAAGTAGTATTCCAAAGTGTAAATGTACCACAGTTTCTTTATCCATTCTTCTGGCACTCAGAGGAAAGATAGCAGGCTACCAAGAAGAGACTTGATACTTTATGAGCATATACAGGGGGAAGAGGTCCCCCTCAGTCACAGTCATAGGGGAAGGAGTAAGGGGAAAATGGGAGGGAGGGAAGAATGGGAGGATACAAGGGATGGGATAACAGTTGAGATGTAATATGAATAAATTAATAAAATATATTAAAAAAAGAAACATGAAACTAACCAAGGCAGTAACACTCCTTCAAACACTCACAATTTTCAACTACTGAACTCAAAGACAAAATGCTAGAATGATTCACAATGGTTTTGATATAATGATCAGAGACCAGAAAGATGATAGAAGCAAACATGTGTGTTCAATATAGGCCTGGGGATGAAATTCAGAAAAACACAGAAAATGCCAATAAAGTTCATGAGAAAAAGGAAGCAACATTGCAAAAAAAAAATCATCAAAGAACTGAGAATCTTAAACAAAGCCAACTAGAAATGTTGGAAATGAAAACCTTAATCACATAAAAAAAATACAGTGAAAGGCAACCAACAGCTGACTTAACCAAGCTGAAGAAAGACTATCAGGAATAGAAGACAAGGTTGATGAAATAATATTCAACTAGAACAAAGAATGTGCCTTTCCACCAGTCTAAGAACTAAGGGTTACAATTGAGAAAATCTGAGCTAAAACTTAACCCTGGAGAGAATCTACCCAATGAAACAGTAGCAGATAAGTTTCCAAATTTAGAGAAAGAAATAAACACACAAAACAGGCATGTTTATAAATCAGAACAGGCATGTTCAAAGAGAAGAACCTCTCTATACTGGATTACTGTCAAGATGTCAAACATTCAAAGCAAAGGGATAATGCTAAAAAGTGTGAGGGGAAAATGAACTCATCTACAAAGACAGAAATATTGGAATATCACCAATCTTCTCCTTATCAACTCCCATGACCAAAGATATAAAGAATGGTATATTGTGAGACCTGAAAGTAAAAACAACAACAATGACAACAAAAGCAGCAACCACAATCATACCCACGACATCCACCACAAAACTGCCAACCAAAATTGTGTTATCTAGTCAAAATGTTCTTTAAACATGATGAATAAATAACCACATTTCAAGATAAGGAAAATTTCAGAACAATAACCCAACACTGCAGGAGATACTTGCAGGGATAGTATACACACAGTAGGAGGAGCTTCAACCATTAGAATACAGGAGAGAATAAGTTTTAGGAAGGAATAGAGGAACAAAGAAAGATTAAGAAGAAATCTTTCATATCAAACAGACAGCGCATCTGCTAATCTCTCATACTTAGAGGGAGGAAGAGCACCAATAATTCATCTGTGATGGTTAGTCAGCTTGATAGAATCTCAAATTACTTGGGACATAAGCCTCTGAGAATACCTTTGTGGGATTATTTTTATTTGTTATTATTTGGTTAATGCGTGAGAACCCACATGATTCCTGGATTGAGAACAACACTAAACCGTGAGACAAAACAAATTCCTTCTTCTTTACATTGCTTTTGTCAGGATATTATATCACAGCAGCTAGAGATGTAACCAAAGTACAAACTTGGTACAGGAAGTGGGACCATTTCTGTGAAGAAAAAAAAAAAACTGACCATGAGGTTCTTAGTCCCGTAGAACTAATAACCAGATGTTTAGCAAAGGAGATGTTAATAAAATGGTAGCATCCAGGCAGGCCTGAGCAAACAGCTACAGTAGTTACGCTGAAGAGAAACCTCATGCACTTCACTGAGACAATAACAAAGGTGTTCTTAAGGAAAATCATTACCCTTCAGAAATTCAATCTTGTGCAAATTAAAATTTATTTGAAGGCAGAATGCCTAATTTGAACAGGTTCTCTGTTCATAAAGGCAACTGCCAAAGCACGTGTCTTCGTAGGGTTAGCACACTGAACTGCTGCAGTTGTGGAGTGGTGGGGGCAGGTCACATCTTGAGCTGATAGTACAGCTTGGCATAATCTTAAAAATAATAAAGGGTATCTATGACAAATCTATAGCCAACATTATAGTAACAAAGAAAACTCTAAAGCATTTCCTCTAAAATCTGTAATAAGACAAAAGTACTCTCTCTCTCTTTCTTTCTCTCTCTCTCTCTCTCTCTCTCTCTCTCTCTCTCTCTCTCTCTCT
>OU015745.1:114081559-114100161 GCA_907169655.1 Acomys percivali | reverse complement strand
TCTCTCTCTCTCTCTCTCTCTCTCTCTCTCTCTCTCTCTCTCTCTCTTCCTTTTAAATCCAGTGTTCAACCACTTTATCAAGACAAAAAAAAAAGAAAGAAAGAAAGAAAGAAAGAAAGTAAAGGAATATGAATTAAAGGAAGCCAAATCACACTTATCTGTTGATACCATGGTTCTAAATTTGAAATTCTGTCAAGATTCCACTAAAAAGCTCTTAAGACTAATAAACACTTTCAATTAGATTAGCAAGATACTAGTGCAAAATTAAAGAGATGTTTCTATAGGTCAACAATTGTCCAAGAATGAAACCAGAAGGAAACACCCCACTTACAAAAGTCTTGGCTTTTGTGAATGGTTGTTGACTTATAGAGATGTAGCTGAACTTTGTACATTTATTTTGCATGCTGAAACTTCACTGAATTTATTTTTATATTTCACTGATTTTTCTAGAAGGTTCTTTAGGGTTTTCATTATGTCATTTTTCAAAACAAATAACTGTTGAGACAACACTATTGACAGAATTTCATAGAACGTTGTGAATATTTTAGTTAATGCCAGCTTACTTGTCTAATAGCCAATCTAGGATATCACAGAACATTTATTTAGTCTTTATGCTCAAATCTATCAAAAATATGTGACAACTTCTATCTTTTTGTTCACCCCATGGCTGGCTTTAATCCATTTACTGTGTATTATACAAATTCTTTGTTGAATTATGGCTTCTCTTGTTCTCATAAAAACTGCATTCATAGAGTATTGGAAACTGTATTATTATTTTTAATTTTTACATGCATTTATTTTATTTTTAAAAATTAAAATGCATATTATTACTCTTTTTCCATTCATTCCTCTCACCCCTCTGTGTATGCTCCCACTTGCTTTCAAATTCATGGCATCCGTTTCTTTTTTTACTGTTACATGTATATACAATCCATAAATTAATAAATACAACCAACTGAGTTTGTTTAGTGTTGCATGTGTGTATATGATTTTCAGGCTGAACACCTGGAATTGGAAAACAAATGAGGAGATCATTCCTGAGGATAACTAATTCTCCCTCTCCCAGGAGCCATTAGTGGCCTCAAGTTCTTTGACCAGGGGTCAAACACTGAAATTTTCTTCTGCATTAGCATGTCTTTTGGTATTGTTATTGCTGTTGTTTAGGCAGCCATATTGTTGAGGTGTCTTGGATGCAACTTCCCTTTTATTCTTGGGAGATCCAATTTCACAGAAGACTTTTTGGTCCCTTGGGTCTTACAATCCCTTCCCACCATCTTCCATGATGTTCCTTGAAATTTAGATGCAGGAGTTGTTCTGTAGATGAATGTGTTTGTCTCAGAACCCCACAATCAGTTACCCTTTGTATTTTGACAAGTTGTCCTGTTTTATAATGGTCTCCATCTGTTGCAATGAGAAGGGTCCCTAGCATCATGGTGCTGTGCTCCCAAGCCTCTGCTTTAATACCTACTGGCAAGAGGTCTTTGAGACTATCCTCTGTGTGTGGTCCTGGCTTTGGTGACTGTTGAGTTTTCAGCATCATCCCTGACCACATGCATGATCACCTGTCAGTGCTAGCCACTGGCTGGAACTCTCAAGGACCGTATGGACCTCCAGCAGTGCATATCCTCTTGGCCTGCCACAGACATGAAGGATTTCATAATGGATGTGGGTTGCACCTACAAAGCTCCAGAAGAATCCTAATGACAACCAGTAGAACCTTGCAGCATTCTCTCTCTGACCAACTGTTCCCTGCTTGGTGTGTAGGCTATTTAACTTTTATATTAGCATGACATTACAAGTAATGTTTGTGAAAATAAACAGTATATACTAGAAAAGCAAATTTGTGTGGGTATTCTAATTGCCAAGCACCTCAAAGCTCACTGGCGGTGCTTGCTGCAGAAATCACTCTTGAACTGGGAACCAGCCAACTTGCCAGAGCTAGTGAAATCATGGGTCTTGGAGTAGAACCTACAGCTGGACCATTACTAAACCTGTGTAACCCCTAACTACATTCTTAGTATTTATCCTTAAACTACAGGTAAGTGTAGTTCTCATCCTCATCAAGAAAACTTCTCTTTGCCACAGATAGAGACCATCAGAGAAAATCATAACCGTTCAGAATGCAGAAATGTGGAGCACAGTCTCAATGGATCCATCTATGTACAACACAATCCCTGTGCTATAGGGCTCAAGGATTATTGTGGAAGAAAGGACTGAAAGATTGTAACAGCCAGAAGAATACAAAGTTTGCTGTGAGATTATGCCTCCTAGAAATCTCAGAAGCTACATCCATGTAGTCTCAACAATATGAGTGCATAAATACGACTGGAATATTGATGCCACCAACACATGGGTTAACATAGAACTCACCAGGCTCAACCCTAGACAAAGAACTATAGATCGCAGCTCGACCACTCACTTGGTCTGCAGTCTCTGATCTCCTTCAGTCAACCCCCTACACTATTTTTGGTTGTGGGCCTAGCCTTTAACGGCTGAGCCATCTCTCCAGCCCATCCCCTGACACTATTAATGATATTCTGCTATGCTTGCAGACGCAAGTCTGGCATAGCTGTCCTCTGAGAGGCTTCACCCAGCAGCAAATCGGAACAGGTGCTGAGAGAGACTTACAGCCAAACACTGGGTGGAGTGCAGGAAGTTTGGGGGAAGGATTCATGAACTGGATCTAGGCCCCTCACACAGATGTAGCCCATGAGCAGGTTGGTCCCCTAATAATGGGAATGGGGCTGTCTCTGACATGGCCTCTGTTGCCTGTTTTGTTGTTGTTGTTGTTTGTTCTGTTTTGTTTTTTTGATCACTTCCTCCTGGAGGGGCTGCCTAGCCAGGCCTCAGGGGAAGAAGATGTACTCAGCCCTGATGCCACTAGATGCCCTCAGTTGGATTTGTGGGAGGGGTTTCCCTTTTCTGAGGAATAGGGGAGGAGAATAAGGGGAAGAGGGAAGGAAGGTAGGAAGGAGAAGAGAGGAGGGAGGGGACTGCAACTGGGATGTAAAGTGAATAAATAAATGAATAAACAAAAAAACAAAGACAAACAAAGGATTCTGAAAGTGGGAGAAATAGTCTTTTCCAGGGAAGAACACACCATTGATTATTCAATATCAAATGGTCATCCCTGAAAACATAAAACATGTATGTACAATTAACATTATCATACACACACACACACACACACACACACACACACACACACACACACGGATTTGGAGGAAGACAAAAAAAGTGAAAATGATACAATTATATTAAGGCTCAAAACATAAAAATAGTGCTTTAAAAAAAAGAAGCTGGACTGGAGAGAGCTCAGTGATTAATGTTAATATTTCCCCTTATTTATGTTACCACTGTCATACTTAAATTCATGACTTGTACATTGTTTTCCTAGAACAAATTGAGGGCTTTTCTATATCTTTAAAGACCTTTAGTATTTCAACTATTGGTGGAGCATTTGAACTACTCAAGAATAAAAACATTAGAACATAGGGAATATTTGACTTTCTGATTTTATATTGGTGCTCAGCTTCTCCAGTAATTGTAGCTTTAGTGAGAGTTCTAGCATTTCTTTTGCTATCTTTAATACTTATATAGTTATTGCAAGATATACCTTTGATCTATAAATGACATTTGCTGAGTAATTCTGAAAGTAGAAGCATTCAGAAATGTTATTTTCCATGGGTTTTACTTTTAGATTCTTCTTGCTCACTCCAGTTGGTTTGAATTTCTACCTTGCACCTTTCCTTTCTTTTTCTCCAGTGTATGTGAGGGAGGGTGGAGGTGGGGGGTGGTGAGGATTAGGGACAGCAAGGTTCCTTGCATCTGTAAGCCAGATCTTGGTTTGTTCTTTAGTATTTCACCTTTCAGTGCAATTCTGTTTCATATGTGTCTTTTCTAATTAGCCTCAAGTCATCTACTTTTGCACTTTTTATTTTAGTGAGGCAATCTACAGAAATTCATATAATATAAGTGTTAGGATTCAATTATCACCAAATGAACTCACTTATACCATCAGGATCCAGGTCCAGAGGCAGAACAGCACCACCTTTCCAGACATACCTTTTTGTCTTCTCCCTATCTTTACCTCACCAAGCACAGTCATTTTAGCAAAATGGTCAGGGTCACCAACTTTTGTAGTTTCATACATAAAATCATGAAACATTTAGCATTTGCATATGACTCTTTTACTAAATATTTTCCATGTGAGATACATATATGTAATTGTAGTGCTGCTGTATTTTATAATTTTCATTATTTCTTTGAAGGAATATACATTATTTATATATTCTACTATGGATCAGCACTTGACTCTAGTTTGTCGTTATGAAAATATCCAGAGAATGCTTTGTTCCATGCACATGTTCTTTGTAGTGGAAATTTTCTCTTTAATAGTAAGACTAATTTAATTAATGGATCTAACTAGAGAATTTCTCAAACAGGATGTGCCAATTTAGCAGTATATGAGCGTTCTATTTAATATACATCCTATGTGGGTATTGAATTCTTCAGGTTTCATTTTGTCTATCACATTCTGATGATGCTTACTGACATATTGCTCAATTGATTAAATGGGAAATTTATTGGCTTCTGGGGGATGCAGACTCCATACTCACTCCTCCTTTGCAGACACATTGAAAGCTTGCCTATCTGCAAGGCTGTCAAATACAACTAGCCAAAACATTAAAGAATGTAACATTTATATAATTCCTGACTGTGTCATGGTTCATCTTGCTATAGGTAGTTTATGATATATATCTGTAATAATATAAATGTATATGTAAAAAAAGTTTAATAAAAACAATTTAAATAAAAAAGACTAACAAACAAACAAATAAACAAACCACTTGCAAACTCCATGAGATATCATTCAGGGGCATCTTTCCAGAAAGAGTTTACTATTTTATGTCTGGTGAAGGAAAATAGCAAATACTTATGGAAGTAACTAATCACACATTAATCTGCCTGAGATGTACGTATGAAAAATTGAAATGGTGAGACTGGAAAAATAAGATATTAAAGAGGCAAATTTAATCAATTTTGATCTTTAAATTGCATCAGAAAATGAAATTATCCTTTGTCACTACAAAGAATCTAAAATAAATGGCTAAATTTTAGGGCTACAATAGAAGAAATAGGAAAATAACTTTCTGTAGAAAGAATTAAATTAATTGAGTTTTATTTGATTTGTGCTTGCTTTATGATTGGCATTTTTAGGTAGAGAGGTTTGATATTTAGCTGGAAATACACATTTGAAACAGAAGAGAAAAATCAGAACAAGTTTTCTAAAACTAGTACTTAGGAAGACTGGTATATAATCAATACGTACTACTGATCTCAATGACTGAAAACTTAAAAGGATTCTCATGAGATATGCTTCAAATAATTGCAAGTAGAGTGAGAACAAGTCTATAAAAGCAACCTTGGCAAAAGGGGAACATCTATAGCTGTAATGTGATTGCTATGACATTACCTGAATAAGGTAATATATGCAAAGAATACATTGTTTTCATCATATAGGAGAATTGTAATGGCAGGGGGATGGAGAGACAGAAAAATTAGTTACATCAGGTCTTGTGTCTCAACATGCATTTCTGAAAGTTAATATTACTTAAGTCAGGAATGAGTTTCTACTTTCTTATGAAATTTCTATAGTTTCTTTTCAAATACTAAACATAATAAATGACTTTACCGAGGGGTTATATAAAAAGAACAATAGTGATTACCTTAGTTACTTTTATATTGCTGTGACAAAAGCACCATGATCAAGACAACTTATAACAGAGCTTATTGGGGTTAGGTTTAGGGTTAGGGTTGGGGGTTAAGGTTAGAGTTAGGCACTCTCTAACCAGATAGAATTACTACTAGAGGGAGGGGAACACCAACCCATTCGCAAAAACTTTGACCAAAGTTTACCTTGCGTATAAGAAGTACAGGGATAAAGGGAGAGGAGAGATTGAGGGAATGTACAACCAATGCCTGGCCCAACCTGTGGGAGACCCAGCCCATGGAAGAAAACCAATCCTGACACTATTAACAACACTCTGCTATGCTGAGAGGACAGTATTGCTGTCCTCTGGGAGGCTCAACCCAGAAGTGGATCAAAGCAAATGATAAGATTCATAGCTAAACAAAACATTGGACAAAATGTAGGAAGTCTCGTGAAAAGTTGGGGGAAGGATAGAAGGACCTGGAGGTGACAGGAATGCCACAAGAAGATCAACAAGGTCAAATAACAAGGGCACTGGGGAGCTTGTGGAGCCTGAAGCACCAACCAAGGACCATGCATGGACTGCACCTAGGCCTCCTACACAGATGTAGCATATGAGCAGTTTGGGCTTCATGTGGGTCCCCTAGTAAGGGTACCAGGGGCTATCTCTGATATGAACTCTGTTGCCTGCTATTTGATCACTTCCACCTGGTGAGGCCACACGGGGAAAGAAGATGCACTCAGTTCTGATGGCATCTGACATGCAGGGGTGGGTTGGTGGGGGCTCCCCTTTTCTGGAGAGTAGGAGAAGGGAAGTATGGTGAACAGGGAAGGAGGGTGGGACTTGGAGGAGGAGAAGGAGTTGGGTACGATTGGGATGCAAAGTGAATAAATAAATTAAAAATGGAGTTTATTGAGGCTCACTCTTTTAAAGGGTAAGTGCATGACCATTATGGTCAGGAGAATGGCAGTAGGCATGCAAGTATGGCACTGAAACAGTAGCTGAGAGCTCAAAGCTCACCTACAAGGAAGAGGAAGAAAGGTAGATAACTGAGAATGTCATCAACTTTTAAAACATCTAAGTAATATACTTCCCCTAATAAGACCATACTTTCTAATTGTTCCAAAACATTTCTATGAACTGAGGCCAAGCATGCAAATTTTATGAGCGTTTGAGTGCCATTTTAATTTAAATTGTCACCTGGATGTAGCTGAAAACTGTGGTGGGTGTGATCCAAATAAAGAATAATGTAAGAAAATGAAGAGGAATAAAGAGAATCAGTCAGAAAGAATGCATTTCAAGAAGACAGTGGTTTTAGAAGGGTACAGCACATGTTTACAATGCTGACATGGTGTCAAATAGAAATAAGACTAAATATAAGAGAATTTCAACTAGATGTTTAGATTCTTAGATCTAAGTTAAAAATGTGACAATATTGAGAACTGAATCTAAGTTTGTATTTCACCTTTCTCTAAGATGTTATTGTTTGGCATAAGAAGTTTTTATTTTTGTAGGAATGCAATAATTAATGAAGTAGAAGCAATTGGTGGTCTTATTTTTGAGAAGTTAGCATTCTGGGAACTGTTAGAAATTCATATATATTACATTTGACTTTAACTCAGTAAACAAAATATCTATTTTATAGATGTGTAATGGGTTTAGAAAAGTTAATTAAAAAGACATGTAAGGTGGCTGGGGTACACATTCTGGGTATAATCATATAATCATATAAACTCTTTGTTCTAGATATTAAGAAAATTAGGTCTTATGAGGTCCTATTCTAAACTCTTTACTATTTTGTCAACAGGAATTATTCCTTAAAGAGAGACAAAGAGACAAAAACAAAAAAACAAAAAAAACAAAAAACCAACACTCTTGGAAATTAAATGGAAGACAGAGGATAATCTTCAGTGGTAACATTTTCTCCCAATTTCATTGGCAGCTTAATTGGAACACATTTTCACAACATTTGTCATTAACACAAACATAACAAGATAGAAATTAGAACTACTAGTGCTTATTTAAGTGCTGATTGTCCATGGATTCTTGCTCTAAAGCCTGATATTAGAACATCCCTGTAAGCCAACTGCTTCTCCAAAGAGCTCTACTCTAGCATATGATGGTGCCATTAGACTATCACAATCAAAACTTTCTGCATTTTGACAACTCTCAGCAACAAGATACAAACAATTTACCAATACATCAGTACACAGGTGACAAAGTAAACCAACCCAACAACCAACCCATGAGCAAAGAACAATCTCAAAGTACAGTCACAGTGAACTCATCAAGCTTTCACAAGAAGACCCAGAGCGACTCCACATTTTCTACTCCGAAATCTAAAGTGATCCAAGGCTCCTGTAACAGGGCCATGAAGTCATCATATTTAAATTCCAAATATCCAGCAACACATTCAAAAGACCTCCAGTTGAAAAATTCAGTGCATTCCTCTTGGGAACCCTTGGACATATCTTTGTCTCACGATAAACCTCAGACAACATCTTCATCTAAATTTGCCAATACTTCATCATTGGAACCTAGCCAAATAGCTTCAACATCAAGACTACCCCTTCCAAAGCCTCAGATATCATCAAATATTGATCTTTGGTGGAAATCACCTTTATTGGGGTTTACTCAAAAACTCTCAACGTCAACTTCATCTTCCCTCCAAGATCAAGAAACACCCATAAATATGATTTGGACTTTACCTTCTTTGGAAAATAGCCCAAGTGAACCTAAATCAAGATTATGTAACTCTAAATCACAAAAGGAATCCTCATTGGACAACCTTTGGTCATCTTTATTAGAATCCAATAAAAAAGCTTTGAGCTCACCACCACTCAACAACAAACCTCAGAGAAATGAGTTTCTTCCAACCTCATCCTCTCTTGAATTCAATCGAATGGGTCAGAATTCACCACTATTTGACTGTAAACCTCTGAAAGTTCCTGTATCAAACTCTAATTTTCTGAGTTTACCATTGTCCCAAGCAAAATCGAGGAAATCCCCTTTATTGTCAAATTCTGTTCTTCCATCTCAGAGTTTTCCAACATGCCAGCCCAAACCTAAAACAGTGGTTAGATATGGTCATAGCTCCCAGGTGGTAAGCTCATCTGTTTGTCACTCCAAGGCCCAGAATAGTACATCAGTCAACGACAAAAACAGAGCTCATCGTCTACCGTCAGCTCATCCGAAACCAACTATCTCATGCAAAAAAGCATCAAGTCCCAAGCCATATGTCAAGAATAAAAGTGCTTCAGTCCCGAGCTCCAAGCCCCAGAGTAAAGATAGCCTTGAAGAAAGCGTCAAGCCGGAACCAGAGAATGAAAGCCCATGGTCCATAGATTACAGTCATCCCTGCATTATTAAAGGTGGTACTGTCCCTGTTGATGTTGTAAATAAAATTATCAACTCTATCTCCAAGTCTACAATCCAGAAGGATCTCTCTAGGCAAATTCTCTTTCGAAGAATGAGGGGTAGGCCAAATCCTCGTCCTGGTCCCCGCCTCTCATCAACATATACTGTTTGTTTAGAATGCGCTTCCTACATAAAATCTCAGTGTAGCCATCTTACAGGAAAGAAAGACCCTCGCTGTGCAACCCTCTTTGTTATACCAACACCTGAGAACAGCTCTGATGGGAAAGTAGACCTGAAATTAGTTCTTATCCTTTCTCTACCAGAGACTTCTTCCTCATCCTGTTTGCCACTTTCTATGAAAGACAGTCAAGCTGACAATCATCTAGAAGCCCTCGATAATAATCCTGAGGACTTAGAGACAATAACACAGTTTTTTTCCGCATCTGAATCTGATTTTATCCAGGAGCTCAATTCAAAGAGAAAGTGGTTGGCTGTATCCTCTGAGAACAAAGACTTAAGCCCAAAGCCCCAGGCTGTTGACTGGCTGCTTTACGTTAAAAACAGTAATAACACTCAACCCAAAGGCCAGGTTCCAGCCCCATCTTGTTCTTCATCTTCATCATCTTCTTCTTCCTGTTCCATTTCCTCCTCTTCCTCTTCTTCTACTGGCTTATCCACTACAGGATCTCCTTACAAAGGCCCCACTCCAACTCCTCGCTCAGGGTACGCCCTTACAAAGGTACGAAGTTACCACCGATTGCCTCCAGGGGTCTCCTGGCTTGAGTTTATAAGAGGTACAAGTTCAGAAGCCACCAAAACAAGACAATCAGCATCTCCCAAAACCAAGCACGTGAGGACTCGCAACACGAAATCCATGAAAAAGGGGAGAAAGGGACCGAACACACTGCTCAGATATTTCCAAACAAAGTTCCAAAATGAGAAATCCTGATTAAATCAACTTTGTGTCTCTTTAAAAGCAATGGTACTCTAGTTCCTTGACACTAATGCTTGTTTTCTTACCATGCTTATTTATATTTTATTAAAAAGTGAGCATGACTCTCTATTTTAGCAGATACAGTACCTATTCAAGGAAAAATATTATTTATAAAATATATTTGTTAGTTGGATGATAAACTAATATCTTCTAAAAGCTGAATGCTGAATTCTATATTTTTGACAGAAGTCTTTTCTTATTGTATAAATGGTAATGAATATGTGTAGGTCAAATATCAGCAACACCCCTCTCACCTGGTTCTGAATAGTAGTATGTGGTTACTTTCCTTCATAAGATACATTAACAGTATTCTTGAGCCAATTTATGCAAATCTGTTTTTTTCTAGATAGAAGGATCTTTTAGGTCACACTCGATAGGCAAGAACATGTACAAAAGGAATCATTTCAGTTATGAAGTTTTAGAATTTTTCCCTCAGTGTCACACATTCTACAGTTAAATAATTTCCTCCATTTTAATTAACAAATCTAGGGAAGTAACTAGGGAGAAGCTCTATGGGATGCTGACAGTGCAGACTTTTCAGACACAGGTTTCAATGTCACTTGCTTATTACTTTCATCTGTATAGCCATTGAGTTGATAAAAAGAATATCTAAAAAATAAAGGCTCCATTTCCAAGATCTCCCAATAGATTGTCAGTAGCCCCAAGGTTGACAACCAGTTTCTATAATAAGAATTAGTAATTTATGATTCTATTTTTCCACCCCAAAACATCTCAAACTCAACATAGCCCAGACACAGTTGGTCATTTTACATTGATAATTTCCATCTTTATCTAGCCATGTAGGGCAGTTTTTATTATCTGTCTTTTATCAGGGCCATGAATTACATAGCATTTTTGTTGTCTGTTACCTCCCCTCCTATGTCACTATCATAATTTATCCTAGTCATAACCATAGCTATTGGTGACATGGATTGTAGCAATAATATGTAAACATACATATTTTTTATTTCTAAATACATTTGAATTTATGGTTGTCTATTATCTATAATTTATATCACTGTTCTTTATTTTATAGGTGTTTAAATTCCTAGATGAAGTATGATAATTATTTTAAAGACATAATAATCACCATTATTATTATCATCATCATCATTATCATTATTATTATTAGTAGTACTAATAGGTGTGTGTGTGTGTGTGTGTGTGTGTGTGTGTGTGTTTACTTTAGCACTCATGTGTGAAAATCAGGAGACAATTTTCTGGAATCAGTTCTATCTTTGCTCTTTTATGTGGGTTTCATGGATCAAAGGTAGGTCCCTAGGCTTGCATGGCAAGTATATTTATCACTTGTATCAGTCTCTGTTCTTTGCTGTGAAGAGGTACGATGACTAAGGCAACTCATATAAATAAAGCATTTAATTGGACACCTTATAGTTTTAGAGGGTTAGTCCATGATCATCATGGTGGAAAGCAAACAGTGGTATAGGCAGCAAGGAGGGGGGGGGTAGAGAGAAAGAGAGAAAGACAGAGAGAGGAGAGAGAAAAGAAGCAGAAGAAGAAGAAGAAGAAGAAGAAGAAGAAGAAGAAGAAGAAGGAGAGGAAGAAAGAAGAAGAAAGAAAGAAAGGAGAGAGAAGAGACAAGAGAAGAGAGGAAAAGAGAGAGGACAGCGAACAGAGGAGAGAGAAGAAGGAGGAGGAGGAGGAGGAGGAGGAGGAAGAGGAGGAGGAAGAGAGGAGGAGAGGAGACAGTGCAATGTGAGCTTTTGTAACCTCAAAGCCTACCCTCAATGACAACTTCTCCAACAAGGCCACACTGCCTATCACAAGGTTACAGCTCCTAATCCTTCCTAAACAATTTTATCAACCTGGGACCAACCACTCAAATATATGAGCCTATGGGGACCATTCTCATTCAAATGGCCACAAGATCTGAGCCATCTCACCAACTGAAATCATAATGCTTTCTTTTTTTAATATATATTTTATTAATTTATTCTTGTTACATCTCAATAGTTATCCCATCCCTTGTATCCTCCCATTCGTCCCTCCCTCCCGTTTCCCCCTTACTCACCTCCCCTATGACTGACCATAATGCTTGTCTCTTGTCTCCTCTCGGTTGCTTCAGACACTCTGATTTCTTTACAGTGCATACATTATAGTAAAGGCCTTATCCCACCATGTGTTTTAAATCCACAGTCTTCTTGTCTAGAAAGATCTACCATTAGTGCATTTTTATGGAAAAGGTGCCTGCTTTTTATTGGCATCTTCTGAAAAACATTTGTTCATCATACAAAGAAGACCAACTGACTTTTCTATGAACATTAAACATTATGTTCACCCATTGTATTGCTCTTAATTACTACAACATATTGCAGGGTTTTTTTTCCTATTTTTTTAAGTCTTTAGATTAAAAATTCTTTTGAGGAAGTTTTCTGACTTCTTTTTTTTGTTTGTTTGTTTTAACCTCATCTTTGGAATAAAGTACCCTAAAATATGAGTAAATGTTGAGGTCATACTGTTGAAGTTCTTCATCTTTTTCTTAAAGTAAGTAATGCTTCATTAATATGACTCACTCTAACATTAGATCTTGGTAAAATCATGGGTAAAATAGTACCATTGATGTGGTAATGTCTACAAGGCCTTCTATAACCTCTTCAGAAAATCCTGACACAGGCTCTTTTCACCTTAAATTTCTGATGATAACATATTTTTTTGTAATTGTTTTGATATATCCTTTCAATTAGACAAAATTTCATGAGGGGAAAATCCTGTCAGTGTCAGTAAGATAAAAATATGATTCCCCCTCAGGTGTTTGTAGAGATCAGACAATATTTAAAGAAAGTAGAAGCACTCACAACTTATCTATTAAAGGAGCAGATCAATTGAAAAGTAATCTCAAATATCAGTAATATCTAATTACAGTGAAGGCCAGAGCAATGGAGAACAGACCCTGTGAGTTTATATTTGATCATGCCACTTCATGTCAAGCAGTATAACATACTTGGATGATAATTTGGCAGTTAGAGGGAAAACATAGCTATAGGTGTTTCTATATTGCCTTAGTCCTTAAAATTAATCTTAAGGAAAAAATATGAGGTAGGTCTATTGACATGTATCTGTAAACACATCACTCAGCAATTGCAAGTTCTTGTCAACTTGAGCTAACAGTGATACCCTGTCTATAACACACACACACACACACACACACACACACACACACACACACACACACACACACACACACTTATTGTGAGTGATGTAGAATGTTTTAAACAATAATTATTTGCCTAAAGTAATCAGGTATTGGTAAATATTCTAGGTATTTATAGAAAATACTAAATGGGTCATATAGGTGTTGTTTCCTAGTAAAATGCTTTGAAAATTAATACTTAATTAAACAATATTTTGACCCCTTAGTGGTAGAGGTATGTGGTGCAGAACATTGAGTCAAGGACATGAATAGTGGCTCTGATCCCAGTCTGGGAGAAAAAAA
Source organism: Acomys percivali (assembly GCA_907169655.1). NCBI lineage: Eukaryota > Metazoa > Chordata > Mammalia > Rodentia > Muridae > Acomys > Acomys percivali. The sequence continues at coordinate 114,086,642 of OU015745.1, read as the reverse complement.
TGAAACAAAATGAAAATAGCGAAACAATTATGTCTAAGTTTTGAAAGGCAATTTTTTAGATAAGAGATAATAGTGAACAGAAGATAGAATCACCCAGAAATAGAGAACCTCAACTGAGGAACTGCTTTCCTCAGATTGTCCTGTGAGCATGCCTATGGGGCATCATCTTTTTAAAAAGCATTTTTTATTTTATGTGTATTCATGTTTTTCTTGCAGGTACGTATGTAAGTATATAGAGTGTGTGTCTGCTACCTGAAATGGCCAGAAGATAAATCTGGATGCATTTGTTGTTGTGCGTGCATTGTACAATGAGAGTGCCTTGTGGTATTTGAGAGGGTCCCAAGCCTCTGAGAGCCACCGCTCCAGCTGCCTCATTAGCTCGGTTATTTCCTTTAGCGAAAATGGAATTGTTCATTTGGTGTGAGTGGCAATGTAATTGAGTGATGAGAGGAGGATGGTGCTTGGCTATGGAGGGGTTTTGGCGTGTCCACTACCTGGGAAGCTGGAAAGGTGTGTGGTTTGGAGAAGAAGAAGAAGAAGGAGATCAGTGCCTGGTGAGGCTGGAGTCAAGCAGATGTAGGGAGCAGAGGAAATAGAGGCTCCCAGTTTTGCTAAAAAGTCCCTTTCCTATAAATGGATGGGACAGGTTGGCATCTCTAGGAAGGGGTGAGTAAAGGGAACACCCTCCTGACAATGCAACTAAGTGGTGGGGTGATATGAGGTCAATAAGGCTGTCCCCCTACTCTGACAATATGGGAACAACAAGATGAAGTGGGTCCACAAAAGTTTATCAGGACATAAAACATGGCCCTACTATCCCAAAGGAAGGAGATGGGTCACCCTGATACAGCAATGACTGCCCAAGGCTCCTTGTTAGAGATGGTGGTGGTTGGGCCAAGGGAGCCTGGGCTCTGTCAGTTGTCCCTAGCTAGACCTAGGAGATCGGCTGGAGGGGCCTCTAGGGCTGATGCCTTCACACCTCAAGGGTCATGAAGACAGTCACTATCCCAGGGTCCCACTTGATGTCCCCTTAACATGGTCTCAATGGCTTATAAGGCCTTGGACATACTCTGGCCCAGTGTCCTTCCTGACCACACTTAACACAGGGGCCTGGAGGTTCTCAGGTTTTGAAAGGCCTGGGAGCCTAGGCAGTTTCTAAGGCCAAAAGGCCTTGGATAGCATCAGGTAATTTTTCTTTTGGACTTTTTCATCTCTATCATGGTATACTTTAGAGGCCACTGTTAAGACTTCTGTCTGTGGAGTCAGGGGTCCTTTCTCCAGTTGTTTAAGTTTGGCTCTAATATCAGAGACGCTCCCAGAGAAGAAGTAAGTGGTAAGGAATTGTCTTCCATCTGGCACCTCAGGATCCACATTGGTATATTGTAAGAGGGTCTTTGTGAGGTGCTCTAGGACTTGTGATGGCTTCTCATGCTTGTCCTGTATGACCTCTCTGATTTTGTCATAATTTACCACTTTAAGGGCAACCTTACAAAGTCCGACCAGGATAAAAGTTATAATTGGTCACAGTTTGGATATTGCCAGGGATATTGTAATTCCATCCAGGGTTCCTTCTGGGGGATGGCCTCTGTCCCAATGTGCTGGGCAAAGTCAGTCTGATGGATTTCACCTGCATGTGCCCTCGCCTGATCCCAGACTCACCTGTGCTCCTCAGGAAGAAGACTGATTGTAAGGCATCATGGAAAGCAAGATTACAAGATTGAGTGACTTACCGGAATTCTGTAATAAAGGTGGAGGGATTAGCGATATAGGACCCCAATCTCTTCTGTATTTGAGATAGTTCACCTAATGAAAAGGGAACATGAACTCTGACTGAGCCATCCACCCCTGAAACTTCCCGCGAAGGGAGAGCCAGGGCTGGTTTAGGCAAGGTGTGGGGGAGGCAGAGGAGGTACTGTGGTGGAGCAAGAGTGAGTAACAGGAGGGCTAGGAGGTTGCTAGTGTGCAAGAGAGAGTTGATGTGGGCAACCTGTTGCTATAGAGGGAGAAAGGGAAACTGGGGGAGTTGGAGGAGAGGGAGCTGTGGGTTTAGGCCTATAAGGGAGAGGTTCATTAGCCAGACTGAAGATAATGGAGGGGCCATCCTGTTTAGGCTTCATTGCTAAAAGGAACAGAGCAGGAGGACAGGAAGAGCAGAGAGAAGGCTGGGGGCAGAGGTAAGAGAAGGCTTGGACGTAGGGGATCTCCTTCGATTTCTCTGATCGCTTGCAATATTTGTAAAGGTCCCTATAATATTGAGATCTAACCGCCGTTATGCGGCCATTGGGGATGATTGTCTAAGGGGTATTAAGGCCAAACTCGATTGCAAGGGGAAATAAATTTGGAGCCCTTCGGGTTGGGTACCAGGTGGAGAGGGTGGAAGTGTTCTGAAAGGCATCCTAAGGGCGAATGAGAGTATATAGAAGACACTGTTCACATGGATGAGAAAGGGGAGGAGAAATGACACAAACCGTTCAGTGGGTTGTCATCCAATGTCTCTTAGCTCAACGAATGGGGGTCAGAGCTTAGCCTGGCTAAGCCTGAAGAGACTTGGTGCCTGGTACCCTGTACCAGGACTTTTGGTGGAGCACGAAGGCAGAGGCCCTGAAGGTCTGAAGTGACACAAGCCTTTCAGTGGGTCATCACCCTATTAAATGGGGGTCAGAGCTTAGCTGGCTAAGCCAAGAACTTCAGAAGTCTGGAGGGTAACCGAGTCTCTCTAGAAAGGGGATCTCCTCCATAGGAAAGGTCAGCGAAAGATGCCACACGGGCCTAGAAAAGCTGTGGGATTATAGGCGTCTCTGAAGGGAAAGAGCTAGAAGGGCAGGTAAGGTCGCAATGGCCCAGTAGGGCCTGTTTTAGGAAGGGTTGCAATGGCCCAGTTGGGCCTATGGGAACTGCAGAGCTGTAGCTCTAATGGTGAGAGAAAGAGTCAGGTGAAAAAGGCCAGCCTCCATCTCCAAGAGTACTAGAGGAGTGCTGGAACACTCGACGGTCATTTATTTCCTTGGACTCAGGGAAGCGTTTACAACACTGACCAGAAAGTGAGGCTTACCTAATTGTCTCTGGTGGATGGGGTGTTGAGCAATCGGTGAGCCTGAAGGGGACGCAGCTGTAGGCCAGCTGGAGAAGCATAGGATCCTAGTGTGGCTCCGATCACAGGAGCACAAGCACCAGGAGAGCCGATCTGAATCATGGCACCAAACGTTGTTTGCGGGAGTTGTGTGCATTGTGTGGCCTGCCTTCCAGTACTTGGGTGGAAGGGTGTTTACAACTCTGAGAGCTGGGAAGGTGTCCCAGCCCTGAGGTAGGACAGAATCCCAAGGGTATCCTGAGGCGCAGGAGCCCAGGAACTTCACAGCTCTAAGAGGCCTCTTCAACAGAGACAATGCAGCTCCCAGGGAAGGGTTGCCCCAAACTTTGAGGAACTGTGGGACCTTGGAGCCTGAGCCCTGCTCCTCCTCCTGCTGAGGCAGCTCCCATGGAAAGATTGCCCTTAAATCCTAAGCAACTGAGGGTAACTGTAAACTAGTTACAGATGGGTGCGAGCTGCCATTTGGATCCTGGCAACTGAACAGAGCTGCAAGAGCATCTAGTGCTCTTAACTCCTGAGCTACCTCCCCAGACACTATGAAACATATTCTTGAGGAATAATTGACATGGAAGTGTCCAGCTCATGGTACCTGATACCATCCCTGGGCAAATAGATTGGGGTTATATATATATATGTGAGACAGCTTGAGGAAGCAAGCTAGAAAAGCCGTGGTTCTTTGAGGTTTCTTCTTTAAGCTCCTACTTCGAGTTACTGTTTTGGTTCACTTGCCCAGAAAAATAAGTCATTTTGAACATAGCTGTTCAAATTAGGGAAAATATTAGAGAAACTTACTCTGTTACCATCTTGTTTGCCTCTGGTTAAATTATTTTTTAAACTTTTAATATAAACACATTTCTATCCAGAGCCTTTGGAATGCAGTGTATGCACACGGTCCTTTTTAGACTCAGCGCTTTTGTTGCTTAGCTCCGCCAAGGACTCTGTTTATTGATCTAGGACCTGTTTATGACTACCAGTTGGTGGTGACTTGGTGCTGGTGTTTTGTTTTTAATCTTCTCAATCATATTGGTCTTGCCATCCTCTGAAAGTTTTGAAAACTGTCTGATGTTTACTTTTGCACCATCACCCTGCTCTGCCACTTATTTTTGTTGTTGTTGTTGTTGTTGTTGTTGCTGTTTCTTTCTCCCACTCGAATTTTTAACCGAACTCTTAAAATTCTAGGTTACTCTTCATTACTTTCCAATGGCCACATCAGCAAGATACATCCCTGAGTTGTGATACCGATGTATTTTTGTTTCTGTCCTATGCTTTATGGACTATTTACAAGACCACTTAATAACCTTATTACATACTTTTGAAATGGAATATTTATCAAGTTTCACAATTATTTGATTTGACATAAAATTGGAATGCATACAAACCACCATCGTTCCAGGCATTGCCAGCACAACTCTTCCTTCCTGCGTGGAGAAATTCGATAGTCTAGCTTGGGTACGTTCCTTGTGCCCTGCCTAGTTCTCTCTCTCTCCTTGTTTTTAAGGAGAATGGCTCCCCAGTTCTCTGATTCCTTTTCTCCCACCCATCTTCCTGCAGCAGAAGCTTTCTGCACATGTGTACTTAGCGAAGTGGCCAGGGACACACCCTAGCTTAGCGCACTGCATTACAGAGTGTTTCTCTGTTTGACACATGCACTGGGTCTAATAGAACACATTTTCCTAGGGTTCAATCCTTCAATTCCTCATTTGCTATGTATTTCTTGCAGTTGCTTGGATGGAATATTTAAATGTCTTGTTTGGGATTTGTGTGTGACCCATACGTTTGTCTCAGGAAAACTTGTTCTCTCCCTAATTCCACAAAGCATCTAGAAAAAAAAGCCAGCTGGGATCCACTTTATTAAATGGAGTTTCCTTTCAATGAATCACAGGCAATTTTCTATGAAGAATAATTCTGACTTATAGCATGCCTTTAGAGAATTATCCCTGGTTGTTAATAATAATAATAATAATAATAATAATAATAATAATAATAATAATA
>OU015745.1:114051769-114071372 GCA_907169655.1 Acomys percivali | reverse complement strand
TGTGTGTGTGTGTGTGTGTGTGTGTGTGTGTGTGTTTTAATTCAATGTACAAGTGTTTTATTGAGTATTTATGCATCTGTGTTTATAAGGGAAATTTTTTGTAATTATCTCTCTTCTCTTTGTTCAATCCTTATATGGTCTGGGTAGCAGGATAACTGTGGTCCCATAAAATGAACTTGTCCCTGTTACTTCTGATTCTATTTTGTTAAATAATCTGAGGAATATTGGCTTTAACTCTTCTTTGAAAATTTGTTAAAATTCTCCACTAAAACCGTATGTGCCTGGACGTTTGTAGGGGGCAGATTCCTAATGACTGTTTCTGCTTCACTAGGATTTAAAGCTCTGTTTCAATTGCTTGTCTGATATTGATTTATCTTTGCTAAGTGGTACCTATTGAGAAAATTATACATTTCTTTTAGGATTTCAAAATTGGTTTTCCAAGTATGTCCTCACGATTCATTACATTTCCTGAGTCTCTATTGTTATGTCTCCCTTTTTATCTGCAATTTTAAAACTTATTTTTCCACCTTTTTGTTAATTTGGCTAAGGCATTGTCAGGCTTAAAGATCAACTCTTTGTTTCATTGATTCTGTATTGCTTTGTTGGACCAGCAATTGTTCCTATTTATTTTGGCCAAGAGATTATTTCTATCCATCTACTCTTCTTGGATATTATGTTTTCTTTTTCTTTTGAACTTTCAGGTATGTTGTTACATTTCTGGTATGTGATTTCTCCAACTTTTAATAAGTCACTTAATAATATGAACTTGCCTTCTATTATTGCTTTTATTTTGTCCTATAAGTTTGGGAACATTGTGTTTTGATTTCTATTCAATTCTAGAATTCAATTTCTATTCAATTCTCATTTTTTGACCTATTTTTTTAAATTCTATGGAGAGTTTGTTTTGTTTTGTGTTTGTTTTGTTTTGTTTTGGATTTCTATGAGTTTGTAAGGTTTCTGTTGTTCCTGTCTTTGCTGATATCTAGCTTTATCCATGGTGGTTGCATGGGGTATGATGTATTATTTCAATTTCCTTGTATCTGTTGAGACTTACCTAGTGTCTGAGTATATAGTAAATTTTGATGTAACGTCCACATGCTACTTAGAAGAAGATGTATTCTTTTGTTTTTCAGTCAAATGTTCCGTAAATATTGCTTAGGTACATTTGGTTTATACCATCAATTAGCTTGTGCATTTCTATTTAGTTTTTGTCTGGATGACCTATCTATTGGCAAGAGATGGTTATTGAAGTCACCCTTTATCAGTGTGTGAAGGTCAATGGGTGATTTGAGCTATAGTAGTGTTTCTTTTATTAACTTGGGAACCTTTGTTTTGTGCATAGATATTAAGAATTGCAATGTCCTCTTGGTGGGTTTTTTCTTGATGATTAACATGTCTTTCCATATCTGTTCAGATTATTTATGTATTTAAGTCTATTTTGTCAGATATTTAAATGGCTATACTGGATTGCTTATTGGGTACATTTGTATGGAAAAACCTTTTTCATCCTGTTACACTGAGGTAATGTCTATTCTTGATATTAACATGCTTTTTGGGTGCAAAAGAAGGATCCTGCTTTTATCTCTATTCTGCTAGTCTATGTCCTTTTATTGGGGAATTTAGACCATTAATATTGAAAGGTATCAATGTGAAGCACTTGTTAATTCCTGGGGTGGTTGTTGTTGTTGTTGTTGTTGTTGTTGTTGTGTGTGTGTGTGTGTCTGTGTTCTACCCACCAGCCTAATTTGCCACTCTGAATTTTTTTTATTTTTTATTAATTTATTCTTGTTACATCTCAATGGTTATCCCATCCCTTGTATCCTCCCATTCTTCCCTCCCTCCCATTTTCCCCTTATTCCCCTCCCCTATGACTGTTCCTGAGGGGGATTACCTCCCCCTGTATATGCTCATAGGATATCAAGTCTCTTCTCAGTAACCAGCTGTCCTTCTTCTGAGTGCCACCAGATCTCCCCTGAATTTTTTTTTAATTCCTTGTGTTTCCTTTGGTATGGTTGACCCCTTCAGACCCAAGTTTTCCTTCTAGTACTTCTGTTTTACTGGATTTGTAGAGAAATACTTCTTAAATTTGGTTAATTATGGAATATCTTTTTACTCCATCTGTTGTGATTAAAAGTTTTGCTGTCATAGTAATCTAGACTATTATCTATATAGAAATCTATATAGGCCTTTCTTTCATTTAGAGTCTCCATTTAGAAGTCAGGTGTTATTTTAATAATTCTCCTTTTTTAATTAGCTTTTTCCTTTGTAGCTTCTTCATATTCTTTGTTCTGTACATTTAATACTTTTGTTATCATGTGCAGAGGGGCATATCTTTGCTGGTCTGGTCTTTTTGGTGTTCTAAATACTACTTGTATCTCATCAGCACCTCTTTCAATAGGACCATTTTTTCTATAGTTTTGTTGAAAATATTTTTTTGTTTCCTTGACCTGGGTTTCTTTTTCTTCTTCTAGCTTATTATTCATGGAGTTGGCCTTTCATCATGGCTCATATTTCTTACATGTTTTATGCTTGGAGTTATGTAGATTTTATATTTTCTTTGACTGAAATTTCCATTTCTTCTAAGTTGTCTTTAGTGCCTGAGATTATCTCTTCCATTCTTGTATTCTGTTGGTGAGAATTGCCTCTGAGATTCTTAATTAAATTCCTAGATATTTCATTTCTAGATTTTCCCCAATTTGTGTTTTCTTTATTGATTCTATTTCTACTTTTCAGGACTTGAAGCATTTGCTCATTTTCCTCCACTGTTTGTTTGTGTTTTCCTAGATTTATTTAAGGGTTTTATTTATTTCCTCTTTAAAGGCATCTATCACTTTCAAAGGCTAGTTTAAGGTCCCTGTTCTGTGCTTAAGCTATGTTATATTTCTCACAGCCGACTACAGTAAGATTCCTGGACTCTAGTAGAGATATATTTTCCTAACGGTTAATGATGGTATCTTTACACTAGCATTTAGGGATCTGGGTGTGGGATGATTGTAATTCTAGGCACTCATGTCTCCTTTTGTCTTTGTTTGGTGGGGTTTTCCCCCTTATTTTTCTTTTCCTCTCTGTTTCTTAGGAGGGCTTCTTTCTGGGTGTTGCCTGGGCAAGGATTTCTGGCATCCTCTCAATTGGGACCACTGGGTGTCCAGGTAGAACACGTGTCTAGGTAATGGGATCTAACAGTAAGGAATGAGGTTGGACCAAAGAAGAGGAGAAGCCTGAAGGTGTCTACAGTAGAGAAAAAAGCAGAGTGCTCCATCAGGATCTTCTTAGTCCCCTGGGAATGGAGGTAGACAGTTAGGATAGGCAGCAGCAGCTAGTCAGCCACAGAGTTGGAGATGGTACTCAGAGACTAAATTCGGGGCAAAGGGATAGAGTGATGATCTAAAACTGGATTACCTACTTTTGGGCCTTACTTGATTCTCTGAGGTTTTGTATGGCTTGTTCCCAGGGAAGACCTGCTGGAGCTGGGGGCGTAGATATCAGGAGGAGTGGGGAGGAAGGGATCTGTGAGATGCTGGGCATGGGAGCAGAGAGGAAGTTAGTCTCCCACAGAGAGGGGCTGAGATTGGTGATTAGATTGGGAGGGTAGGATGGAGATATTAAGGTTGCAGATAGGCTACCTGCCTCCCTGGCCTGTGTCTCAGTACTTTTTGAGAAGCGCATGCATGCAAAATTGTCCTTTCACAGGTCCTTTAAAAGGATGGCTATTTTTCTTTTAGGAAGCAGACAAGAGATCAATTCGTTGCTTATATTATTTGGGTTGGACAGAGCTTCAGCTGACTGGTGAAATGTCATTAAAGTGCCTGCTAGTGCATAAACAGTGAACTAGAGAGTCTTCTTGAAACATTTATTTCTTAAGTGCACTGTGAACTTCTCAGTTTCAATTTCAAATATTCACGCCTATAATATCCTCCCAGAATACATATAAGTTGGAAGTGAAGTGAACTTTTAAAGTTAGTCTGATCAAAAGTCTAAATATATTTTGTTAATAAAATATTCTGATGTAATTATAAGCAGCAAGAGTACAAATTAAGGCTATGCAGGTGCAAGCTTATCTTGTCTATGCATTATGGTGTAAAACATATGTCTTCAGTTGTTATGCATGTTTATTTCAACTGAGAGCCTTAGATTGATTTTACTTCATTTAGAAATTTCACTTACAGCAGCACACATAAATAGAAATTCACATCATTTGAAAGTCCTTTTTTTGGTCTCATTTGTTTGTTGCTATGTTCACCTTTCTCCTTCTTCTTCTAATATAAAATAATTATATGCTTATCCAATCCTACATACACAACTATAGTTTTTCCTTGTCAAAATAGACTTCTTTTGTTTTTTCTGTTTCATGTATTTACTTATTCACTTTATATTGGAATCGTTGCCCCCTCCCGCCTTTCCTCTGGGTCCTACCCTCTCTCCCTCTCTCTTCCCCCTTCCTCACCCCTCCTACTTATCAAAAGAGGGGAGCACCCACTCACCTGCCTGAAGACATCAAGTCATCTGTGGCCTGGCAAGGCAGCCCCACCAGGGGGAAGTGATGGAAAAGCAGGCAACAGAGTCCATGTAAGAGACTGCCCTTCTCTCTTTACTGGTGACCCACAAGAAGACTAAGCTGTGTGTCTGCTACATTTGTGTAGGGAGTCTAGGTCCAGTCCATACACGGTCTTTGGTTGTTTTGTTTTTGAGAACCTGTTTTTCTATGTATCCCCGGTTGGTCTTGAATTCATGAAACCCCACCTCACATTCTTTTCAGTTGTCATGGCTGGCTTTACATCCTTTAAAACCAAAGCAAACCATCATATCAGAACGGTGTCCCCGGTTCCCTTCACTCATTGTCCTTTCTCACAGATTCTAACCTGACTCGCCCTCTTCTTCAAACAACATTTTAAAATAAATCCAGACCTCCCATTTTGTTTTTTTAAAAAATCAGTCAGCAAAAACACAAAAGCCTTTCTTTTTTAAAAATACATTTATTTTATTACACATGTATAAAACAAATTACATACGGCAAGGAGAACCATGTGACAATCATGAGAATCATGAGTTCTGTAAATGGTACATTCATAGTGGTTTGGCTATTTGTGTTTGTCCAGCTTGAAATAAACGTCTTTCCTGTCTTGTTGGGTCTAAACTTCTGAATGAAATTCAATATCTATCCTATCTCAACTCTAATAACTTAACTTCTTTATCTTGATCTAAAATGATCTTATCCCCTAATCAACTAAACTTGATTGCAAACCTATACTATCTGGTCTTCAATCTAATGGAGTTTCTAAAGCAATTATGTACTTTTTGTTTTAGTTTTGTACCTGAGTAAGATCCTTCCTCCAGGTTCTTATCCCACTGTAGAAATCTTATCACAGTGCAGATTCTTACCACGACTGCAGTTTTATAATTAACAAATGCCTATAGTGCACAGCTACTCTTGGGATAATCTTCCTTCTTTTCCTTCCTTCTTCATTTGTTCATTTGTTCATCTGTTCCTTTCCTCCTCCTCCTTCTTTTTTGAGACAGGGTTTTTCTGTCTAGCCTTGCCTGTCTTGGACTCACTTTGTAGACAAGGCTGGCATCGAACTCTCAGAGATCTGCCTGCCTCTGCCTCCTGAGAGCTGGTGTTAAAGGTGTGTGTTACCACTCCCAGCTTTGATCATGTTTTTACTATCACCATCATAAGTAAAACTATTTCTCTGCTGGAAATTTAACCAGTGTAGTATTTTCAAGTTACATTTTTTTCAAACCTCAAGTGTATAATGTCATTCCAAATGTTTCTTGCCACACACCATCCTTCAGTGTTTCATCAAAATAGAGAAAAACGTGGCTAAGACTTCACATATATCACCTATTTCCAGTTCTAGATACTCCTCGCTAATTTATCAAATATCTCAATGTGTATTTTGTAGATTCTCCTAAGAACACAAAGCTGCCACCTCTAGGGATGATTCGGCACTAAAAGGGCTCTTTTGCCTTCTTATCTAATTCTAGACCCTATCTCCAGAGTCATCAAGTTTTGCTTCCTTTCACCCTCCATATCCATCTTTCCTTGGCTTGCCACATTATCATTTCCCCCTGATATCTTGTTTGCTAAAGCTCATCATGATCACACTGTTGCCATCAAATTCTAGTCTGTTGCATTTTCCATATTTCATTGCATTGGTAATCTTTTAAAATGTTCTTGTTTTGCAGCCTAGATTAACTAGGTCCTTCTTTCCAAAATTACTTTTTTCAATATTATAAACTCCTGGACTCTTTTTAGAGGCACTTACTATTTGGCTGAATCTCAGTTCTTGAATAAATTGTCTGCACTTGGACTTGAGCAGTCAAGCAAAGGGCAAGATGTGACCACCTGGGATCTTCTGATTTCCCTATGAATTATCAGCTGTTGAACTTAATGGGCTCCTTAGCCCTGCTCAGTAACCTTGTTGAATGTCCTTGTAAAGCAGTCAGTAATTCCACTTAAATAATGCCTTTTTCAAGCCTTTTTGATGCTACTAAAATTTCCATCTTCCTATCATTCATTATCAGTTTCAGTAATTATATCTTGATTCCCCGAAGACAGTGAATCTCTTACTTGGTTTCTTTCTCCACTCCTTGATGGCAAACGGATTATACCAAGCCATGTCTTGCCCCCCATGTTAGGATTTCAACTTTGCAGGAAATTTGTACAAAAGATTATAGATTCTTTCTCTTCATTATCACCCCTGAACCCTATTACTCTTTCCCTTTAGTTTCCTTTCAGGATTCTTACATGGAAACAAAGAAACACAAGGATTCTTACTGGATTCAACACATGCCACATTATGCCTCTTATATATTCAGACTTCTACAATAATTGACCTCTACACATCTCACCATTTTGTTACTTCCCACCCACTCTTTGTGTAGTCAATAAAGCATTTTTGCTGCTGTTCTTTCTACCACGTGTATTTCAATGTCATATCTTTGTCAAAATGTGATAAAATAAGAATTATGTGTATACATTGAATATAGACACCTGTAAATTTGATACAGTATGTTATGATTACCACAACCAACCTAAGTAACATATCTATTAGCTCATATGGTTACCATTTTACTTTCTCCCATTTCTTTTTTTAAAGATTTATTTATTTATTTATTATTTATACAATGCTCTGCCTACATGTACACCTGCACACCAGATATCATTATAGATGGTTATGAGCCACCTTGTGGTTGCTGGGAATTGAACTCAGGACCTTTGGAAGAGCAGATGGTGCTCTTAACCTCTGAGCCACCTCTCCAGCCCATACTTTTTCCCATTTCTGTGATAAGAACAGTTAGGAGCCACCTTCCTAGGCAATTTTAAACACACTAAAAATACTGCTGGCAACCACAGCTGTCATGATATCCAACAGTTTTCCAGAACATCATCATTTTCTGTAACTGAAAATTTGTACCCTTCCACAAACATCTGCCTCATTCTCCTGTTTACCCAAGCTGATTATTTACTGTATTTACTTTTAGGCATTGTCATTTCAGGAGACTGAGTATGTTAGTTCCATATATAAGTGAGAACATGCCATGCTTCTTTTCTGTTGTCCTTTAACTTGATGCCTCCCAGATTCATCCAATACTACAATGCTCCCACATCATCTGAATTATATTCTAGTGTGTGTGCTTATGGTCAAGATCGTGTCTGTACATTGTGTTTTTAACCTATTTAACCACTAGTAGAAATTTACATTATTCTTATACAATGACTACTGTGGATTATGTATAAATAGAGACGTCAGTCTGGATATTTCAGTGAGGAAAATATTTCATTTATTAGGGATGTATAATCCAGAAATGGGAATTTTGGATATTGTTTTAAAGTTTTGAGGAATTTTCATAATGTTTTTAGTAATTTACACTCATTTCATTAGTACTCTGGGATTCTCCCTTTTCCGCATCCTTGCCAATACATTTTTTTTTTTTGTATTTTTGATGACTGTTCTGACAGTTATATAGGAACATCTCATAATGAGTTTGATTTGTATTTCCTGTATAACTTATGAAGTTGAGCATCTTTTCATGTGTACTAGTCACTTGTTTGGATTGTATTCAGAAATGTCTTTCAGGTGAGTTGTTTACTTATAAATTGGGTTGCTCTTTGCTATTGAGTCATTAAGTGTGTATGTATTTTGAATACTAATTTCTCCTTGAACACATATTTTCTCCATTGTGCAGGTTTCATTTTCCTTCAGTTATTTCTCCTTTTGCTGTGAAGCTTTTCCACTTACTTTGCTTTTGTTGCCTGTGCCTTTGGGCTTGCATCAAAACAGATGTGCTGACCACCGAGGGGAAGACTTTTCTTGATTTTGCTTTTAGTGGTTTTACTCTTTCAGGTACTGTTTATACATTTTGAATTATGCACTTGAGTTGTTCTACGTGTATGATGTGAAATTAAGTTTCAATCCCATTGTACTCTCTGTGGATACTCATTTTTCCATGCACTCTTTATAGAAGGCACTGCTCTATGGTGACTTCTTTGTCGAAGATCAGTTGATTATAAATGTATGGGTCTGTTTCCACCTTCTCTAGTTTGTTCCTATGGTCTGTTCTCTGTGTCTGCAATTAGCATCTCTGTGGCTGCACTGGTGATTACTACACTTTTGTGATGTATTTGGGAGTCATAACATATGATATTTCCATCTTTCTTTTTATTTGGGTTTTTTTTTGGGGGGTATTTCAGCATTTTTCCAATTTTTGTAGAGATGAACCCATAGTTTTATAGGAACTGCCTACAACCTAAAAATTTTGGTACTGCAGACATCAACATCTTAAAACATTAGTTTCACTCACAAATATAGGATGTTCTTTTATTAATATGCTTCATTAGTTCATTTCATGAATCTTTTATAATTTTCAGCATATAACTTCTTTATTTTGTTAAAATACTGTTTCTGACTTTTTATTAGGTTTTTCATCAATTGGCAGTGTAATGGCTTTCTTGACTTTTTGCTTTGCTTTACTGTGTGTGTGTGTGTGTGTGTGTGTGTGTGTGTGTGTGTAAAGTACCACTAAATTTCACACATTAAATCTACATTCCCCAAAATTACTGAATTTAGTAGTTCTAACAGATATCAATTGCTTATTGTTGAATTCTTATTAATTTGGAATTATGCCATCCACAAACAGAGACAATTATCTTTTTATTTTCAATCTGAACTTGTTTTATATCTTTCCCCCAATTTAAAACTTACTTCTAACATTCTGTGGAATAAGTGTGGTGAGGGTGGAAATTTTGGTCTTTAACCAGGTCTTTGTTGTGTCAAGATGAGTTCCTTTTATACATGTTTATTTTATGTTGTTTAACACTTTTGATGGGAATGCGTGTCGGACTTTGCCAGATGTGTTACTCTATCCATTGAGACAACCATGCTTTATGAATATTTACATAGTGTGAAGCATTTTTGTAGCATATTCATACATTTTATTTGTCTGTTGTATATAATAATATAAATGTGGTATTTTCTAGATGATTTTTTTGCATTCAGAGACACTAGTTTTCTTTTTTTGTTGTTGCCTTTGACTAAATGTTGTACTAGAGCAATGCAGAATGAAAAGTTATTTTGGAAATACTAGTTTTTACATTAAAAAAATCATCCACTTAAGGACACCTATGATCATTCTTCTTTGAATGTCGAGTAGAGTTTATTATGAGGCCAATGGTTCTCAGCCTTCATTAAGTGTTCTCATTAACAATTTTATTGCTGTTTCAGGTATAGGCTTAATGGTCTGAGTGTGGTCAGATACATTCCTGCTTCTATGTTATTGGTTGTTTTTGTGACAGTTCAAATGAGTCCCTCAGGAGTATCTTTAGTTTTGTGCATGTAATATGATGTTTGCTCTTTAATTTCTAGATTATTTGAGTCTTATTTTTTGTAATGAGTCTAAAAGTCTTATTTTGTTTTCTCTTTTAAAGACCCAATTCATAGTCTTACCCACTTATATTTACTTAAAAATATTAGCACCTAGTGAAACTCCTCTCAATAGGCAAGGGGCTCCAGAATTTGGAGTCCAAGTTTCTCAGTATAGAAAAATAAAAAAAATATGTTTTGGCATAGGATGGGTTATTTTTCACTTTTCGAATTGTCTGGTTTGGGCTACAATGAAATAATAGAGAAAAAGAAGTGCTGATAGGTCTCTAGGGCCCATCTCTATCAGGGAATTGAAAATCTTACTGAATAGTTTTCTCCAGATGGGTGTTGGGTCAAGCCACTAAGTCTTTGCCTTCAAAAGGGAGAGGAATGGGAAATTCCTCATCTTAAGTGTTCGCGTGGAATTATTTTGGTGCTTATTGTGTCTTCTATTGTGTTAATTTTGACTTGGTTCTATTATTTCTCATTTTTTTGAGATGTGAAGTTTATTTTTAATTAAGACATTTATTCTTTCAACATAAATGTTTATCAAAACAGACCTCTCATTATATTGAGAGGTTGTTTTTACTACATTTTTTTTACTACACATCTCTTTTTTTTTTTTTTTAATTAATTTATTCTTGTTACATCTCTATGGTTATCCCATCCCTTGTATCCTCCCATTCTCCCCTCCCTCCCATTTTCCCCTTATTCCCCTCCCCTATGACTGTTCCTCAGAGGGATTACCTCCCTCTGTATATGCTCATAGGGTATCAAGTCTCTTCTCAGTGACCTGCTGTCCTTCCTCTGAGTGCCACTAGGTCTCCCCCGCCAGGGGACATAGTCAGATGTGAGGCACCAGAGTACTTGAGAAAGTCAAATCCCTCTCTCCACTCAAGTGTGGAGACTGTCTTGTCCATGGGCTAGATCAGGGTAGGGGTTTAAATTTTACCGCCTGTATTGTCCTTGGCTAGGGCCTTAGTTTGAGCGGGACCCCATGACCCAAATCTGCCTTTCATAATGTTCTACTTGTAGGTTTCTAGAACCCACTGGATCCTTCTACATTGCTATTCACCCATTGTTCTCTCATCTAGAGTCCCAATAGGATGTCCTCCCCTCGGTCCCAGTTTCCTGGTAAGGGAAGGCTTTCATGGGACATGTCCATTGGGCTAGTATGCAGATATAAGTGAGTATATACCATTTGAGTCTTTCTGCTTCTGGGTTAACTCACTCATTATGATCATCTCTAGCTCAATCCATTTATCCACAAATTTCGGGAATTCCTTGTTTTTAATAGCTGAGTAGTATTCCATAGTGTATATGTACCACAGTTTCTTTATCCATTCTTCTACTGAGGGACATTTAGGCTGTTTCCATGATCTGGCTATTATGAATAAGGCTGCTATGAACATGGTTGAGCAAATTTTCTTGCTGTGTGCTGGTGCATCTTCTGGGTATATTCCAAGGAGTGGAATAGCTGGGTCTTGAGGAAGCCCTATTCCCAGTTTTCTGAGATAGCACCAGATACTACACATCTCTTAAGATTTTGTATGTTACCTCTATTTTTGTGTTAGGAGTTTTAAAATTCCCCTTTATCTTTTGTTTATATATACGAAGGTGCAGGTATGTATGCACAGGGGAATGTATTCAGATGCTGGAGCATGACGTCAGATGTAATCCTCTAGCATTCTTCGTGCTATTGTCTTGAGACATTATATTTTCTTGAGTCAGAGACTTGCTGTTTCAGCCTCTTTAGCTGGCTAGGAAGCTCTCATGACCCATCTGTCTCTGCCTCCATTGCTGAGGTTAACAGCACACACAGCCCTGCCCAGCGTTTACACAGGTGTTTGTGTAAACTCAGGTCTTTATGCTTACAGAGCATGCACTCTCATTCACTGAGCTTTCTTTTATTTCTTCTAGATACCAGGGTCCAAGAATATGCTGTTTAGTTTCTTTGTAGTTTACGAGTCCCATTTTCTTACTATTGTTGACTTTTGAATTCATTCCTTTGTGGTTGGAAAAGATATCTGAAATTCTTTTTATCTTACATTTGTCAAGAATAGTTTTTTAACTTCAGAATTATTTATAAAGGAGAATGTTATGTGTGCACTTGAAAAATGTATATTCTTCCTGCTGTTGCTGGGAAATCTTTGTACAAGTCTATAATTATAACTTAGTACTGTAGTTTTATTTAAGTTAGTTTACTGACTTCTTTGGGTACTCTATGAATTAATTTGGAGTATTGAAGTCTTTTTGTGTTATTTCGTTCATATTTGGGTCACTTTGTAGATTTGTTTTACATATTTAAGCATTCTCATATGCTTTTTTTCGATGGACATTACTTTTTATCAACATTATACCAACATGTTTCTAGAAAGTTGTAACAAGGGCTGTTGTATGAATTTAATCTATGCTGTCACTTTCTTTTGCTTATTATTTTATGGGATATCTTTTTCTATTTAGCTCTTTATGTTCTTTTGAGTCTAAGGCATTGATCTTGTGATAGCATGTCACTAAAATTTAATTGTTTTATTCATTCATCCCCTTGGTTTGTTATTTGAGACTTTAATTAATTTAGATTTAAGGAACATATTTCTTTTAATAATTTATTTATTTTTGTTTTATGTGCATTGTTGTTCTGACTGCATGTATGTCCAAAGTGAGGGTGTCAGACCCCCTAGAACAGGAGTTACAGACAGTTGTGTGGTGCTGTATGGGTGCTGGGAGTTGGATCCAAGTCCTCTGGAAGAGCAGCCAGGGCTCTTAATTGTGAAGATATCTTTCCAGCCCCTATTTTTTCAATATTGAAGGCAGCCTATCAAGGGACTAAGTTGAAGAAAGATCAGAAGGAAGAGAAATCATCATAATCATTATCATCATAATCATTATCTCATCATTCCTTTATTTTATAAGGTTTTCTATTTTATCAGGATATAGAGAGATCTACCTTTATAGTCTCATTTAACTTTATCTCCTTGAAGCAGTTTTAAAGGTTATACAACAAGTCTATAACACACCATAAAATACAACTTATATAATACACAAATTTGAGGTAATTTGGTATACTATAATAAAGGTAAAATATTCAAGCAAATGGCATATTTTTTAAAAGTGGAAAACCAGTAGGAACTTGGAATAAATCATTGGGTTATATTTGAGATGGCCTATCATTTTTCCCAACTTATTCTGAATACTGTAAAATAGTTTTACTAATGCTCACATTCATTCTATCTACCTTAATTTTTCTTCACAATTATGTTGATTAGCACCAGCTATAGTATGGCTAAAATAAATATATATTTTATCAAAGAAGTTCATTATTTCACTATAGAATAAGAAAAGGAAGGAGAAGAAGACGAAAATTAAGAGCAATTATAAACTTATTTATGATTTGTATAGAATCTGTTATCCAACTACCCATAGCATATTGGTGTTAGAAAGTGATCATGTGGTATTTTATGCAGTTTTCCCAAAGATCTTGGTAGTTTGATTGACTCAAATTTGATGACTAATGCTTGAAATTGCATACATAAGTAACCATCTTTGGGGAATGTACATTACTGTTGTTTTAAATACCAGGTCAAACCTCAGAGACATGCAGAATATGACATTCAAAATGTTTTTATGATTTTAAAGATTCACTGACAATGAGACGGGTTAGCTCCTGGAAACACCCAGCCTACCTCAAAGAGGACAATGAGCATCAAAGCACCTCCTTATGGAGATGGCTTCAAATGTGGTAAACAAGCCACTGGAAAAAATGTCTTCATTTCTACCACAGACAGAATTCTGCCTAAAAAATGGCAAGGTTGGATGCAGGCAGAATCAAAGGCCAAGCTCTGCCAAGACAGGGTAAGCATAGTTCCTGCCATACAACTATATCTGTCAGATATATTGTTCCAGAAGCCTGAAGAAATTGCTCCATCATTATAGAGAGTTTTGTGTGACTATTCAGGTAGAAAACGGTCTCCATCATCTTCTCATTTGGAAAGCTACTAACCTGCACTTCCAGCATACTCAGGTAACCAAGTTTATTTCTTCTCACATGTCTGAAACAGTTGAAGACCAGATAGTTTAGTTTTACAATGGAGCTTAGTTGTTTAGGGGTTAAGATGTTTTTAGGTCTAAATAGATGTTTTATGTTGATAATGACAAGATGTAATGGAGATTGTTTTACATTCTGAATTTTAGATGCACCAAGATAGGAAAGATGTTTTCTTCAAGGCTGTCAAATACAAATAGCCAAAACACTGAGAATGTAACATTTATATAATTCCTGATTGTGTAATGGTTTTTCTTGATATAAGTAGTTTACTGTATATATGTGGAATAATATAAATGTATATGTAGAAAATAAAAAAGTAATTAATTAATATGAGGCCAATAGATATTTATATCTGCTTGAATATTCCTTGTGTCAAATAAGAGAAAACTCTATAAAGCAATATTATAGGCAATGGATATTCCTTTAAAACTGTAGCCTTTCTTTTTTTTCACTTTTTTATTAATTTATTCTTGTTACATCTCAATGGTTATCCCATCCCTTGTATCCTCCCATTCTTCCCTCCCTCCCATTTTCCCCTTATTCCCCTCCCCTATGACTCTTCCTGAGGGGGACTTCTTCCCCTGTATATGCTCATAGGGTATCAAGTCTCTTCTTGGTAACCTGCTATTCTTTCTCTGAGTGCCACCAGGTCTCCCCCTCCAGGGAACATGGTCAAATGTGAGGCAGCAGAGTACGTGAGAAAGTCATATCCCACTCTCCACTCAAGTGTGGAGACTGTTCTGACCATTGGCTAGATCTGGGTAGGGGTTTAAAGTTTACAGCCTGTATTGTCCTTGGCTGGTGCCTTAGTTTGAGCGGGACCCCTTGGCCCAAATCTGCCTATCATAATGTTCTACTTGTAGAAAACTGTAGCCTTTCAAGCATATTCTAGGTCATAGTTGTCAGACATATCCTATTCTATGTGGCAGCAAAAATAAAAAAATAAAGAAAGTTAACGTGAATGGATGTAGGCCTAGAATGTACCAGTGGACATTTTATCATTAATGGAGGCCAGCATAAGATTCATTTAAATTCAGGACTACAACCAAGGGAGCACAACCAAACTTGAGATTCCATAGTCACAGGTCACATCGGATATTGCTTAACGACCATGGGGGAAACTAGCTGATGATGCAGAACTGGGTTAGGTAAAGGAATTTGAGTCTTTCTTGAAGTGGAACTTAGGTGGTCAAGGTAATCCACAATGAGAAAACAACTCCTGGATGCCTAAAAGTCACATGTGCCAGTGATGATCGAGTCAAAAATTAAAGCAGCAATGGCTAAAATAGAGATAATTCCATGATTTTGAGTAAGTGTATATAAGAGAGAATGGATATGTGCTTGAATGATGGTATAACTTCCTCTGTCTCAAAGCAGACACAGTTCATTGTGAACTTTAATTTGAGAATATTGAAATTCCACAATAGAATGAATTTTATTGATTATAAGAATTGAACTAGTTATAGATAAGCCCTAAGGTGGCAGGGATGGAAAAAAATGAAAATCCTTTGACCATACTTGAAAAAAATCAATGACAAAATTATGTTAGTATATGATTTTGAGGCCAAGATAGATTTCACATACAGTGGATATGCTAGTTAAAATAGCCCCTTGTGTACTATTTCTTCATTTTAATGCCAGAGGAATTTATTCACCAACATTTTTATCTCAGTGTCAAGAAATATGTAGCTAGAAACATATTACATGTAGAATAATATCTCTGTGGCATTATGTCAAAGTAGGAGTATGAGACATGAGACAACTTGAATTGTCTCAGCTGATGAAAAATTGTAGAGCAGTTGTCTACAGAGACTATTACAATTGTTTTCCTCATCAAAGACATTTAACAATGTCTATCTGGTTGTTAAGTTGAAATAGATTAGGAAAGAATTACATTCATTATTTAAGCCTACAATAATTATTTTATCACATGGACCATATAATTTTGATATTTACTTTAATACATTAAACATTGGAATATATTTATGTAAAGTCAAGATCCAAAAATATAAAGCTAGAAATACTATTTGGAAGGTAGTCTACACCTGTCATATTTTTGAAAAAAAGAGTTGGTGGAATCTTGTATACACAGCCATGAAACCTCAAGCTTAGACACCATTTGGGAAAACTAGTGTTGTTTTTCATTGCAATAACGATACCTTTGATTTGGTTTTGGTTTATCCCAGTATTTTATCTCTTTATATAGATTAAACTTTATGGAGGAAATAATTGTACTAATGTATAAAAACAGCAAGAAAAATGGGAACAGTTCTTTGCCTTTTAAGTTCACAAATTGCTCAACTCTACTAAGTAATGCACAAACTGCCCAGGCAGGCAATAGACTCTGCTAAGCTCAGAGCTGTAATATATAGTTAACATGCAAATATTATGATTTATCCATAAATAATTTTTCATTTTTATTATCTTACTCTCTATATTGTATGCTTGAGCCTTTTCTATCTGATGTCTTTGCCCATGGTGTCTTCTCTACTTTAGTGTTTGTCAAACTGTATTATGCGTTTCAGTTCACTTCTAAAATAACTTTCTTACCATATTTTAAGTTACATTCAGGGACAGGCTGTGTTCCTCTTGCTCAATATTATATTTCTAACAAATGAGCACAGATTTTGGCAAATGCTAAGTTCTTGTTTACACATACAGCTGAATGAAGAAATGTCCTAAGAGAATAATGGGAAATGATAGGTGAAAATGAATATACATTTGAGGGAATATTAAAAAAAAAACTTCCTCTTATAATCAAATCCTTCTCTCATTATAAACATGAGTAAATATAGAAATTAATTGGGGAACTCAGTTAGGATGAGTACATATGACAGAAGGAAGGGTTTGTTTCACAGTGATTTAAATAAAACCAGCAATAGATTTTTGGCATGTATGCGCTTGAGAACAGATGCACATGCTTGAACTCTAAGTTTCTCATACTTTTCTTATTTAATTAATATAGTTAAATCAACATGCTCATTTTAGCGGATGCTAATTCCAACAGATTACATATTGTTATGACTTTTGAAATAAAATACTAAAATTGAAAGTTACTTTGTTTATTACTTTTAGAGGCAGAATTCTAAAGTATCTACAAACCTTAATGTCAGTACTATATTAAATTATATTTATTTTGAAGTTGATACATTTTAAAAGTCAATTGTAAATAACATAAATTAGGAAGTTAATAATTGGGATGAAAACACGTTATGATAATTCAAGTAGATTATTAAGATGTAATGTTTTCCATTAAAGAAAAATTGTAAGTAATCCTAAAATAAAAATTACAAAATTGAATAAGAAACTTGGTTTTAGATAAAATATGAGACAACAAAGTGCTTTAATTCAATTTGTCTTCTAAAAGTGCCATGAGAAAAACCAGAACACAAACCCAAATAACAGGGAGAAAAACATAGTCTTCAATGAAATTAAGAGTGTCTCTAACCTTGGCAACTAAAGTATAAATACTATGTACAAAAATGTATGGGATTGACACCAATGAAAGAAAACAGAGTTTAGGAGCAGATTTTTCTTCACATATTTAGTGCAGTTTTACTCCTAGTAGCTCTGAAGGGCTCAACAAGCCACATCCTTTCTTCCTTATGGGAGAAGAGTTAAGAACTGTCTAGTAACTGACTTGGTCACACTTCTGCTTTTCATACTGTGAGCACTTGGGCGTATGGCATGTAATGGCCACTTTAGTGCTTAAGTGCACCTACTTTTCATTCAGCATGGCCTCACAACGCATGCCCATAGTTCATCTGTCCTTCAAGGAAACACAAATCTCTTAACACACTAGGTGAAAAAGTAGGCCTGTTGGGCTTAGTGGGAAATGCTATGCTATGATTGAAGTAAAACAGTCCCAAAGGATTTTTTTTTTCCTGTGCTGCTTTTCTCTTTTGATGAAGTTGCAAATGACGAAATTCTTTCTAGGTTTGGTCGGATTCAGTCTGCATCCTGATGTGGCCAAAGTATGGATAAAGCCAAAATACACAAAATTATATGTTAGAATTGGTAAATTTACCAAGAACAGAGGGATTTGAACAATTCCCTACCCCCTTAGGTCTATAATAATTTTTAAAGAAATAAACTGTGGAAGTATGTAATTTCCTAGGGAAATTAAAAAGAGCAAATCAATCTAGGTTGAAATTTAAAACAAATCAATAGAGTAGTAACTGTAAAATGAAAGAGGAAAATGTTCAGACAGTTAAACATATAAAAATAATAGATGACTCCAGATGGATTCACAGATGAACTCTTTCATAATTCCAATGAATAGTAAGAAGGCATTTCAACTCTTTCAGATTAGAGGTGTCAAGACACCTCAGGAGACTTGAGGTTAGCACTGCACTGCTCATACTGCCAAGAGGCTGGGCCTCTGCGGGACAGCATGGCTGCTAAGACTTTTTACACATTTATTTTGTTACTATATTTTGAGAATTTCATACATGAGTACTTTGCGTCATTCCCACCACACATTTTTTCCCTCTGTCTCCTCTCTTGTCCCATCCATTCCCTCTCAACTTCATGACATGTTCTCTTATTATTAATGCTAAGTCCCTCTAGGGTTGCTCATATTTACGTGCACTTACGGATGACCCCTTGGCCTTGCGAACCCTAAGACGTAACTGAGAAAAGGTGGCAGAAACAAATGATCCAGATTTGGGCTTAAGACAAAAAAAAAAAAAAAAAATCCCAGCCATTACTTATTTGTGCTCCACTTCTTTTGTATTTGTTGTTGTTGTTGTTTCAAGGCAGGATACTACTGTGTAGCTCTGGCTATCCTGGAATACACTATGTATTACAGGCTGGCCGCGAACTCAGAGAGACCTATTAGCCTCTGCCTCCCAAGTTCTGGGATTAACAATGTTCTTTTGAATGTTTTAGTTTCAGTGTTGAAAGTCTCAGTATGCTGTAGGAGAGACTGTTATAAGAACAAAAGCAACAGAACGCTGTATCACAGTATAGAAACAAGACAAATTGAGTGGCGCCAATGTGCCATCTGGTCTCTAGGACCCAGGGCACCCGGAAGAGAAACCCTAACTTAGAACAGTGGAAGAACTGCCAGGCTATGTCAGAATGAGCATAGGACTATTGAAGAAAAAATATTGGTTTTTTTTTTTTTGCCTTAAATACTTACATTTTGGAAGCAGTTAATTCTACAGATATGGATGGTTAACTGTCATCCCCATTATTTCATATGTAACCCTGTTAGAAAATTTCTCACCAACGCAAATTGCCAAAATAAAGTCATAATAGGTATCAAAATGGGAATGAAAGTGTGAAATTATTATTCTTACTGTATATAACATGATTATGTCAACAGAATTTTCAAGAGCAGAAATATTTGGCAAAATAATTCTGAAACTTATTCTAGAAAATTAGTAGCTTTCTTATCTAGTATCTCTGAGACAGGACATGCTGCTTCTGGCTGCTTTAACATCTGAACAATGACAACACAAACAGACTTGCTAATGAGAAAGGAAGAAATTTCATAGGCCCGCAGCATCCTTAATAAAGAATGTCGAAAGTGGGAGAAATAGTCTTCCATAGCAAAGAGCCTCCTTACTCATTAGCTAATAGCAAGTGGCCAGCCATGACATCATGGATGTATAAGTAACCCTAAACAGACTCAGTAGGTTAAAGTGTGTGTGTGTGTGTGTGTGTGTGTGTGTGTGTGTGTGTGTGTGTG
>OU015745.1:114015588-114043069 GCA_907169655.1 Acomys percivali | reverse complement strand
CACACACACACACACACACACACACACACACACACACACACACACACCTTTAAAAAGAAAATCTCTTAAAAACTGAAAAGTAAACATCACTGTTGAAACTATCTTTTCAAATGACACACTAAAATTTATTTAATTTGTGCAAATATTCATTTTAAAACCACCTCCAACTTTTTGTGTGTTATAAAGTAGAATAGAAAAACATACTACAGTTATTGATACAATTAAAAATCTAGATATAACTCAGAGCTAATTCTCTGGACACTTTCCCAAAGCTCCATATTAATGGCAATAATAAATCCATAGATTGATGTCATCTTGAATCTTTTATTGCTCACTGAGCATTTAACTCTGCATATAAGAACCAGTTAAACAAATGTTTAAATGCCTATATTTCAAGGGCATATGAGGAGTCCCAGATTAACTATTTTTGGATACTTCACAATTTTCAATGCTGAATGTGTTTCTCCACATTATCTGATAAGAGAGAGAAAAGCAATGAATTCAGAAAAAGGAGAATGTGTGATATTTTCTCTTAAAATATGAAGTGTAAGTGTTGACTTATGTAGAGCTGTTGAGATGATCTGTGTGAACTTAATGTCTAATTATGTGGGTGGTATCCTGGTAGACAATCCCATTTAATTCATGGATTTTTTATGGCAATGTGATTTTGAATGAGATGGAGGTTGAAGTCAGTGATCTTTGATGTCTATCAATTAAAGGCAAGCTACCTCAGTGCAACAGGGCCACCTGGCACCTATTGGCCTTGTGTTTGAAATAGTGAGCATTCCCATGTGTCTCACCTGCTTGTTCCATCCTGATTGGACTTTCCAGTTTTCAAAATAACATAAGTCTATTTCTTAAATCTCCTTCTATTAAAATGCATACTGTTGGTTTTGTTTTTCTGGGCCATCATATAGCGAGCTGCTTACTGTTTGACTGCCATCCTCCCTTCTCCTGAAGGCCATTCTGATCACAGATCTCCTAAATATTAGGCCCTCTGTGAAGGGAGGCTCACACCTCTAATCTCAGCATCTGGAGGCTGAGACAGAAGAGTTGCCTTTCCAGGTTACCTAATGCTTCCAGACTAACCTGGGCTCAGCCTTGAGCAAAAAAGTTAAAGCAAAATAAAGGAAAAAAACAGAAAGGATGAAAAGGTACTCGTCTTTGGAGCATCTTCCTTCCTGGAGGCATGCTTGGAGATTGTAAGTAATCTTACAACATAGGCAGCTCATCTGCATTTTCCCTGTGAAAATGGTCTCAGGCACGATTTAAAGCTTGCAACTGCACAAAGCTAGGAATCATTTTCCTTCACGTTCCTTGCTGTTTCTCGCCATGATCCTTTAACTCCCTGCCATATGGCATATGCTTAGCTACTTCCCTCCTCTGCCAGCTTTGCTCTGTAGACAATTCCAAAGGCTGAGAATCAGGCAGGTAGTACAGGTGAGTGAAGATACTCTCAGTACATGCACGTTAAATGAAAAGGAAGTATAGGTCAGTTTCTTAGGTTATGGCCCTCCCAGCTTCCCTCCATTCTATTCTTTTGGTTATTTCTTTTTTTGTACATAAGATACTGTCCAATTATTTTCCCCAGCTACCTCCTACAGAATTAAAATGGCTCTTGGTGTTTTATTTAATAAGAACATTTGTGTTTCTCTAAAATATTCCTGGACAGGACTGTCTTTAAAACATTCAAGTCTTCCCTTAATATACAAATAAATAACTTCAGATGATTTTGAAATAATTTGAATTTTAAAGCCTTATGAAAGCCTGATTCTAAAACATTTTCTATTCATACTAAAGGATGTTTGGTTTATATATTACTTTAGAAGCTGTCTGTTGTGATATGCTATTTTCAAATTAAAATTTGAGATTATAAGATAATTATAGCATTTGCTGTATTTTCCTTCCTTCAAACCTTCCCAGATACCCCTTCTTGCTCTTTTTTAAATTCAAGAGCTCAGCTTCCACTAATTGTTACATGACATGCTATTTTGATTCATCCGCAATTATGCTTATGGAATTTCATATTATCAACTCGTCAGGTTGAATAAAAACTTCACAAAGAAGTTTATCCACACATTTCATCACAAATTCAGAATTCTCATGCAGGATATTTAGACTGGTATGTTAGAGAATGAGCTAAGTACAAAATATCCCAGTTTAGAAGTGACTGGAATACCTCCTGACCTCCCTTTGTATACAATTGTATAACAATGCAGCTTCAAAAGGAAAAGGAAGGAGCACTGTATAGGAAAATGTGTAAGGGCAGAATTATGGCAATCTCATTGTATATGCTTTGTATTTACTACATTTGAAAACAGTTAATGATTTATTGGGAGCATGAAGGTTATTGTATTCACGTGTCTCCAGGAAAATTAGGAATGTTAGCCATGCAGAGGTGTATCATCAAAAAAAGGAATTTTTTTTTTTTTTGATCCAGAAGGCTGGAAGTTTGGAGGTGATTAATAGCCTGGTGGTCTGCATTGTTTATTGGACCAGGAAATATCAAGCTTTCACAACTAGGAACTGAGGTGGTTAGTAGAATAAATATCCCATTTGTCCATTGTCATATCTGTAATTTCACATAATGCTACCATCCTTCCATATGTGTGATATTAAAGATATTGAGAATAATTCAAAGGGTTTAGGCACCTAACATTTCCACTGACATTATTGTTGTCTTTCATAAGACTTATCTTCAGTAATAGGTTGTGGTACTGATTTACACACACACACACACACACACACACACACACACACACACACACACAGAAATGTGCTTTCTCTGTATGATACCTCATAAAAGGTTTTGTAAATAATAGCAGGTGTTCAATGTTGCCGCTTCATCCTCATATGACATATTCACTTTCTAATATTTGCTTAAGATAAAAAGAAAGAATCCTACCAAAATATTATGTCTTCTATATATGTCAAAAGTGGAGATGAAGTATATAGAGTGTATATAACATCAAAATGTATGGGTTGATGGAAAAGAAGTAATTTTAGTTCAGGCACCAATAACAGAACTACTATGAGATTGGCAGGGTTTTTTTTTTTTTTGTGTGTGTGTGTGTGTTTGTAAATATGAAGAAAATAGTATGTATCTTTAATAGCCAATGCATTAACAGAAGCAGTGAAAAGATGAATTATGTGGGACTAGAAGGATTTGGATATGCTTTTGAATAAATGATTTTTCAGATGATAACAATGATGTTTGCAAATGTTCATCTTCTAAGGACTGAACTGAGTTCTTTACAATTATAGTATATTCTTTTTACAAAACAACTATTAAAGTAGAGAATATTATTGAATCCATTTTGTAGATATAGAAAATGATTCTTAAGGTAACTGAATCATAACTTGCCACAATGTTATAACTATGTATGTGTATAATTTCCTTCCCATTTTAGGAAAGCTACAGTGTTCAAACATTCATAAATCACCGTTTAGCTATGGTAATTACTGCATAATGTTTTTCTTCCTATGACATATGATATTTTACAAGATTTTGTTTGAATGTCAACCTGGTTTTAGAGGGTATATGTGGCATGGTTGCCTATTTGTAGTTCTGAAGAGGAGTGTCAGAATAAACCAAACTTCATTTATTTTATTTCAACAGGTAGAATGAATTGTGTGTTTGAAATTTCCTGTTTCATAATAATGAAAACTGAGCCAGCAGGTGATATAGATTTATATTTCTTTTGTGAATGTGTGTGCTCACTGGGAGATAATTATATTTTCATATGAACCGTTTAAATATAACCTCTTATTCTATTCTGTGCTTTGCTTTTCTGTAATTTGTTTTGTGGTAATTTAATATAAGTCATGACTGTGCTTCAGACTGAGTAGATTCTTAAAGTTTTAGATTTTTGTATGTAGAATAGTTAAATGCCTAATACTGAGCCCACACAGCCTTTTGTTCTCTTAATTTTCTGTTCCAGTGGTACAACATTAGATCAAACACAAGTGGTAACAATTTAACATTTCTGATGCATTTACAAATTTTATGGGCATGTTTATTTTGAAAAATACATTCTTTTATGATAATTTGATAAATGTGTAGAAGGCAGATAATGAAAAATGCATGTATTTATTTTAGTCCTATATTTTAAAAATCTCTTGGTATAATAATTTTATAATTTTAAGATGGTAATGTTTAGATAATTGACAAAACTTGCCTGAAGTTATAAATAGTAAAATCATGCTGAACACCACAAAGACTGCACAAGGGGAAAACCCACCAAAGATAGGAGTGGGATTTAACCTGTTAACATTAAAAAATGTGCTTCATAATCTTAATGTTTTTCTTCCACCTGCAATTGAAAACATGTAATATAATCCACTTAAAAATAGGAATGGTGTTTATTATTCCTATGATGTTATGGCAAAAATTGAAGCCATATTTGAGAAGTTATATTCTCCAGTGCTAATTTCAGTTTTTCTCCCTGGTATCATTATATCAATAAAACTAGAGTTTCTAAGCAAACGAAACAAAACATTCCATCTTTGAATGTAGGGAAAAAATGAATGAATTTAGTCTACAACCTGAAAAATAGTCTACAGGAAATCCAGAGAGACCAGTATTCTTGGGTGTGTGATGGAGAAACATCAGGAAGGGGAAGCATCTTCTGAAGGCAACTATCTCCACTGGCTGTCTCTATAGATGTCCTAGCTGTTTTGTTTTTGCACCGTAGGATTATGTAACCTGCTGTAAATAATTGGTAGCAACTGATATTTTGGTAAGACCTTATAGAAGTCTACTAGGTAATATAAGTAAATTTTAATTTTGCTTGATTCATTTTTTACTTCATTTGACTATTTTATCGTAGTATGTTGAAAAATTCATGTTTTTATATTAATTTAACATAGTTTATTTTAAACTTATTTTAAGACACTTAAAATATGTCACTGGCCATGTGATATGTCAAATAAACACTATGTTCAGAATTTTATTCTATTCTATTATTCAGGACCCAGTGGGGGAGAATTGATGTAGCGAATCTTTACATGGCATCAATAAATTACCTACTAAAAGGATAAAAAAGTATTTTAAAGTTATCCCTAAAGCTGAAAAAGATTACCCAAGGAGATGATGCTCAAAGTTGATGGGGTAAGTATGATCTGCTACAGGCTAAAGACACCTGATGGCTTATCCTGGCTACAGCCACATTGGAGCTGGACCATCACCTGGTACTATGAATAATGACAAGAGTCATACACTTGGAATGTAATGAGCACTTGATATCTTGCCCTTACAGAGCTGGAAGTCATGCCTCAAGAGCACAGAAAGACCAGTCCAAAAGGCCGCCTTCTTCCTGCAGTGTTTCTCAACTGTTTACTTGTAAAGTCTAACGTTTTGCCTGGTAAAGGAAAAGTGTTTGTATATTTTGCTCTTACAAGTGAGACGTATGAAGAGGTCTTTTTGAAATCCTATACCTTCAGGGTTTTCTCTAAACGGTTGCCACAACCAAGTCCTTATTTAGGAGTTTTAGTTATTCCACACTTGATGAAGAAATCTAATACTGAGGAAGTCTGTGATTAGACTGTATTTCATGCAAAATGAACTCCTTGATTGACCTAAATGTAATATAGACTGTCATGAATGTGGTTTGTGAATGGGAAGTCTTTGAATGATGGTGTTCATAAGGGTATTATATGGACACAAAAGGCTGCTACCTGTGTAGAATATGTCTATTCTAGTGAGGGTGACTCTGCCCTTGCCATGACATGACAGATCTAAACAGCAAAATGCAACCAGACAGATGCCTGGCATACCTGGGAGTAGTATCTCTCCTATTGGATTTGATGTGCTAAACAATATATAGAGATTAAGTGCTAGGAAAATAATGTAAATCCAAGATGGAGGAACAGGGAACCCAGGAGTCTGTGTAATGGAAGGGGAGAAAGAAAACAGAGGCTAGAAACCTGGAGGCTAAGAACAGAGAAGTGTAGGATTTTCTGGAAAGAAAATATTTGTGTGTTGGTGAAATTTCTCTTTAAGATATGGAATATAGAAAAAAAACATTATCCATTGCTACTGTGTGTTGTATAGATTATGTGAGTGAAAGAATTAGAATTCCAAGGACACAGGGAGGAATGCTCATGTCACCTAATACAGGGGGTTGTAGCTCTTAAAGAAAAAGTTCCAATTATTCCCAAGTTCCAAGTGCATTTTCCCACTAAGACATCTCTATAACCTCATGCTCTCTTGTCCTTTTCTATCTCTTTATACTACCCTGGGATGCTGCAGAAGACCAACATCACAAAAAATGGAAAGAGAAATAGAATAAATGAAGAAAATATGATCAATGCCTTATATTTATGCCAAAACAAAGCTTAAAAACGGAAAGGTTAAAAATGAAAACAGTTCATTGTTTATAATGACAGTAAGAGCTCCTTATTGAAAACTGTGGATCAGCTTTTTAAGACAGGTGTCACTCCCAATATATACCTATGGAATGTATTCCCATTACCGAGAAGATATTGTCTTGATGATTTGCAAAGAGTGACCTTGAAGGTCATGCCTTTGACTGACAGCTGCAGATTGGTGTGTCTGCACTAATATCATCTCTGAATAAGCACACATGGCATCTTCAGCTCCTTACCCCACCTGAATCTTCAGTGTCACTGGCTCCCCCCAGGGCTTTGTCTCCTTTTACACCTTCCATTTTCATAAAGTTTTATTTCGACTCTTACAGTTGTAGAAACACAGGGTCACATTTTCTTTAGTTGATTTTTCCTAATATCTCTTGTGAAATGAGTAGTAAGAAACACAGCTCTGTATTACTGGACTTGCTTGACTGGACATCAATAATATCTAGAAAATATCCCACAAAATAAAATTTCAGTTTAATCCCTGTGAGCTTAATTTTCATTAAGGGTAAGACAAATTTGAATATTTATCAGATACTTTACTAACATAATAATTTTATCTTCAAGCCAATTATTTTATCTTTTATAATTAATAGGAAAAAATTTGTTACTTTTTGAAGCTGTGTGACCCTGAATTATATAGTTTTTAAATAATATAAAAGTATTATTCAATTTAAA
This sequence comes from Acomys percivali, assembly GCA_907169655.1. Taxonomy (NCBI): domain Eukaryota; kingdom Metazoa; phylum Chordata; class Mammalia; order Rodentia; family Muridae; genus Acomys; species Acomys percivali. The sequence continues at coordinate 114,036,019 of OU015745.1, read as the reverse complement.
GAACATTGGATACAAAGTTTCCAGAGGAGAAACTCTGAGTACTGTTTCTTATGTAATTTTCTTCATCATTTTTATTTTGAAGAACAACTTAATCAATAGTTACACTAACAGTTCATTGAATTCTGTTCTCCTGAATGTTGGCATCATCGATGACTCATAATTTAGGTCATGTTTTGTTATTAATTTTGGTCTTTACACCTTTGCCTATGTATATCAATAACACATTGTAATTGTACAGTATATATAATGTATACTTAATAACTATGTATGTGTAATTTCAATCATAAACCTACTAAGAATTTATCAAGAACAACATGGAACAGAATAAACAGCAGCAAATCATAGCACCAATGTAGACACATATCAAATGCTAAATGAACAATGGCTCCATCTTACTTCTGGGATTTATAATTTATAACTACTGAAAGGAAGTTTAGAAATATCTAGATTTAAGAGAGAGTATGACATTAAATTATGCAGTCACTTCATGTGGGGACACAGGTTGTTTCTTACTAATGACTCAACTGTGTGGAGGAAGGGCATTTGTAACCATGAAATGGGAAATACGAAGCAGGGCCCTGGTTATGAATGGCATAATTATAGAAAGGTGATTGAGTATTTGTTACATAAATTACTCAAAGTAATAAGGCAGAAACTTCTCTATTCAGTAGATACACATCAAAATCAAACGATTCACTGAAATACATGTCTAAATTATGTATAGAGGAAAAAGTATTCTGTACACGTCTCATCTCATATGAACACTTATCATCTGATAGAGCTTATATTGTCTTCCTTCCCTTCTTTCTTTCTTTTTCTTTATTTCCCTCTCCCTCCCTCTCTCCCTCCCCCTCTCCCCCTCTCCCTCTCTCTGACTCCATTCTTCCCTCCCTCCATCCCTCCTTCCTTTCCTCCTATATTAGTTTTCTACATTATCAATTGATCCCAATTTCTTAAAATATAATACCAGGATCAATCACTAGCATTATTCAAAATGTTTGGCCCCATCTAAACCCTTTACTCATCAACTGCATTTCAACTATAAGCAATCTAATTTTATTTTAAAAAGTAAAGGTGTAAGAATTAAAATACACTTTTTGGAAAACTGGTTCTGTTTAAATATCGGATACAGTACCTGTAAACTAAATTCTTAAATATACAACTTCTTTAAATTTTTCAATATTTAAATTTCTCCCATTCATATTAACAAATTCAATATATTTTCTCAGTGCTGGTGGCTCTTTCCTAGGTTTTTAGGACATTTTTTTAAGATCTATGTTGTTGTTGTCATTGTTGTTGTGTTTTGTATTGCTTTTGATGAAGTATTATATAGGCAAAAAAATTTTGATATTCTTAAGGTCAAGTATATTCATAGGGCTCTAAAATGAAGGCCATGGGCTGTGAAAATGTGAATGAATGCTCTTTTCAAAATAGCTCCTGGAAGGAAAGAGTGGGGGCAATATGTTTATATACTTGACAGTATATAAACTTGCCATGTTTGACCCAAAGTTCAGCATTCCTTTGAGTGATGAGCTGTGCTGGCTTAAGATTTGACTGAAAGCTGGTTTACATTATTTGTCCACAGAAATCACAAGGAATGCTTGAAAACTGAGGCTGTCAAGTCTTGGATGTGCAAAGTCAGCGTAGGACTTGATTCCTCACTAACATATGGCACCATTATGACATATTATACCCACTTGCACACATGATATAACATACACTGTCCTTAATGGTAATGTGGTTGGCTTAAGACATAAAATCATATTAATCTGTATGGTAATAACATGTTATTGGTGAGCTGATAAAAAAGACTAGAAAATTATCCCTGATAATTTAATTTTATTAGATTTAAAGGTATTATAAATATATTATGTTATTTCATTTTATTAAGAAATTAATTTTAGGGAAAAATTCACATTTTCTAAAGGCTGTCCTGACTTTAGGCATAATAGCTAGTGTATATTTGCAAGTTGGTGCTTGCATGGTGGAGGCAGAAAGGTCAGGGGTTCAAGGTAACCCAGCTTTACTGAGACCTTTTCTTCAAAAAACAAACAATTTCTTTTATTAAGTAAATTAAAGGTGCATACCTTTAATTCCAGCACTCAGTCAGCAGAGGCAAGTGGATCTCTATGAGTTCAAGGCCATCCTGATCTATAGAGAGAGTTCCAGTATAGCCAAGGCTAGGCTACACGGAGAAACCTTGCAACAACCCCCCAAAAACAAACAAGCAAACAAAAAAAAGAAACAAAAAGAAATAAAAAACAAGCATCCTGTTATGATAACTTCATGGACTTAAAAGCACTACTCTTTATTAAAACAGTTCTTAATGTTATGGACTTATGACCTGATATAATTCTAATGAAGAAACTTTCAGTTATTAACTCAAACTCTAGCATGATATAATCAGATGCAAGGGACTACTCAAATCTGTATTTCTGTTTATTTTCTCCTTTTCTTCTACACCAGTTTTTTTCAGCCTCTCATCTTGCTATAAATGAGCACATGTGCCCAAGGAGACACACATATTCACATTCTCTACACATGTGTAAATGTTGTACCTATGTTCACAATACATAATGTCATTTTTTTAAAGAATGAAGTAATGAAATCCATTACATTAAAAAGAATCTTATTTAGAATTTTAACTTTCATGTGATTTGACTGTAATAGCTCACATGACTTACGTTTTTCCGTGCTTCAATTTCATTATTTTTAAAGAAGCAATTATACCAAAGAAACTTAGAGTCTACTACAATAAGAAATTGTCATGTTTATATTGTTCTTGAGATTTAGATGTTTTCATGCATGCTCAGGTGGCTATCTTTCTAAAATGACACACATAACTTCATAGCACAGGCAAGGCATGTCCTTCCTTCACATGATTTATGTGCTAGCTCAGAAAACAAAACTTTATTTTTAAGTTGAAATTTCTTTCCTTTATTTATTTAATCACTTTTTAGCCTGAACCAAGCCCCCTCCTTCTCCTTTTCCCAGTACCACCCTCATGCCCTCCCCCCTCCACTCTGTCCCTCTTCTTCTCAGAGAAGAGAGGCCCCCGAAGGTGTGCCAACGTACCCTGGCATCTCAAGTCACAGCAGTACTAAATGTATCCTCTCCCATTTCAGCCTGATGAAGTAGCCCAGCTAGGGGAAAGGGATCCAAAGGCAGGCAACAGAGTCAGAGACAGCATCTACTACCATAGGTCTACACCAAGACCCAGATATACCATTCCTGGGCATAAACCCAAAAGATGCTTTACCATACCACTAGGACACTTGCTCAGCTGTGTTCATAGCAGCTTTACTTGTAATAGTCAGAAACTGGAAACAAGCTAGATGTCCATCTACCAAAGAATAAAGAAAATGTGGTACATTTAAATAATAGAATACTACTCAGCTATTAAAAATAACAAGATCATGAAATTTTCAGGCAAATGGATGGAGCTAGAAAAGATCGTAATGAGTGAGGACACTCAGACCCAGAAAGACACACATAGTTTATACTCACTTATAACTTGCTATTAGTCATAAAGTACAAGATAACAACGCTACAACCCACAGACCCAAAGAGTCCAAGGAGGGCCCAATAGAAGATGTTTGTATCTCACTCAGAAGAGGAAATAAAATAGACACTGAAGCAGATGGAGGAAAGGAACTGAGTGGGAGTAGACATGGGGAGGGCAACGGGGCTGGGTATTAGGTATGAGGAGAGAGAGGGTGGGGTAAGCGGGGTAGGAGAGAGAATGCAAACTAGTGGAGCATCTCTGAGATAGGAAGGCTCCTGGGAGTCTAGAGGGTGACCCTAGAGGAGACTCCTAGTAGTGCGGGTTAAGGAGCCTGAAATATCCACCTCCTGTAGCCAGGTGGGACTTCCACTGGAGGGAGAGGGACACCAATCCACCCATAAAACCTTGGACCCAAAATTTGTCCTGTCTACAAGAAGTAGATGGAACAGAAATTAAGAAAATGGAAAACCATTGACTAGCCCTAATTGGGACCCAACCCTTGGGAGAGAGCCAAACCCTGCTTCTATTAATGATACTTTATGGGAAGAAGGCTAGAGGGAGCTGGAAGAGTCAATATACCACGCGAAGACCTACAGAGTAAACTAACCTGGGCCCATGGGGGTTCAACAGTGAATCAACCAACAATCCAAGAGCATGCACACACTGGACCCAGAGCCCCTACACATATGTAGCAGATGTGCATTCTGGTAAACTTGTGGATCCCAAAAAATCTTAATTCTTGTCAGAGAGCAAAACTGTTTATTCTGAAGGTTAACTGAGATATATACAAGATTTGCTTTGAAAAAGTATTCTTTTAATTAGAGTTTCTGTTTCTGTGATTAAACATGACCAAAATCAATTTGAGGAGGAAAAAGATTATTTCATTATATCACAGTTCATCATCTAAGGAAGTTAGGCAGGAACTCAAGGCAGGAACCTAGAGGCAGGAACTGATGCCAAAGCCACAGAGGAACACTGCTCACTGGCTTGTTGTTTATGACTTGCTCAGCTTAATTTTTTATAGCACCCAATGACCCACTGTGAACTCAGCCATTTCATACCATGCATCAGTAAAAAATTCACTGTAGGCTTGTCCATAGGCCATTCTGGTGGGAACAGTTTCTCAAATGAACTTTTTTATTCCAAGATAACTCTAGCTTGTATCCTGTTAACATAAAACTAGCCAGCTCAGCAGCTAAGTATTTTCATATATATTTCATACTCATATTTAGTAGTTTGAGCAACATTAGCTTATACATTGCTATCTATACTTTATAGATAAGATTCAGAATATTCTGGAAGCAGAAAAATTTGAAAACAGATTTTAAACTATACACTAAGGTCAATTTTCACAAAGTAGAAAATATAAATTACCACATATTTCCAAATAAGACAAAATCCAAAGAAGTCCTTTAAAAATTAATATACTTTAATTTTAAAGTCACCAAAATTATGCTTCCAAAGAGTTATAAATATAAATCATGATCAACACTGATATTTCAAAGTAACTAAACAGAAAATACTAAAGGTATGAAAAAATTGGCTAATGATATACCAATAATTATTAAGGAAAATTTTTTTGTATCAAAGTTAAGTCCAACACTCCCTAACACTTTCCAAAGTAAAGAAATTAATTGGTAAGTATAACCTGGTTGGAGAATTGAATTAAATATAGTCTAGTCAAGTCTTAATGAGACACAAATAAGTAGAAATTGCTCTGGAGAGGCAGTAAAATACTATTTATAAGGAAATGCAAATTAGTGGATTTGAAACATGAAGGCTGCAACACTTAGTAGAAGAGTGCATATGCATTTTCAAGTATAAATTAAAATAAATATGCAAATAATGTATGTCAAAAACAAACAAGAGCTACTGTCAAAGTTGACTACAAACACAAGCATTTTCTTACATTCACATCTTTGTGCAAATAGACATAAATGATTTTGATGGGTTTGTTATATTTTTTTATTTTTTAATTTAATTTAATTTTTATTTATTTATTTATTTATTTTTCTAATTTACTTTTTTTTATTAATTTATTCTTGTTACATCTCCATGGTTATCCCATCCCTTGTATCCTCCCATTCTATATTTTATTTGAAGAAAAATCTTGAAAATAACCTAGTACTTACTGGACCAGGGAGAGATGTTAGGAGAAGTTTTAAAGAGAAATAACTAAAACAATTCACTTATGCAAATAACTGACTTAGGATTTGATTTCTTCTTAGATAAGTCAATGTGCATTAAGCTAACCACATACTAATTTAGGTAGAGTAGAAAATGGTAATCTATGCTTTTGCAAACAATTACATTAACATAGAAGTGTAATCATGATGGTGGTAAGTAATAAACCAAGTGGCACATTTTAATCATCAATATTGTTTAGTTTTGATCGACACTATATTATTAAACTCTGCTTTGAAAATGTGTGTTTTAGGTGTTTTGAAATTGTAAGCCTAGCAAAATCTAGTAATGGTCAGTAATCCAATGATTTCTTAAACTAAAGTACAATTTGCTACACAGCTACTTAATGACTTTCCTTAATGAAAACTCTTAACTAATTATTCACTTAGCCTCCTTCACTTATTTAAATTGATCAGAATTCACAGGGAAAGAACTTTTACAACATTTGTATTTCTTTCTCAATAAACATTGTTGTCTGAAAGGTCATATTGTAAATAATTTAGCCTTTGTAGGTCACCGGGGCCACTATTACAACTCAACTTGCTCACCATCATGCAGAGCAACCATATGTGAGTGAATGAGACCAGATATAAGCCAATACAATTTTATTTATGACTTAACTGACTTTACGCCCATAAATGCAGACCTTTGACCTGGTGTGTTGTCAATTCTTTAATAATAACAACCACAAATAAATATAACACACAAAAGAGTATTATATCGTAGGTGTGTGCTTAAATCCACAGGGTAGCAGTAGAATAATTATCAGAGTTGTACTTACAAAATAGACTGTTTATATAACTTTTGTGATGGTTTTGGAAGAAGACTCGAATATAGCATTAAGAATTTCATCTGTGTGTCTTTGTAATTATTACCCTGGTAATATTCTTGTGTCATCCATTTATTGAAAGTAAAGACTGACTAGTGAATCTTAGTCTATTCCGAAGTAGGAGTTTCAAAACTGAATGAAAACAGAGACAGTAGGTTACTCTCTATAATCCCTAGGGTTGTGAAGTCGTACAGACTAAGAAAGCTCTGTGCCCCTTCTCATCATGTGGATTACCTTTATCCATCACTTATAATCCTATCTCAGAGCAAATGAGACTTTTCCACGGACTGTTTCTTTTCTCCTAACTTTCATAAACACCATTCAAAAAACCAGAGCAAACCATCATAGAATGCGAGTGTCCTTCTCCCCAGGCCTTTCCAATTAGCCCAATTCCTCATCATGGTTGTGGTGATCTAACTTCAGCTGAAGTGTGGGTTGTTCAATCCTGCTTCAGTATCACTAGTGTATAGACATTCAGAGTGATGTCACAGGGTTTCTGATAGCTAATTTGGTGAAGGATTTAGTATTGTCCATGTCTAGCTAAACTGTGTATGTGTGTGTGCGTGCATGCATGCGTGTAAGAGCGCTTTTGTGTGTGTGTGTGTGTGTGTGTGTGTGTGTGTGTAGAGTAGTCCTGATTAATTATCTGACTAGCGGCTATTTCTGATGGTAATAGTAGGTAACTAAGACCCTGACACATACTTGTCTTTTTTTAGATAGGGATTGTGAAAATCTTTAGCTTTTTAGGACCCAGTCCTCTGTCTGTGTGACAAAGGCTGAGTGAGATGCGTGTGGGAAGGTCCTTTGCTTTATATACCTAGAATACCAGATCAAATCTGCTGCTGTTATTATCAGTGACCTGGGAAGAAAACTAATCTTTTCAAACTACTGAATGAGAGGAGTAAATTTTCATCAACTCTGATAAATGAATGCTTTTTTCTATTTTTATCTCTTTCCTCCATATAAGTAGCCATATTACCAAGATATGCCCATATGAAGTGGGAATCAAGGACCATGAGGCCTAAACACAAGCAGAGGAACTTCAGTAGGATATTGTGCTGTGTTCCATTTTACGATGATGTGGTATTTAGAAATGTTGAAACTTTCATGATGTGACATGAATTATTTTTTCTACTCTAACTGTGGATGCACATGAGACGCTAATTAAATTAAGAAAAACTGTATTCAAATCTGACCTTTGTCAATTTTGCATAGCATGTGCCTCCTTATGTTTTTCACTTGTTATTCGAGTTTTAACAGGAATATTTTAGTGTTTTTCTTTTTCTTTTTTTTAATTTATTTATTCCTGTTACATCTCAATGGTTATCCCATCCCTTGTATCCTCCCATTCTTCCCTCCCTCCCAGTTTCCCCTAATTCCCCTCCCCTATGACTGTTCCTGAGGGAGATTACGTCCCCCTGTATATGCTCATAGGGTATCAAGTCTCTTCTTGGTAACCTGCTGTCCTTCCTCTGAGTGCCACCAGGTCTCCCCCTCCAGGGGACATGGTCAAATGTGAGGCACCAGAGTATGTGAGAAAGTCATATCCCACTCTCCACTCAAGTGTGGAAAATGTTCCGTCCATTGGCTAGATCTGGGTAGGGGTTTAAAGTTTACCACTTGTATTGTCCTTGGCTGGTGCCTTAGTGTGAGTGGGACCCCTTGGCCCAAATCTGCCTATCATAATGTTCTACTTGTAGGTTTCTAGGATCCTCTGGATCCTTCTACATTGCTATTCTCCCATGCTTCTCTCATCTAGAGTCCCAATAGGATGTCCCCTATTCCACTCCTTGGAATAAACCCAGAAGATGCTCCAGCACACAACAAGAAAATTTGCTCAACCATGTTCATAGCAGCCTTATTCATAATAACCAGAACATGGAAACAGCCTAAGTGTCCATCAGTAGAAGAATGGATAAAGAAACTGTGGTATATATATACACTATGGAATACTACTCAGCTATTAAAAACAAGGAATTCCCAAAATTTGTGGATAAATGGATTGAGCTAGAAATGATCATAATGAGTGAGTTAACCCAGAAGCAGAAAGACTCAAATGGTATATACTCACTTATATCTGCATACTAGCCCAAGGGGCATGTCCCATGAAAGCCTTCACTTACCAGGAAACTGGGACAGAGGGGAGGACATCCTATCGGGACTCTAGATGAGAGAAGCATGGGAGAATAGCAAAGTGTTTTTCTTCTTCAGTAGTAAAAGTGATGTCTTTGACTTTAAATTGATTTACTATGCAAGCCAAATATATACATTGCTCATTTTTATTTTTTAAATTTATTTATGTTCATTTATCAAATGTGTCTAGTGTTGTAATGGCAATGTTTATTATTTGAACTGTTTTAGTGTTATCTAGGGACTATCTTGTATCTTCTGCACACTTATGCATGGCATTTGGCTACTATATTACATTCAACATAGTGCTGAATTATCATCACAGATTTTAGTTGCGAAATTTTGGCATTTTGTACAGACATTTTTTTCCATATAGGTAACTTACAGTAAATGTAAAAATTGTATTCAGTCATCTGACCTCATATTCAGTTTACTCAACTGGGAAAACATATCATGGCAACACCATGCAAAATCTATCTTTCTGTACATCAGAGGCGTTGCCAGGGACAGACTGTAAAATCAAAACAAACACAACACACTAGTAACTATTTTGAGGAATGGCTGTGTTTAAAGTGCTGGCATGCATTTTATCTGTTCCACTACAGCTTTTATATGCAGAATGAAAAAGGGGAGACAGGCCAGAGAAAGTTAAATTTTTATGTGTCCCTTTCCTTAATCTCTCACAAGCCACTGATTGGGTTAATACCTAGGAGGAAAAGCTATCTTATCAATGTAAACTGAACTGTCATCTCACAAAGTCTCGCTATCAATGAGTTGTCAAAAACAGAAAGGAAAAGAAAAAAACTCGCTCACGATCTTTCATTTTATCCTTCCGAGCACCTGCTGCCGTAAATGATGCCAAACTGACTGGCAGCAGGTAGTTTCTGAGACAAACCAGCTACTTCCCCCCACCAGCCTCCTACAAGGCTCCTCCAACTTCCACTGAGTCCTTGGCAAGGGATCGTTCTGGAGAAAGTCAATAGTGCCTGCTGTCAGCACAATGCCTCTCTGGCTATTTGTAAAAGCTTTGCCTTCTTGAAGCTTAGTTGTCAGCAACCTTGCTTTTAAATGGATCTCAGTGTCAATGTGTGCTGCCTCCTACTAATGTTAAGAAACGGCCAGAGAGCCCTGATTGGATTCTTTTTCAGGATTCTGGCAGTAATGATGCTGTCTGTGCCATGCTTCAGGCAGCAGATTTAGCAACAAAGGCTTAGATGAAAAGACACCATCACAGCTTCTTTATTGAAGTGTGCTGGGAATCACACTTTAAGAAAGAAGGCCACCTACACAGATATTTATGACAAATGCTTGAACTGTACCCCTGTCCTAGATACCAAGTATCCAAATTATTAAAAGAATGAGATGTTAAGCTATGGGTGACACAGAATAGAGTGAACATCTAACACAATTGAGTTATCACAGAGACAAAAATGTCAGGCAGTCAATGTCTGAATATTATACAGTCTTTTCTGCTGAAGGTCTTAACTATTCAGTCTATAAACTCATGCATTAGTTGAAATATCTGTAGGGAAAATGACCTTGTAGTTTTGTTTCTTATTCTGCATAGCTGGCCAACATAAGTGGGCCCTATATTTTTAAAAGGTAGACCAGATTAATTAAATAAGATGTAGAATTCTTTTATCATCAGTCCTGAACATCAGTATTTTTATGTACATTGACTGAGTGTATTTAATAGATTCATTTATTCTTTTTTTTATAAGCCAAATTATTTTCAGTACCTTACGCATGGGATACGTCATGCTATTTGCCTCATAAGCCGTCTGTGAGGATTTCTGAGTGTTTGTGAGAAAACTCCAAGACACCAAAACAAGAGTCTTGTGACATCACTTTCTTCAAAAACAGAACAGTCTCCACACTTGAGTGGAGAGTGGGATATGACTTTCTCACGTACTCTGGTGCCTCACATTTGACCATGTCCCCTGGATGGGGAGACCTGGTGGCACTCAGAGGAATGACAGCAGGTCACCGAGAAGAGACTTGATACCCTATGAGCATATACAGGGGGAGGTAATCCCTCTCAGGAACAGTCATAGGGGAGGGGAATAAAGGGAAAATGGGAGGGAGGGAAGAATGGGAGGATACAAGGGATGGGATAACCATAGAGATGTAACAAGAATAAATTAATAAAATTTAAAAAAAGAATTGTTCTTGGATTATTCTTTCACACTCCTCTCTGATGTAGCGAATAGATGTGAGTTTACTTCATATTATTCATTACACCTGACCATTGTTATTTGTTTATATGCCTTTATGGGAAAGCATGTTTTTCCTGTATGTGGCTTGCCCTTGTGGCAGTACACTTTACTCATGCGACTCCTCTTATCCCTCAGAGTATGAATTGTCTGATTCTCTGAATAAAGTTAGCTATTGAGTGAGACTTTATTCTGACTCATTTATTGGCTCCCTTCTTCCAAGTGCCACTGCCTCTACAGAGGTGTCCAGTGGCTCCCCAGAACAGGTACCTAAATTTGGCTACTAGATAAGAGAGTAGGGACCTTTACAGAAGGAGGCGAGAATAATGGGGCAGAAATCAGGGGAGGCTTTGCCTTATGTTGAGCTCGTGCATTGTTTCATAGAGGAGGAGCTCAAGTAATAGAATCACAACTATTAGTAAAAGAGACAAAAAAAAAAAAAAAAAAAGGAGATTTTTTTCCCATTCAGACAAAATTGAAAGTAAAAATAGACCCACTGACAACTATACCTATGATGATTCCTTCGGTTCCCTTATTGGAGCCTCCTTTAAATATGTATCTTCCATTCCCAGAAGATCCTGAAACACAGAGTGAGGGCTATTAGTCAGTACCATCTTAATTCTCGCCACTTCCTGATGAGAATTTAGGATAGCCTATGGAAATGTTAAGTTTATAACCTAAGCAAGCTAAAGCATGGCTGTAAAAAGAATTTGTTTCCCAATTGCTCCATGGCCTGATGAGCTGCACATTTCCAATATATCTCCATTGCATTCAGCTGTGAATTTCCAATTCACTAACCAATTGATTTAAAACTCTAAAAGGAGATGCAACATTGGATTGTCCACACATATTATCTCAAGAGGCAAGAAAAGAACTATAGCCTTTTGAATTAAGACTAAAGAAAGCATTTGTGTACCCTGTTGATATTCCACTGCCTTTAAACGTATTTATTTTTCCCATTAACTTTTATTCCAAAGGTATTATAGCACAAGAGGATAAACATTTGGAATGCATTTATTTATAACATAAGGGCCAGAAAATATTCCTTGATAATCTTACTCTAATTCATCAATTAGTTAATCAGAGAAGAACCCAATGTCAATCATAATATGGATTTGATCCTTGTGTATTATATTATCTTTAACTAACAATCAGATCTTAGGAGCAGTATATAACTATGGATTTTCAAATTTCATTCTCAGATTTCTATGAAAGGATAGGAGATCATTATCTAGCTCATAAGCTATGGGATTTTCTCATATGAACTAACTTTGAGTTATAAAATTGTCCAACCTTTTCCCATTTCATAGGCAGATGCTTATTTTATTGATGAATAATCTAAGGATACAGGAGGAATTCATGTTCCAGTTATTCATATATATATTAATACTTCTTTTTCTTCAGCACAGAAAGATTATTGTCTATTTTGACTCTTCCACTACAGTTAGTTCATACACCCTTAAATGTTGTTTCAGACTTTGCTCCTATGGTAGACTTATTTCCAACAATAGACTCAGACTTGTGAATACTCTAACCTCCCTAGTTTTACTGAAGAAGGAAACAAGAAAGCTGAGGCATTAACCTGGCCTATTTTCAGTTCTCCAGAAGAAAACTGTGAAGGGGTGTACAGCTATAATTGCAGATGGATTCATTAAACATTATAAGTTCCTCTTTGGCTCCTCTGGCTCTGGGCCATTAATAACAATAGTAGAGGGTGAAGAGACAGTGGATGTCACCAAAAAATGGCAAAAGGAGATATGGACCATATCATCAAGTTAAGATCCTGTGAACCCAAGGAGAAGTTATCCTGTAAAACAGACAGAGCTCTATGTCACCTGAGAAGCTTGTTCCTGGTAAGGCTAGCTACTTGGACCTGTGTATCTGCAGTAAGAGCCTCTGAGCAACTGTGTTGGTCTTAAGTTCCTCATCTTTATTTGATTCAACTTGTAGATTAGATGGATCCAGATCCATTTATCTTTATTAGTGGCTGTTTATGACTGGACCTTGGGACTGTAATAAACTCATTCATCTGAAGTAGAGACTGCACTTAATTTTTTCTTGGAAGTTGAATCACTTGCCATTTGCAAAGCACATCATAACATTTGTGTTTCTATTAAAGGATAAATATAAGCTTATGTTCAAATAGAGACTAGTACAACTAATCATATGGGTCTCTTTTCAAGCTGATTTCTAGATTTTTTCTGATCAATATAATAATGTAAACAATAGTCCTTGACACAGTTTGAATCTCTGTTCTTGGTGGCATAGCATTGCATACACTGTTATAATATTCATTCTGTTTATAATTTGCTTGCTTATAGGATACTCATGTATCAAATGAAAATTAGATTTATCTACAACATCTCAAATGAAAGTCATTCTGGATAGCCTGTATTTAAAAAAAATGGTGGAAATATCAGAACATGATCTAAGAATGAAATTGTCTGAGGAGATTTCTGGATGCTTTTGAGAAAACTCCAAGAAACTAAGACAAGAGTCTTATGACTTCAGTTTCATCAAAAACAAGGAATTATTTTTTTTTGGATTATGATTTTATGCCCCTCCCAGAAATGTTGGATAGGAGTGAGTTTACTTCATTTTATTCATTACAAATGGTTGTTATTTGCTTATGTGCCTCTATAGAAAAGTAGGGTTTTTTTGCCCTGTGAGGCTTGCCTGCAACATGTGGCTTGCCCTTATGATATACATTTTCCTCAAGTGACCACTATTATTACCATTAACCATTAGAATATAAGTTTTCTTATGCTCTGAATAAAGTTGACTCTTCCATGGGTGTGGAAGAACAGTGGTGTAGAAGAAGTCCACCTTATTTATAGTCTCCATTATCCTAGATCTCACTGTCTCTAGAGTTGTAAAAGGAAAAAAATTCATTTTTTCTTTTTTATTAATTTATTCTTGTTACATCTCAATGGTTATCCCATCCCTTGTATCCTTCCATTCTTCCCTCCCTCCCATTTTCCCCTTACTCCCCTCCCCTATGACTGTGCCTGAGGGGGACTTCCTCCCCCTTTATATGCTCATAGGGTATCAAGTCTCTTCTTGGTAGCCTGTTGTCCTTCCTCTGAGTGCCACCAGGTCTCCCCCTCCAGGGGACATGGTCAAATGTGAGGCACCAGAGTACGTGAGAAAGTCATACCCCACTCTCCATTCAAATGTGGAGAATGTCCTGTCCATTGGCTAGATCTGGGTAGGGGTTGGAAGTTTACCCCCTGTATTGCATTGGCTGGTGCCATGGTTTGAGCTGGACCCCTGGGCCCAACTCTAGTCACAGACAGAAAGGGATAAAACCTAAAGTAAATAAGGATAATAACAAGAATACAACCATAGCAATTGAAAGGTAACAAGTGACTCATTACATCTGGAATACTAGAGAATTTGGGAATGATCTTTTAATCTGAAATTTAAAAGATGATTGGAACATCTATCTTGTAATACACATGTAGTAGTGGAAAAATGTTGAATATTGGAAACTTGATAAAAACACTGATGTTATAAATGCCTGTAAAGAAGTTTGACAAATATAAATATCCAAATAAATATTAATGTAATATTTATATAACTCATGATTGTCTCATGGTTCTCCCCACTGTATGCAGTTTGTTTTATTAATGTGTAATAAAATAAAAATATATATATATTTTAAATGCCTGGAAAGGAAGCCTAATTCATGGTTTTATGTGTAGGTGGACTTTGGAGGAATACAAGGCCGCCCAATAGACTTTTAATTAGAAAAAACAAACAACATCTAATCATAAACTCTTTTGAGACATGAGACACACAATCAGGACCTGGTACTCTGCATTCACTCACTCACTCATTTATTCATTCGTTCATTCATTCATTCATTTAGTCATTTACTCTTTCAATCATTTTTAAAGAAACAACAAGTTGTATCTTGGGCACTAATAACACAGTAGAGAAAAGACAAATCATTTTTATTGATTTATAACACAGAAAGGTACCTAGAGAAATATCAAGTGGGACAAAATATGACAATAATAAAAGGTAGGATCATAAAACAAAGTAGAAAGAGATGGGAAGGAAAGGGTATTATTTATTTCATAATGGTCAGCATTCTCTGATGGAAGCATGAGATCACTATTAAAGGGAATGAAGAGCCACACAGAGATCATGAAGGAGTTTTCCAGGTCTAAGGAGCAGCAAATGCTGAAGTCTTGTGGTGGGACAGAGCAGTTGTCTTTCTCCATTGTTTAACCAATCAAAGAGCCACATATAACCTCTGAAATTATACTTTTTTGTTCATGTTTCCATGATAAGAAACATGATTATTAAATTCAATGGAAATATCATGTTTTAGAAAAAAGAAGAACATTATTTCTTTAAACTTCTGATTGGATATTAGTTTTTGTTCTATCTTATCAAAAAGTTTACTGAATGGCCCACTTCTTTTCTTAGAACATTTTCCTGGTGATAAAGAGAAGAAGGTTGAACTTCATATTGAAGCATAGGAGCACAATTATCAATTTAGCTTATTGTATTTGAACCTTAATGATTAGGACTACGCTACCCACAGCCACAATTTCACACGCTCAGCACTTCAGTTCTATTTCAGTTAGCTCTCCAGATGGTATGTTATTCTAATGGTTCTTAAAAAAGGAAGCAAAATTCTAGAAATGATGTCAAGTAGCAATATATGATGGAAAAATGCCAGTAATTGGCAAAATATTTTACTTCTCTCTAGTTTTTAAGTTCATCCAAAGAACAGGAACATTTTATAATCACACTATCCTTTCTTTTTTTTATTAATTTATTCTTGTTACATCTCAATGGTTATCCCATCCCTTGTATCCTCCCATTTTTCCCTCCCTCCCAGTTTCCTCTTACTCCCCTCCCCTATGACTGTTCCTGAGAGGGATTACCTCCCCTTGTATATGCTCGTAGGGTATCAAGTATCTTCTTGGTAACCTGCTGTCCTTCCTCTGAGTGCCACCAGGTCTCCCCCTCCAGGGGACATGGTCAAATGTGAGGCACCAGAGTACGTGAGAAAGTCATATCCCACTCTCCACTCAAGTGTGGAGACTGTTCTGACCATTGGCTAGATCTGGGTAGGGGTTTAAAGTTTACCACTTGTATTGTCCTTGGCTGGTGCCTTAGTTTGAGCGGGACCCCTTGGCCCAAATCTGCCTATCATAATGTTATACTTGTAGGTTCTAGGACCCACTGGATCCTTCTACATTGCTATTCTCACATGGTTCTCTCATCTAGAGAAAATTTGCTCAACCATGTTCATAGCAGCCTTATTCATAATAGCCAGATCATGGAAACAGCCTAAATGTCCCTCAGTAGAAGAATGGATAAAGAAACTGTGGTACATATACACTGTGGAATACTACTCAGCTATTAAAAACAAGGAATTTCCCAAATTTGTGGATAAATGAATTGAGCTAGAAATGATTATAATGAGTGAGTTAACCCAGAAGCAGAAAGACTCAAATGGTATATACTCACTTATATCTGCATACTAGCCCAATGGGCATGTCCCACGAAAGCCTTCACTTACCAGGAAACTGGGACAGAGGGGAGGACATCCTATTGGGACTCTAGATGAGAGAAGCACACTATCCTTTCAAGTGATTGTCCAAGTATGCCAGATTCAGAGTATTGTCGTGGAAGAACAGTGGGGTGGAAGAACAATGGCCCTCAGGAAGAAATGACAACTTCTCTACACATAAAAAGTGAGGAAACATAGATGACTTAGTTAAAGATTCCCAACACCACAAAATGAAAGCAAGTTCATGCCTTAGCAGGGAGAAATTTCTGCATAACTGCAAATCAAGTCAAATTAATATACTTTCCTTTCCCGGAAAATAAAAATTATTCTTTGTACTATTCTACCAGTTAAAAGCAAATGACCATAATAGTAAAAATTATTGTTTTCTGAGAAAGGTGTTATTTTGTCAGAACTTAATACTCATATTTATAGCTAATCAAGAGTAAATAACAAGGCATTTCCAAGACGAATATACCAGAGTGCCTTTTATGAA
This sequence comes from Acomys percivali, assembly GCA_907169655.1. Classification (NCBI taxonomy): domain Eukaryota; kingdom Metazoa; phylum Chordata; class Mammalia; order Rodentia; family Muridae; genus Acomys; species Acomys percivali. The sequence goes on along the minus strand of OU015745.1, from coordinate 114,019,132 downwards.
GTTGTCTGTCAGTGGCTGATATGCTTCCTAGCACAGGGTTGATCCTTCTACAGAATGTTGGCAAGTGACAAGACTAAGGAAGAAAAAAATATCTCATCAGGTCTCAGATGCATCAGTCTTGGGAGCTCTGTGTGATTCAAATGTTCTAAGAAAAGCCAAGTTAAGCTTGGTTGGTACATCATTGATGTGTAGGCATATATCAATGAGATTCACCTTTCAACTCAATGAGCCGTCATTTTTACTATTTCTCTGTGGTTTTCTTCTACAGAAGGCAAACATCTCTGCAGCATCACAGAAAGAAAAACATAAAAGGGGTGTTCAACACAGGATCTTTTTTCTTTTCTTTTCCTTTCTTTTCTTTTTTGTACTTAGCTTAGACACAAGAAACCCCTGGGAGCTGAAGGAAATGCCCATTTTTTAGTTTATCAATAGAGGCAATCTCAACAAAAACTATAAGAACTTAAATTTTAAGTAAATGAATAATGAACTTAGCCAAATCCATGGCCAATTTATGAAGACTAAGAGGATCTCTGATTGAGAAAATGATGTGATACATGCAGAGACAAGACAACAGCATGAGACCAAAGGGACAATCTACTTGAAGAGAAAGAAAGGTCACATTGGATCCCCAATAATCCAAAAGTGTTCATTATGCCTTTAGGAGTAACCAGAAGTTACCAAGAAACATATTTGACACATACACTACTATATTTACAAGTGTTTGTTTTTAAAACAGAATTAGCAATATATATTTTCCTATTCAGGATCTTCAGGATCCTGAATCTATGGTCTCTGTTGGTTCTTGCCAGACTACATGGTCCTAGAGTCATTCCTTTGGCTTCTGAAGAGGCCAAGATTAAATTATTTAATTCTGCAGACATTTGTATGTTGGTAAGGCTGAATGATGTACATGTTTTCTATCTAAATCTGAAATATACTATAAGGATATGTTGTGGAAGTTTTGGTTTATATGGGAACATGTTTTTGTTTTAATCCCTGGTGTGGGATATGTCGGCTGCTGCAGCTCATCCACAACTGATAATTACCTCCTGAGAGGGCACATGATTTTTGTCAACTATGCACTATCTCATGTGGGGGCACAGTCTTTGTCAGTGGGGATAAAAGCCAGATCCAGAGAGAGACTGGGACCTCCAATGAAGAAGAAGGCTGCTGATGCTTTGCCCCTGATACTCTTGGTTACTGCTGATGCATTTTGATGAGAAGAAGTTGGAGATACCCTGAAAAGAGGATTGGATTTGCCCCTAGGAACCCGATGACTCTAAAGAGCAGGAAATAACTAAGAAAAACTATGCCCATTATTTACACTAAACCTCTTTTTCTCCTACCTGGTATCTGTGTGTTGGAAGGCATTGGGGTTGAAAAGAGAAAAAGAGATGTAAGGAACCCAAAATAAAAATAAATTTTAAAACATATGCTAACAATTTGTGCCCCATGTTGGGTGCCACCTGTAGGCTTCAACTTTTTCAAACCTACTTTACTTGGGCTTCCTTAATGGTTATACCTCTCTTCCAACCTGACTACCCTCGATAGAAGAGTAAAGAGGTTATTGGGAACAGGAGAAGCAGGCCTTGTTACACTCAGTTCCTTGGAGCAATTCCACTCTTCATTGTCAATATTCCAGGAGACCCTTTAAATAGAAAACTAACAATTCAGTAAAGGTGACTGCAACCACAGCCGACAAAACCTTGAATCGTTATCTGGAATGTTTCTTTCTAGGCGTGTCTTGAAGGAGAGCAATGAACAGCCAAGTGATGTGAAGCAATGCCAAAACCAAAGTGCCAAGCCTCTTGTTTGATATATATATATATCAATATATATATATATATGTATATATATATATACATCCTCTTAGAGTTCATACTAGGATGTTTATTAGTTGGCAAAGACCATGCCCCCACAAGAGGCAGTTCCTCTTCTAGTGGGCAAGCACCATATATCCTCTTACAAGTCTGTTTCACATCTTATATGTGAGATTAAAATAAAAACATGTTTACATCCACTACAAAGATATATTAGGGAAACAAGATTAATAACAGCCATATGGTGGCTGACACATTTAATAAAGTTGTGCACAATATGTGCTGGCTTAAGTATTCCAGATTCTATCCTGTCAATTATAATTTTTTATCCCATACTGAGATCTGAATCCTCTGATTGAACTAGAATCAAGAAATACACCAGCAAAGATGTAACTATTATGAATTTTGAAACTGCTCACCCTATAAGAATAGTTCAAATTTTTTTAATGAAAGAGACACTAAGTAACTGATCTGACCTGAATAATACAGTTAGAAAAAATAGGCCTGTCTCAAATTGTGAGGATGGACTTTGAGTAGAGATGCTACTTGTCTGTCTACTATCACATCTTTGACACCGTGGCCTGTACCACTGTCCAGATGTGCTCTGATTCTTCTAAGAGTTCTGCCAAGCCAACTACATGAAAATCAGGTAGTGCCTAAGATGTCTCTTTGTCTCAAAAATACATAATAGAAAATGTGACTCCTCTAGATACTGGCTAACTAGGACCAAGCACAAAACAGACTACCAAAAAAAAAAAAAAAAAAAAAAAAAAAAAAAAAAAAAAAAAAAAAAAACAAAAAAAAAAAAAAAAAAAAAAAAAAAAAAAAAAAAAAAAAAAAAAACAAAACTTGTCCCTATCAGTCATAATAACCAGGAAAACAACTTCAGTGACAAAAATAAAAATATCATCATTATCATCAATATCACAAAATTGAGAGGATATTTTCATCTACCAGATCTTCAATTGTATCTTCCTTCTGAAAATATATTTATGAATCACATTGTTAAATTATTTGCTGTAGACATAAATGTGTAGAATAGCACCTGCCTACTGAGAGTAAAAATTATGAGTGTTGCAGATATAAATATATGTCAGTTAACATTTGAATGTAGAACTTAAACATGAAGGAAATATTAAAAGACATCTAATTATGGTATAGTCAATTGAGAGGAAGTATTAAGAACATTAAATCAGCAATGTAGTAGCAAGCCATGATTGGCATTCACTAATGGTGTAACTAATTATTTTAAACACTTTGCATAATTATTTTTTGTTTACTAAGAATTTTGCTGATTATTAAAAATTAGCCAGGAGCTTCTATGTCAGATCTTTATGATGGGTATTATAATTCTTCACAGGATTAACCTCAAAAGGGTTAAATGAATCGAGTTAGAAAAGGATGAACCAGAAAGCCCTATTACGAGGAATATAAAATCCCAGATTATTGAATGTTTTCTGATACCATATGTCTTATTTAATACTAATTGATCTGAAAATCAGTTACCATAATATGAAATTCTATAACTATTTTCATTCTACCGTATGCAGCTGTACAATTTGACTAGCACTATTTTCTGAATATGCTATGTCTTGTCTCCATCCTTATGTCTGAATCATAAATTTTATTCCATTATCAACATATCTGTTTTGTGAAATTATCTTTGGGGTGTGTGTATGTGTGTGTGTGTGTGTGTGTGTGTGTGTGTGTGTGTGTGTGTGTGT
>OU015745.1:113992208-114015578 GCA_907169655.1 Acomys percivali | reverse complement strand
TGTGTGTGTGTGTGTGTGTGTGTGTGTGTGTGTGTGTGTGTGTGTGTGTGTCCATGCATCTGTGCATCTGTCTGTTACCATGAGACTGAAGATTATTATTTTAGCTTCTGTTAAGAAGTCTATTAGAGTTTTTGTGGGGATTGCATTGAATCTATACATTGCTTTTTGTAGGATGGCCATTTTCACAATATTACATTACACAATATTACATTTTCACAAGCATGAGATATTTTCCAACTTCTGATGTCTTAGTCAATATATTTATTCAATGTTTAAAAAATTTTATTACTGCCTATATTCTCCTTGGCTGGTGCCTTAGTTTGAGGAGGACCCCAGGACCCAGATCTGCCTGTCATAAAGTTCTTCTTGTAGGTTTCCAGGACCCTATAGGTCCTACTATTTCCCCATTCTTCCATGCTACTCTCGCCTAAAGTCTCAATAGGATGACCTCTCCTCTAACTTCAAACCCCTACCAAGACCTAGCCGACGAACATGATATTCTCCACCGTTGAGTAGAGAGTGAGATCTGACTCTCACACGAACTCTGGTGCCCCTTTTCTGACCATGTTCCCTGGATGGGGAGGCCTGACGGCACTCAGAGGAGGGATAGCAAGTTACCAAGAAGAGACTCGATATCCTAAGAGGATATATAGGGGGAGGAGGTCTCCCTCAATCACAGACATGGGGGAGGGGAGGAGGGGGAAGTGGGAGGGAGGGAAGAATGGGAGGAAACAGGGGAAGGGTTAACAATCTAGATGTAATACGAATAAATTAATAAAATAAAATAAAATAAATTTTATTACACAAGTCTTTTCTTGAACAGTTACAGTTATTTCACAATATGCTACTGATATTTCTGTTTATTTTATACGGAGCTACTTGGCTAAAGTATATCTACTGTAGAAGTGTCCTGGTGGAGTTTTTAGTGTTTTTCACACATAAAAGCATATAGTCTGCAAATAAGGATTGACTTATTCCTTTCCCATTTGTATCCCCTCAAACTCCTTCAGTTGTTTCATAGTTTTAACTAAGATTCAGGCACTATATAAAACAGGTATGTAGAGAGTGAGCACCCTTGTTTTATTCCTAACTTTAGTGGAAATGCTTCGAGTTTTCCATATTTAGAATAATGTTTTCTCTAGGTTTTGTGTACATTGCTTTTACTGTGTAGAGTTATGGACCTTATATCCCTGTTTTCTCCATAATTTTCCTAATAAAGAGATCTTGAATTTTGTCAAAGATATTTTCTGCATCTAATGATATGATCATGTGTTTTCTAAAACACTGATAACTTTATAAAATAAAAAGTTAATAGTTATAGAATTTTGACTCAAATCATTTGTGGTGAATATTTAATGTCAACAAATTAATGCCATTTGTAAAAAATGGTGAAGGGTTTGCTGCTTTGTATACAAAACTTCCTGTATTTGTGATTTATTTTCTCCTGAGCTATTTATATTTATATAGAGGAACAGTATGATAGCACACTCATGCACATCATAAATGCAATGTGTACTATAAATTAATATTTCACAAAAATAACTTAAGCATTATTAGTCATAGAAATGTGTTGAAAAGATTTAGAACATAATGAGACTACTAGATAATCTAAAATATGAGATTATAAAAGGTGGGAATACATAAAAAATGAAGAAACACTTTTAGTAAAAGAATTATAACAAAGATGGATCCATTGCCTTAGCTACTATTTACATTAACTGAGGAAAATAATGGAATTTTAATGTTGTCTAAAGTACAGTGAATGAAAAAGCTTTTCTTTAGAAAATCAGTTCCTCTGAAATTAATCTAAACAGATATATTACATTTAACTGACAAAGGGATTTAAGTTATAATTATTTCATTATAATATTTACATTCCACAGATTTCACGATGATAAGACATGTTTCTAAAACTATACATCTAAAAATGTAAGACTCTAGATTATTATAGCAAGTGTAAATTCAAAGACCAATTAGAAGATTGCTTAAAGAAATTAGTATGTTACTATTTGTATTTAAGGTGTATTTATAAGCAGATGACTTTTTAAAGAAAATTGTTCTGTGTAATTTTCCATTCTTTTTACATATATTCATTACTAGTTAGAGGAAAATGTGTGTGTGTGTGTGTGTGTGTGTGTGTGTGTGTGTGTGTGTCCCATAAACACACGTGAAAATTAGAAGAAAAATTTAAATAATTGTGCCATACATTCTATCATGTGTGTGTGTATGTTCTGGGGATTGAACTCACATCATCAGGCTTGGTACTAAGTGTCTTTTCACACTGAGCCAATTCACATGCAAGGAACTGTTTTTCAATAAAAACATATAAATATATATGTTTTTAAGGATAGGAGGGTAAGTTAGTGATTCCGTGGACTCTTTTAGACAAATTATTCTTAAGCAGAGCCACAGGTATTTGTTTATTATTATGTATACAGTGCTCTGCCTACATGTATGCCACCCGCCAGAAGAGATCATTAGATCTCATTATAGATGGTTGTAAGCCACCATGTGGTTGCTAGGAATTGAACTCAGGACCTTTGGAAGAGCAATCAGTGCCCTTAACCTATGAGCCATCTCTCCAGGGCCCTGAGCCACAGGTATTTGAAAACCACAGGAAATCACTGTGGAGAAGGAAAACCACTATCTCTAGGTTCCTGCTCTGACACTATTGTCTCCTGATTATGTCACTTAAACTATTGGCAATTTGTAAAACAGAAATAATGTTAATACTTACCTCTTCCACTGAAAATTTAATCAGAACAAAATATATTGTTGAAGGGAAAGCATGAAGTGATGTTAAAGCAGGAAATGATTTTAAATACTTGGATCATGATTATCAGAACATTGCTGAGAAGAAGGCATTCTTGTCAGAAAATCGTGGAATGCAGTCAGATACTACTTGACACTCCACACTCACTAGTTGCAGGAGTTTGAATGGCATTCATGCTTTCTGTGCTTCATAGACTTGTTTATAAGACACTATGCACTCAGTAAACTGCAGAGATATTATAACAATTTTACAATCTTTGTAACGGCTTTGAAGTATTTCCAAAGCCATAGGACCAATTACACATATTCACTAGATTATTTTATATACTCACATATTTTGTGCCAGATTGATTTCTGAAGTTGTACAGAGGTTTTTCCATAAGAAGTTGATAATTGTTCTTTCAAGATCTATAAAGAATTATGTTGGAATTTTGATGCCAATTGCATGGAATCTGTGTATTGCATTTGGTAAGATGACCATTTTTACTATGTTAATCCTACTGATCCAATAGCATGAGATATCTTTCCATCTTCTGATATCTTTTTCAATTTATTTATTTAGAAACTTGAAATTCTTGTCATGCAGGGTTTTCATTTGTTTGGTTAGATTGATGCTAATTTATCTAGCATTATTTGTGGCTATTGTGAAGGGTGTTGTTTCCTTAATTTCTTTCTCAGTCAGCTCATCAATTGTATGGAGAAGGGTTACTGATTTTTTGAGTTAATTTTGTATTCAGCCACTTTGCTGAAGGTGTTTGTCAGTTGTGGGAATTCCCTGGTAGACTCTTTGCCGTCACTTATGTATACTATCATATAATCTGCAAATGGCAATACTTGCACTTTTTCCTTGTCAATTTGTATCCATTTGATCTCCTCTAGTTGTCTCATTGCACCAGCTAAGACTTTAAGTACCATGTTGAATAGATATGAAGAGAGTGGGCAGCCTTGTTTTGTCTCAGATTTTAGTGGAATTGTTTTGAGCTTCTCTCCATTTAATTTTATATTGGTTATCAGCTTGCTGTGTAGTCTTTGTTATGTTTAGGTATGGGTCTTGTATCCCTAATCTCTCCAAGACTTTTGACATGAAGAGATGTTGGATTTTGTCAAGTGCATTTTCAGCATCTAATGAGATGGTCATGTTTTTTTCCTTTCAGTTTGTTTATATGGTAGATTACATTGAGGGATGCTCTTATGTTGAACCTTCCCTGTATCCCTGGGATGAAGTCATGGTGGATGATGTTTTTGATGTGTTCTTGGAATTTGTTTGCAAATATTTTATTGAATATTTTTGCATTAATGTTGATGAGGGATATTGGTCTGAAAATTTCTTTCTTCGTTCAGTTTTTGTGTGGTTTAGTTAACAAGGTGACTTGATAAACTTCATAGAATGAGTTTTGGAATGTTCTTTCAGTTTTGATTTTGTGGAATAGTTTGAGGAGTATTGGTATTAGTTCTTCTTTGAAAGTCTGGCCGAATTCTGCACTGAAAACATCTGGCCCTGGGCTTTTTTTTTTTTGGCTTGGGAGACTTTTAGTAATTGCTTCTATTTTCTTAGGGACTATAGGGCTATTTAGGTTGTTAACCTGATCTTGATTTAAATTTGGTAAATGAACTCTATCAAGACAATCCTTCATTTCATTTGGATTTTCCAGTTTTGTGAAGTACAGACTTTTGAAATAAGACCTAATGTTTCCTTAGATTTCCTCAGTGTCTCTTGTTATGTCCCCATTTTCATTTTTTATTTTCTTAATTTGGATATTATCTCTCTGGCTTTTAATTAGTTTGACTAAGGGTTTGTCTCTCTTTTTGATTTTTTTCAAAGAACAAGTTCTTAGTTCTGTTGAGTCTTTGTATTGTTCTCTATGTTTCTAAGTTATTGGGCTTGATTATTTCCTGCCCTTTACTCCTTTTTGGTGTCTTTGCACCTCTTTGTTCTGTAGGTTTCAGGTGTGCTGTTAAGTTTCTGGTATGAGATCTCTCCAATTTCTTCATAAGGGAGCTTAGTGCTATGAACTTTTTTCTTAGCACTGCTTTCACTGTGTTCCATATGTTTAGATATGCTGTGATCATTGAATTCAAGAACGTGTTTAATTTCTTTCTTTATTTCTTCCCTGGCCTAGTGGTCATTAAGTATAAAGTTCTTCAGTTTCCATGAGTTTGTAGGATTTTTATTTTCTGTGGTGATTGAGTTTAATCCATGGGAGTATTTCAATCTTCTTGCATCTGTTGATGCTTGCTTTGTGACCGAGTACATGGTTATTTTGGAGAAGGTTCCATGTGGTGCTGAGAAAAAGGTATATTCTTTTGTGTTTGGGTGAAATGTTCTGTAGATATCTGTTAGGTCCATTTGATTTATAATGTTGGTTAATTTCATTATTCCTCTATTTAGTTTCTGTCTCAATGATCGGTCCATTGTTGAAAGTGGTGTTTTGAAGTCTCCTATTATTAATATGTGGGGTTCAATGTGTGATTTAAGCTTTAGTAAAGTTTCTTTTACAAATGTGGGTGCCCATGCATTTAAGGGATAAATGTTCAGAATTGAGACATCATCTGGGTGGCTTTTTCCTTTGATGAGTATCATGTGCCCTTCCGAATCTCTTTTAATTACTTTGTTCAAAACGTCTATTTTAATAGATACGAGAATTGTTACTCCTGGTTGTTACTTGGGTCTATTTGCTTAGAAAACATTTTTCCAACCTTTTAGTCTGAAGTCATATCTGTCTTTGTGGCTGAGGTATAGTTCTTGTATGCAGCAGATTTATGGATCCTGTTTTCACATTCACTATGTTAGCACGCATCTTTTTATTGGAGAATTGAATCCTTTGATGTTGAGAGATACTAATGACCAATGATTGTAGATTCCTATTATTTTGATATTGGTGGTAGTAGGATGTATGTTTGTGTGTGTGTTGTTATTTACTTTTGTTTTTTGCTTGTATGAAATCATTTATTTCCCGTGTTCTCTTGGGTGTATTCCTCCTTGTGTTGGAGTTTTTCTTCTAGTATCCTCTGTAGGACTGGGGTGGTGGAAAGATATTGTTTCAATTTGGTTTTGTCATGGAATATCTTGTTTCCTTCATTTATGATGATTGAAAGTTTTTCTGGGTATAGTATTCTGGGCTGACATCTGTGGTCTCCTAGAGGCAGCAGACATCTTTTTGGACCTTTATTGCTTTAAGTATCTCTGTACGAAGTCTACTGTAATTCTAATAGGTCTTCCTTTTATGTTATTTGGCCTTTAATCCCTGTGGCTTTTAATATTCTTTCTTTATTTTATACATTTAGTGTTTTGATAATTATGTGGCAGGAGGATTTTAGATTTTGGTCCCATGTATTTGGTGTTCTGGAAGTTTCTTGTATGCTTATAGGCAATTCTTTCTTTAGATTATAGAAGTTTTCTTCTATGATTTTGTTGAAGATGTTTTCTGGGCCTTTGAGCTGGGCATCTTCTCCTTCTTCTACTCCTATTATTCTTAGGTTTGGTCTTTTCATGGTGTCTCAAATTTCTTGGGTGCTTTGTGTTAGAAACTTTTCAGATTTAGCATTTTCTTTGGCCAATGTACTGATTTCTTCTATCACGTCTTCTATGTCTCAGATTTGAAAGAGATTCCATCTCTTGTTCTCTTTCCTAGGCTTTCCAGGATTGTCTTTGTTTGTGTTTTCTTTATTGCTTCTGTTTCCTTTTTTAGGTCATGAACAGTTTTATTTCATTTCCTTCTCATGTTTGCTTGTGTTATCCTACATTTTTTTTAACTTAAGTAATTTATTCAGATTGCATCTCAATTGTTATCCCCTCATTTGTATTTTCCCTTTACCCTCTTTCCTCCTCTTTCACCGTATTCCCCTCAGCTACATCTCTGAAAGAAAGGGACCTGCTCCCTCACCATATAATCACAGCCTATCAGGTCTCATCTGCATAGCATGCTTCCCCTTCGTCTGAGTGCCACCAGGCTTCCCCACAGTTGTGTGGAGAGTGGGTACTGACTGACATAAATTCTGGTTTCCTGTTTTTCTTTAAGGGATTTATTTCCTTCACCTGTTTGATTGTATTTTCCTATATTTCATTGAGGGATGTATTCTTTTCCTGTTTAAAGCCCTCTATCATCTTCATAAGATTACATTTAAGGTCGTTTTCCTGCACTTTAGGTGCTTTAGATATCCATGGCTTGTTGTATTAGGGTAGCTGGCTTTTGGTTGTGCTGTATTGCCCTGAATTTTGTTGAGTGTGTTCTTACACTGTCCTTTAGTCCTTCAGAAATCTGTTTGTCCCTGGTGTTTGCAGGCTTGGAGGTCACAGATAGTCCCTGATGGCTGTTGTTTCTGGTAGTCGCTCATGGTTACCACCTCTGAGATTCCAGGCAGGGCTGGGAACTGGGAAATGGCACACATTGGGCACGTGGCTGACTTCTCCTCTGTTGGTAATTACCAATGGCAGTTGTCTCTGAGACTGTAGGCAGAGCTGGGGGTTGGAAACTGGCATCCTAGGGGCATGGAGCAGACCTCACCGCTGCTGGCAGACCCCAATGGCTGCCACCTCTGGAACTTCAGGCAGAGTTCTGCTGATGGTTTCCAATGGCTGCTGTCTCTGGGGTTGCAGGCAGAGCTGGGACCCAGGACCTGTTACACTGAGGGCCCACCACAGACCTCACCTCTGCTGGTAATCTTCAGTGGCTGCTGTCTCTCTAGTTATTTATTCTTAAATGAATAGACAGCATAATAAGATTTTTTTCCTCAAATGTAAATGACACAGTTAGAGCTCTAATAAAAATGAATTTGTCAGCATGGGTAGGACAGCTTGCCAAAGAGATTTCTTGCAATAAGAACTCTAGTTAGAAAACAATGCAGAATAGATTGTTTGAACAGCTACCCTAAGGCACTATGAATACTTCACTCATTTTGGAAACTATGTGTCCCGCCATTCTCATAGAAGTCTCATGAGATGGGCAAACTCAATCTTATCACTTAAAGATGCTATTCTGGAAGGAAAATGATATGTGAAAGTGTGTCTTTGAGATAAGGGCTCATTCAGAGTGGTGTGTCATATGCCTGTTGAAGGCAACAAGGTCAGCTTTTGCCAAATATACAAACTAGTGATATTATTTTATGGCCTTTGCTACTATTCATGGAAGCATGTGCTCTAGAATTCAAGTGCACTTACAAAGATGGACTATATTAATAAAATAATGAAGTGAGAAGTTAAGTTGCTAGATCCTTGATTTTCTTCTTTTTTTCTTTAAATGATCTCTGCTTAAATAAATAATCATAAGAAGAAGTAGGAACATCTCCTTCTCTAAGGGCAATATAGCTTTTATATTTTTAAAGTGTTTATTTAAGTCAGAAAGCCTGCAGTGGGGTAATAGCAAATTACATGTCTCTGATGGTTTTGTATTATAATTAAGATGGCATAAGCCCAGGGTATGTTGCTTCCAGATATCACAATTTTTAAAAAGTGCTGTGAGCCATAAATGGGACAAATTAGAGCCTCCAATGAGTTAAGAAACATGTTATGCCTCGGTAGCACAGCTCTCAGAGCCTGTTAATTCCATATACATTGTATTAGGTGCACTAGCTACATTGGATCTATTGTGTCATGTGTAAAAACTAAGTTTAAAACACTTTTCCTATTGTGGGGTGGCAGCAGTTTTGATTTGCAAACTTGAGCCTTGACATATTATCAACTGATAGGTGAATGGCTGTGACTTCAGTTACAGAACACGGTGAGCCTTAGGAGATGGAGAGGCACATTCACAGTCCTTGCCTTTCAGTTGACCTGTTTCAGTGATGGCTTCTACTTGGCCCTTCTATATTTAGCTAAGTGAACGGGGCAAGGGAGTTTCAAATTGAACGTTTAGTGAAGGACATATTTTTCTCCCTTTCTATATCATTATGTCTGATTTTCATAACCAAGGTGCTGGTTACTGGTCTGCGTTTGGTTGATGGGAAGTGGTATCTAGTTCAGCTAACATCAAACACCTTGGCACTCCATCCTGGAAGAGGTTTCAGTAGTTAAGGCGACTGTGTTGGACAAAGGCTTCTTTAAAAGCTGTTCTTTCTTTCTCCTAGAGAGTACCACAGTGAGACCCATGTGGAGAGAGGAAAACTCATCTTTAATCTATGCTGCTGAGGGAAATCAAAGAGAGGGAATTAAATCCAACAGCAGTTTCTTCTGCTCATTTGAGCCCCCTTTTCTCTGCTCCATTTGATAGAACAAACATGATCATCAAAGCCAGTCAAGCACCGGTCCAGAACCTGCCGGTCTTTGACCTTGGCCTCCTCCCTGCCTGCAAAGCCTCCCCTGGAATTTCTTGTGATGTCAAATCACAAAGTAACATGAAGTGCTTGCACCCCAGGAGCAGCGAAGGGATTTTATTTTTAGATTCCTTTGCTGTGACTCTAGGAAAATAATATGAAGTCCTTTTGTGGCTACATCTCAGAGTTTTGATAAATCTGCTATATTTCAAAGTATGAACGGGGTGATAACAGAAAAATTCTGTCCAGACATCAACTGTAAGAACACTAGCTCCTCACCAGGTCATCCTAAGAATATCTGTAAAGTCCCACTGGCGTGGTGCCAACTGGTGCTCACTGCTGGGAGCTATCAGGGATTTCACCCCACCCAGTAGACACCTATCTCCAGATGTGTTGCATAAAATATTTCATACAATAGGCATTTTCCTCATGAAAGTATATGCCTTGTAACTCTAGGCACTTATTGCCTCTTACCAGAATTAGGAAAAAGGAAAACCACGCAATTTTCTTAAATGTTCCTTAAAAGTAGCATTCTTTGCTGAACACTTTCAAAATCCCTTTCCAACTAACATTAACCAACCAAATGCAGATGTAATCATCAATGCTTTCATCAATATAAATGGTAGTACTTACGAACAGTCCCCATAAGGAAGAGCGTTAGTTTTGTCAATTTTGCCTGGGATAATGCTTGCTTAAATGCTAAGATTTTTCAATCAGGCTGGCCAGGATGATATATTTATAAATAAGAAGTATGTGAGCAACATTCACATAAATGATATACTCATTTATTTACTTAACTGATATGTTTTAATTGTGTGCTTATTTCTTGTCAGGTGATCCCCTAAGCATAAAAAGTGAAGTGATAAATTTCAAAATGACTCATATACATCTTCAATTTTTTTACATAAAATGTACATTTGCATAAATGGTCCTATTAATCACTTTAAAATATGTATACCTCATTAAAACGTAGAAATCACATTTTTAAAAATGCAGTATATCTGCTTTGCTTATTATTATTATTTACTAAGCTTTGTGCTAACAACTACAGATATAATTGTTGCTTTGCATACTTTTGCATAATCATAAAATCCAATAAGAATAATAAATCCCTTGATTGAGAACAGATAACACAATGAAAGATGTACTTCGAAATTAAAGAGAAGGTGTATGCAAGGAACTCCCGGAGAGGACCTATCAGATTCAAGGAAACAGAAGGTCTTGCACAACGTCAGAAAAACAGCAAAGGCTCAGCGCGGTGCAGACATGTCCGCCTGGACTAAAGCATGGGTGCGTTCAGATGATAATGAAAAAATGAGCGGAAAAGGGTTCTTATTATGAAATGATACACGTGCCAGGGTCATTAGTCTATAGTTTGCTTTACTAAATGGTCAGTAGTCAAAGCTTTCTCGTAAGGTAGGATCTTAATAGAACATTTGTTTAATAAAAGAAATCTAGCAGAGTCTTAAGTTGGAGCAGAAAAAAAAAAATAAACATGGGACAAACTTATTGATAAAATCTTGTTATTATAATTCAAAAACCTGTCAGAGTAACTGCCAGGTCAGAGGTGGGGGAAGAAAGTGATCTACTGTCAGATCGCGGAGGAAAGGAAGTGAGCTGTTTGTCAGATGGTGGTGGGTAGGAGCACTGGCCACACCCTGGACCTACTTCCTACACTGTCAGCCAGGTCATGTTGTCATGGAGAAAAACGCAGGAAGGAAATCAACTGAAAGAACCGAAGCAGAGACAACAGACTATCTGCGTGTTGTGAGAGTGATGAGTGAGTGGAAAAAAAAAAAAGATGAGAAATGATCGGAGACGATGAGTGAGAAAATGCTCCCAGGTTTGGCGTCAACAGTCAGCACAGCACACCACAGCCTTCTTGAGGCATCCCTGCTTGGGTTCCCTCTTTCATCATCTGTATCTCCTATAATTTTCCTCTCGCCACTAGTTTCAATAGCCTCCTTTGATGGATGCTCCAACTTGGTATTTTATAGTGAATTTTGTGTGTGTATATGTGTGTGTTCAGAAAAGCATTGATGTGGTGTTACCAATGTGAATTTTCATTTTATCTGCATCCAGAGTTGTATAGCTGGGGCTCAGCTCACCTTCCCAGCATTCTCTTCTGCAAACGAGTGACTGGTTTTCAATATATTTAACTAATGAGCATATGTATAATCGTTGCAGCTATCTTTCACCTTGATTTGGTGTTTGGCTTGTGTAATATACCCAGTGACAGTAACTTGTCCTTTAACACTATTTTTCAATGATTCCTGTACCTTTTTAATAATCACCTATGTCAAAAAGAAAAACCAACACCCCTGGTCATGATGACTTTCTACAACTCTGCCCATAGTTATCCACTGTAAAATAATATGTATGTTTTGTTATTCCTTTTATTTTTGAGATTATAATATAATTAAATCATCCTCCCCCTAAACCCTCTCATATCTTTCATTTCTTTCTTTCCAATTCATGGGGTCTTTTTATCATTAATTGTTGTTACACACACACACATTCACACACACACACACATACACACACACACACCTAAATACTACCTACTTTACCCTCTTAGTCTGTATATTGCTTTTGTGGTTTTGTTTTTGTTTTGGGGGGGGAAATGTACAGTTCAAACAAAACTAATTTTTAAAGTGTCAATTCAAGAAGCCTAAGTGGTCATTTTTTAGTAGACTGGGGCCACAAGGTTCATGACTTCCATGCTTCAGAAGAAAGCCTGTTGTGCAGTGCAATTGTTCCTTATTGAATTTGTGAAGGACTAGGTCATTTAAAATGAAGGAAAAGACATTTCTCTCATCTTTCTCATTTCATCAAATGCAATTGTTGATCACAATGGAGCTTGCTTGACACTCAAAATCCTCCACACTTTGGACTTTGTTTCCAGCTGACAAGGAAGGAAAATGAGGGTAGAACTCATGTGTCCTGTTCCTGTCTGATGCTCTTAGAAAGCAGAACACAAGGGTGCTTATGAGTCAGCAATACTTCCCTTTGTGGGCCTTTACTCTTTAAAAATATCTACTTCCCCTTCAGTTACTGGTTCCCATTTTCAATAATATAATGGTTTACTGTTGTCATTGTCCATGCCTACAGATAATTTATTTTGTATTTTTGAATAGACATTTATATATTCCTGGCAAGAACCATTTGCCAGTGCCCTGCTTTCTCCTCAAATCACTGAGGCATTTCTACTGCTCTGTCACAGTCAGGGTTGTAGAGCTGTGTCTCCACATGAGAAGTGCAGAAGCAGTGTTCCTGTGGAGAGTGAGAATAATTGTGTGCAGAGTAGAGAAGTGTCCTATTATGTGACAATCTTTGTGTAATAAAATCTTGTTTAAAGTTCAAAATAATCTACTGTCTGGATTATAATCTATCCCTTTAGCTACTCAAAACCAATGACTGAGAGGTTGAATTTCAACAGTTAGATACCAACTGAAATCTCCTCACATATAAATGCTGTTTCTTATATGCTTGCCACCTTCATCCAATTGGAATAACTTCTGAACTCCTAGGGTGGAGGGAGGGAAGGCTGTGTAGTTAAGTGTACTTGTGGCTCTTCCAGAGGACCAGAGATTAGCTCCTAGCACCCATGTTGGGAGGCTCACAACCAACTATAACTCCATCTCTGAGCTATGATTGTCCTGGGTCCCAGAACACATGTAACAACAATTTACATACATACATACACACACACACACATAAAAAAGTATAAATAATTTTAAAGAAACTCTCAAATCTTTCAGTTTACACATTTTATCATAATTTTTACATTACTGAATTAATATTCTGTATATAATAAAATATTTGTTTTATGATTTCTTATAAGAGGACTAAATTTTTCATAAAAGTGAACTAAAAAATGATTGAAAATCTAATGTAACACCTGAAACTTTGGAGCTGAAAAATTAAAACATAGGAAAAGTAGTTCAAAATACAGTTATATGTAAGGACTTTCTTTGAATTCTAGTTGTCCAAAATATGTAGCTAGAAATAACAAATGTGATGTCATGAAATCAAAAGGCTGCCACAGAATACACTGAACAAATAACTACTAAGTGAAATGGAGACAATTTTATGTATTATACATTAGACAGGGTATTGATATTTAGAATACATAAAATACTCAAAGAATTAAACACCCACAAAATATCAGCCAATGAACTGAATACACAGCTCTCATTTGGGCAAACAATATCTAGAAAAGTATTCATCTTCCTTGGAGATGAAGAAAATGCATACCAAAACAGTGTATTGTCTATCTTATCTTATTCAGAATGACAATAACCAAGAAAACAATAATAAATTCTAGAGGGTATATGTGTGTGTATATGTGGGGAGGTTATTCATTGTTGATGAGAAAGAAAACAAGCTCAGACACAGTAACTATATAAGTGGTCTTCAAAGAGCTAAAGATGAAACTACCATCTGATTCAACTGTATTATTCCTGGGTAAATAGTGAAAGGAATCTAATCCAGCATAGCATGTGGTTACATTCACATCCATGTTTATTGAAATATAAATCACAAGAGTTCAGATTTGTAGTTGGCCTAGATCCCTATTAGCAGAGGAATGGATAAAGAACAAACAGTGCATATATGCAGTGTGGCTTAATTCAGTCACAAGAATAAGATTATTCCATTTCCAAGAAAATGGATGGATTAGAGACTGCTAAATTGAGCCAACTAATCAAAATCTAAGAGGACATAAAATGAGATGTTTGTCTTTTCTCTAATATTCAGAATTTAGAATTTATAAATGGCATGAAAGTAGATGGAAGATTATTAAAGTTAAAGAGGGGGATGGTAGAAGGCAAATATAAGCAATGCATATGCAAAGAAATGTAATAAAGCCTATAAATGTGTATACTTATTAATAAATAGCACAGACTTTTATTGGATCCTATAAAATTGACCATTTTGTTTCAATAATTCTGTGCTCTGTACTTTTGTTGTTAATACACTTGCATCACTTACATTGTGATCACTTACATTGTGACACTATTCATTGTAGAGTAATTAATAAAACTGTCAAAGGATTTCATGTCATAAATTCTCCTTTGTAGAAGGAAAATGACTTCAATGAGGTTTTCAGCAATGCCACTTTCACTTTTGGTGTTTCTGTTATCAAATATCCTATCTTTTATCCTGTTGGGAAGAAATATTACCACAATTTTTTAAAAAGAAAAATGAATGATATAGCAACTTCAGAGTGTCATATCTATTAACATGAGGCAGCTTCACCTTGAGAATTTCTTACTCAGAGCACAGTCTCATGTAGGCATCACTAGACATGCTATCTCCATGCCTCAGAACTTTATTTATTTATTTATTTATTTATTTATTTATTTATTTATTTATTTATTTATTCTTGTTACATCTCTATGGTTATCCCATCCCTTGTATCCTCCCATTCTCCCCTCCCTCCCATTTTCCCCTTATTCCCCTCCCCTATGACTGTTCCTCAGAGGGATTACCTCCCTCTGTATATGCTCATAGGGTATCAAGTCTCTTCTCGGTGACCTGATGTCCTTCCTCTGAGTGCCACTAGCTGAGCTCGGCAGACGGTTCAGGCCCTGAGACTCTAGCTGAGGTCAGACGGTGGTTTGGGACCAGTGCCCCTGGCTGGACTTGGCAGGGAACCCAGAAGGCTGTGGATACCTTGGCCTGACCCAACGCTCATCCAGAGACCCAGAACGAGTGCAGGACCCACAGCACAGAGGAGCTGAGGATCACTGGCTGTGAGAGCCCAAAACGCCAGGGCTAACCTCCTGCCATCCACAACAGTGAAACATCAGAGCTTCCAACCTACAGAAATCGTGAGAAAACAAGTGAATCTATCATCAGACTCCCTCCATCCAACTCGGGAAGAACTTCTAATTCTGTATATTATCAAATTTCACACGGTAATATCTCTTGCACATGGAGTCTAGAAGGACTGCTCTAAAAGGAACACATGTTACTGAGTGAGTTAAAATGCACTGGATGTTAGGATTTTCCTTAACAACCCATGTTCCTAAGAAATCAGTGATTTCCTTACCCTATCAAAATCGACTTTACCCATAAGCACACACATTTCCCCTTCATACTATCCATGACCCTGTAAAGCAGTGTGAATTGTGAAAACATATAACACAGCCATCTTCCCAGATACTAATTTTTAATTTATTTATTAAAGTGATTCTCAAAGTAAAGAGGTAATGTATGAAATTATATAATACAAAATCTTATTGTCAGGATTGACATAGATGAGCTTGTATTTTTAAAATTACTCCAGATGATGTGAGTTTTCTTTCTTTCTTTTTTTTTGGTTTATTTTTTAATTTTTATTCTATTAATATATTTATATTACATCTCAATGGTTATCCCATCCCTTGTATCCTCCCATTCCTCCCTCCCTCCCATTTTCCTCTTACTCTCCTCCCTTATGACTGTGACTGAGGGGGACTTCCTCCCCTGAATGGATAAAGAAACTGTGGTACATTTACACTATGGAATAGCAGGATACCCGATGTGAGCTTTCTATTGACTACATTTTGGAGAATGCTGAGCTCATAGCTCATATGCCAAGAGTGTCTTTTCACTTCTGAGCCATGTAGTAAAAGTCTAAAGTCACCACAGGTTTTAATTTTGTTTCTAGGACAATGAATAAATAAATAACAATGAAAAAAAGTCCTACCTGGCTATAGGAAGTGGCAACTTCAGGATCTTTAACCCCACTGTTAGAAGTTTCAACTAGGCTTACCCCCATAGACTCCCTGGAGCCTCCAGTGTCTTAGAGATGCCTAATCCACTGATTTCTGTTCTCTCTCTCCGCCCCATCACAGCTGACCTCCACTACCCTCACCACACTGTCTCCCACCCAGGTCCCTCCCTCCATCTACTTCAGATATCTATTTTATTTCCTCTTCCTTGTGAGATTCAAATATCCTCCCTTGCTCTCTCCTTGCTTCTTTGGGTCTATGGATTGTAGCATGATTATCCTGTACTTTACGGCTAATATCCATTTATAAATGAGTACATACCATGTATGTCTCTCTGGGTCTGGGTTACAACACTCAGGGTAATTGTTTCTAGTTCTCTCCATTTGCCTGCAAATTGCATTACGTCTTTGTTTTTTAAAAGGTGAACAGTATTCCATTGTGTAAATGTACCACATTTTCTTTATCTTTTCTTTAGTTGATGGACATCTAGGTTGTTTCCAGTTTATGGCTATTGTGAATAATGCTTCCAGTGGAAGGACAGAGACATCAACCCACCCATAAAACCTTTGACCCAAAATTTATCTTTCTTATAAGAAGTATAGGGATTAAGATAGAGTAGAGATTGAGGGAATGGAAAAGCAATGTGTGGACCAACTTGAGACTCACCCCATGGGAGAAAGCCAACCCCTGTCACTATTAATGGCCCTTTGCTATGCTTACAGACAGAAGGCTAGCATAAATTCTGAAAAGCTTCATCCAGCAGCTGATGGAAACATATGCAGAGACCCTTAGCCAAACAACCGGCAGACCTTGGGGAGTTTTGTGGAAGAGTGGGAGGAAGGATAGAAGGAACTGGAGGGGTCAAGGACTCCACAAGAAGACCTACAGAGCAAACTAACCCGAGACTGCGGATACACACAGAGACTGAACCACCAACCAAAGAGCAAACATGGGGTAGATCTAGACCCACTACACATATGTAACAGATATGAAACTTGGTCAACATATGAGGCTGCTAACAAAAGGGGTAGTACCTGTCTCTGACTCTGTGGCCTGCCTCTGAATCCCTTTCCCCTAGCTGGGCTGCCTTATCAGGCCTCAGTGCAAGAGGATATACTGCAACTTGAGGTACCAGGGTGTGTTGGTACTCCTTGCGGTATCCGTTTCTCTGAGAAGAGAGTGGGACTGGGAGAAGAGTAGGGAGAAAGTAGTGCTTAAACAAATGTTAAAAAAGGCAAAAAATAGTGAGAAGTACTATCAAAGAACTGAAGGTTTCAATTTGCTTGTTGATAGACTAATCAAGTGTTCACATTGATTAGAAACTAGTTTTGCAATACTATATAAAATATACACATACACAGACATATCTCACACACACACAGACACAGACACACACACACACACACACACACATGCACACACACGCACATCCTATATTCTGCAAAACTACGTAAAAAGTTTTTAGTTTACACTAGAGCAGAGATATTTACTTGACCATGTTACATTCACCCAGAGACCTGCATTTTACATATTTTGAATACTTAAAAATTATTACAGTGATTTTCAAAAAATATTCCATGAGTGGTAGAGCCAAAATTAAATCTATATTTGAATATTTGAATTGTTGAATAGATAACAGAGCAACAACTAAAGTGTTGTCTTGTCAACCTGTCTTTATCTAAGAATTTTTTCTTATTCATTTTGGAGTTGAATATTTTAAAAGTTCACTCATTCAGAACTATTCATTGCAGCTATGGAAATAAGGAAACATCTCTATCTATCCACAGAGAGACAAGAGCAAGTCGAAGACCAAACTTTTCAAAGAGAAAATACATAAAAAGCAAGAGAGGAAGAAATAACTTACACACTGATTTAAAATGAGCAACAGGAAGAAAATGGGATGCATTTGACATGCAGTTATGTACCTCTTACCTATATATGTGTAAAACTTCTTTTTAAATCCTTGTAATTAACCCTTGATAGATAATGACTATTTAGCATAACAACCATTCTGATAGCCCGAGAAGGCATTCAGAAGTTTGACTGTTTAGGTAAAGAAAGTAACAAAACCCACATTTCTAAAACAGAAAACTAAAACAAAACCCTTCAAGGCTAGAGAGGTAGTTCCTTGATTAACATGCCACTCAGACATGAGCTTAAATCTGCGTAGTCCACGTGCAGCCAGGTGAGGTAGCATTCATCTTTAATCTCAGTGTTCGAAGAGTGAGGTCGAGGCAGGGACGGGATAATCTCTGGAAGCACACATCAGCAAGACAAAGAGAGACTGCTTCAAACAAACCAGAGAGGCAAGGAATGACACGGAGCTTGCTTTCTACCTCCTCATACATATGATGACACGTGGATGTCTGTATCTGCACACAGAAACATACAAGCAGATACTGCGACGAGCCTTCATATCTTTGTAGGCCCTCAGAACTCAGCACTTCTGCCACCATGACAGAAGCACCAGTCAAACCTTGGAGCCTAGCATGTAGGCAGTGAGTGATGCCTGCCAAAACAGGGACAAAGATGATTTCAACAGTTCCAGGATGTGGCTGGGAAAGTCCCTAAATGGACTAACCTTGATGATGGCTTCTGTAGTTTGCTCCTCAATAACTGTTCTTGCTAACTGAAGTGTGTGAATCTAGGATATGTTTGTTTTGTGCTTAAAAGCCAAAGAGCACTAAGGCTCCAGGCTGCATGATTTCAGCAAGTCCCCTGTGCAAGCCACCAACCAATGCATAGACTTTCTATTCAACTTTAAGAGTATAATGTGTGTTCTTTAGTAGACAAATCTTGCAACAATTCATTAAACACATACATAAGATTGAAAAACCAAAAAAAAAAAAATTAAAAACATTCTATATTTAAAGGACAAAATCAACAATAGAAAATATCCAACTGAGGAATTCCAAGATGGCGTCGACCAGTATGCGCCGTATCTGATCTACTCCGAGGAGACCAGGGACGTGAATGGAGCCACAGACTGCTGGATTTTGAGAACTGTAGGTGAATGGGGCCCCAAACTCTGCAGACCACCAGTGGGTCTAACCCTGGGACAAGCAACAGCCCGGAGGTGCTAAACGCACTCCCCAAACTCTGGAACAGAGTCCACAAGTGAGCTGCAGCCAGCACATAAAACCCAAATTTGCTGTTTGGGAAGGGGATCTTCCAGAGCCCCCAGCCTGAGGCATCTCAGGGTATAGGGTGAAACTGCCATTAGACCCCTCCATCCACACCACACCAAACTGCGGAGGTCACCTGCCTAGGCCGAGTGGAAACACAGGTGGCAGGACTCACCAAAAACAGCTAGGGCTGGCATGTAGCTCGCGGACCATCCTGGACCCAATCTAAAGCCAGACACAACGGATTGACCCTGCAAACAGGGGCAGTTAGAAACCAGCTTGGACTGCTCCCACAGGCCCAGTGGGATCACCCACATTATCAGGAGATGTGGGTCTTGCTTGCAGTGTCTAATTGCTGACCTAAAGCGATCTTGGAGCATCCTGGCTTTCACTAGTGGAAAGAGAAGATACATGGAATTCCCACCAGTGGTCTGAATCTGTATTGTCTCCAGCCGCTTGGCACTGAGCCAGCACTCCCCAAACAACAGAACCTAGCTGGGTCCACTCTTGCGGGTACACAGGACCTCTCACGATATAGGGAGACATGGGTCGTGCTTCAGTGCCTAATTGCTGACCTAAAGCAATCTTGGAGCGTCCTGGCTTGCAAAAGGAGATCAAGGGGATCCAAATGGGAAACGAAGAAGTCAAATTATCCCTATTTGCAGATGATATGATAGTGTATATAAGTGACCCCCAAAATTCCACCAGAGAACTCCTACAGCTGATTAACACCTTCAGCAAATTGGCAGGATACAAAATAAACTCAAAAAAGTCAGTAGCTTTCATATATACAAATGACAAACAGGCAGAGGAAGAAATTAGGAAAATTACTCCCTTCACGATATTATAAAATATTATAAAATATCTAGGAATAACCTGAACCAAGCAAGTGAAGGACTTATTTGAAAAAAACTTTAAATCTCTGAAGAAAGAGATTGAAGATGACATCAGAGGATGAAAGGATCTATCTTGTTCGTGGATCAGGAGAATTAAGATAGTAAGAATGGCCACCTTACCAAAAGCAATTTACAGATTCAATGCAATCCCTATCAGAATACCTACAAAATATTTTGAGGATATTGAAAGATCAATTCTCAACTTCATATGGAGAAATAAAAAGCCCAGAATAGCAAAAACAATTCTATACAATAAAAGATCCTCTGGAGGAATCTCCACATCTGATCTCAAGCTGTACTATAGAGCAACAGTAATTAAAACAGCATGGTACTGGTACAGCAATAGGCTAGTGGATCAATGGAATCAAACTGAAGACCCAGAGATGAATCCACACATATTTGGTCATTTGATTTTGACAAAGAAGCCAAATTTATTCAATGGAAAAAGGATAGCATCTTCAACAAATGGTGCTGGTCTAACTGGATGTCTACATGTAGAAAAATGCAATTAGACCCCTATTTGTCACCATGCACAAAACTCAAGTCCAAGTGGATTAAAGACCTCAACTTAAAACCAGAGACATTAATTCAGTTAGAGGAAAACAGTGGGGAAGAGCCTGAACACATAAGCACAGGAGACAATTTCCTGAACAGAACACCAACAGCCCAGGCCTTAACGTAAACAATTAATAAATGGGACCTCATGAGGCTGAGAAGCTTCTGTAAGGCAGGTGACACTGTCAAGAGAACAAAGCGACTGCCTATAGACTGGGAAAAGATCTTCACCAACCCTTCATCTGACAAAGGTCTAATATCCAAAATATAAAAAAAACTCAAGAAATTAAATGCCACAAATAACCCAATAGAGAAATGGGGCTCAGAACTAAACAGAGAATTCTCAACAGAGGAATATCAAATGGCTGAGAAACACTTAAAGAAATGCTCAACCTCCTTAGTCATCAGAGAAATGCAAATCAAAACGCCACTGAGATTCCATCTTACACCCATCAGAATGGCTAAAATCAAAAGTTCAAGCGACACGACATCTTGGCGAGGATGTGGAGAGAGAGGAACACTCCTTCATTGCTGGTGGGAATGCAAACTAGTACAACCACTTTGGAAATCTATCTGGCGCTTTCTCAGAAAACTGGGAATAGGGCTTCTTCAAGACCCAGCTATTCCACTCCTTGGAATATTCCCAGAAGACGCTCTACCACATAACAGGGACATATGCTCAACCATGTTCATAGGAGCCTTATTCATAATAGCCAGAACATGGAAACAGCCTACGTGTCCCTCAGTAGAAGACTGGATAAAGAAACTGTGGTATATTTACAATATGGAATACTACTCAGCTATTAAAAACAAGGAATTCCCGAAATTTGTGGACAAATGAATTGAACTAGAAATTATCATAATGAGTGAGTTCACCCAGAAACAAAAAGAATTAAATGGTATATACTCACTTATATCAAGACACTAGTCCAAGGGGCACGTCCCTTGAAAAACTTTACTTACCAGGAAAGTGGGTCAGAGGGGAGGACATCCTATTGAGACTTTAGGTGAGAGAAGCCTGGGAGAATGAGGAAATAGAAGGATTCAGAGGGTCCTGGAAACCTACAAGAAGGACTTTATGACAGGTAGATCTGGGTCCTGGGGTCCTCCTCAAACTACAGCACCAGCCAAGGAAAATATAGGCAGTAAACTTCAAACCCCTACCCAGACTAGCCGATTGACAGGACATTCTCCACCGTTGAGTGAAGAAGGTAATCTGATTTTCACACAAACTCTGGTGCCCCATCTCTGACCACGACCCCTGGATGGGGAGGCATGGTGGCACTCAGAGGAAGGATAGCAAGTTACCAAGAAGAGACTCAATACCCTAAGAGCATATATAGGGGGTGGAGGTCCCCCTCAGTCACAGACATAATTATTCTATTAAATGTTGATCTACAAATATCCTATAAGACACACTGAATGAGAAAAACATTCCTAAGATTAACTGATCAAACATTAAAAAAAATGAAGAACATTGGCACAGTATTACTGTTTTAGAAATCAAGCGAAAAAATATTAAGATATGAAAAATATTGGAATCTGAGCTGTGGCTGAATAATACAGATCTCCTCACAGAGGACTGTGATTGATCCCCAGTACTAAAGGAAGGAAGGAACATAGAATGGATAATTAGTTTATATACAGAAATTTTAATGAATTTGAGGAGCCAGAGGACATAATAACATTGCTATGATTTAGTAATAAATATCATTTAGAGAACCAAAGACAGAGTGAAGATAGCGATTCTTGACAGTGTTCTATATAGGGGCAAGTATACAAAGCCGATAGATGCACGAAACTTATTCACGGTCTAGGAGAGAAGGTTCGCAATGTCCACATATAGGTAGTTGATGGGGCAAGGCCTTGGAACATTTAGTAGAAAATATAATCAGAGTTTAGGTGAGAGACCACTAACCAGGATTTCATTGCAAGAGGATCAGAGACAGTAAGGTAGGCACACATGTGCTATTGAGTATAGCTTTGCCAACTCCTTCATAATAGAACCCAATCTGTAAACTGAAGTAGAGAAGCTTATGGTGTTGGAGCTTTGAAAAGGGATAACTTATAACAGTCGACATGGAAAGCACAGGGGCAATGGCACTAGAGGACTGTCACAGAGTAACAAAGCACGTTTGAAAATCGTAAGAAGCTGATTCCTAAATCGACTTGAGGTAAGGCTTCTGGCACCTCTACCAAACAAAAACGGGTGGGGGTAATTTGAAGAAGGTTGAAATTTTACAGGAAAGGTTTTTCAAAAACAAGTGAATGAGTGGACAAACAAATGAAAGAACTTGAGGATTTAAATACAAATTATGGTCAAAAATTATGAACTACAGGATCCAATTAGAAAACGTGAAAGGCTACTTACGAAAAGGATTCTAATAGTTAGTGCAGAGTGGTGAAAACAAGTGGATTTCAGCAAACAGCAAAGTTACAAACTAGAATGGGAAATCCATTCACCTCCTGACTATAAATAGTCCATGATGACAGGAGGATTTGGGGTGAGGAAATCCAGGGGCAAAGTTCAAAGAAGCTGATACCTGAAGCGGCTTTATTGAGAGGTCAAGTCAGCCATGGGAGACAAAACACTGGAGTAGGAGGGTGGAGTATGGACCTGTCCGTCTTGGTGCAAATGGAAGCATGTGTCGGTGTCACCTTCCTGAACTTGAGGCATGTTGAGGGTGAGTCGTTTGTACTGGGAAATTACTGAAATTCAGTAGAACTTTCTGAGAGCACGATGATGAAGAAGCAGGAAGACCGTGGGCCGGAGAACCGGAAGATATAGAGGTAGAGAGGTGAGATCACGTTATGAAGTGAGAGTGTGGAGTGTGGTCAGGGGCTTGTGGAGAGTACAGCTGAGAAGGGAGTCCCTGGAGGTTTGGACTGTGCAAGTCTGGCGATCTGATTCCAATCCTTGCAAACCACATAAAGGTGGAAGGAGAGAACTGACTCCATAGTATCACCTCTGAGCTCCAAGTGTGCATCGGCATGCAGGCCTATTCAAACACACACACACACACACACACACACACACACACACACACACACACA
>OU015745.1:113977491-113992198 GCA_907169655.1 Acomys percivali | reverse complement strand
CACACACACACACACACACACACACACACACACACACACACACACACCACAACTAAATCATGTTGAAAAAATGAACTCTCTCTCTCTCTCTCTCTCTCTCTCTCTCTCTCTCTCTCTCTCTCTCTCTCTCTCTCTGTGTGTGTGTGTGTGTGTGTGTGTATGAGTATGTGATTGGTTAATGATTCCATAGATATAGAGATACCAGAAGACAATAAAATACCAAATGTATGGAAAGCTAGCATTATGGAATGCTATCTGCTATTTCTATGCAAAGCAACTACCGTTTTGATCAGATGAGCTGGGCCTATATCATCATGAACAGTAATGATGACATTCCAATAGCAAAGAAAGGGGCAAACAGGTTCTTGGATACAAGGCATATTCCAGCTGATTTTTCCTTCAGGTACAGGAATATGTATGAAGTTCATCCTTTATCAAACCTCTTAGGAGGTGCTAGAGGCCCTATTATAGGTTAGCTAGGAGCTATTTTATTTATGTGGCTGCGTGGATGTTCGGAGTTCCCCATTCTTTTGTAAGTAGTCACTCACTCATTCTCTCAAACTAAGCCCCACAAACACATTGTATCTAGGGTGAACTTTCGTGGAGCTTGATAAGGCATGGAAAGGCACTGTTTCTATGTCCTTGTAAGCAGGACATCCAATTTTAAGAGGTATCTGCTTACTGTTTCTCATACCGTTTCTCCTAGTATTTAAGAAAGTTCAGTGATACCCCTATTATTTCTGCTTCTCAATGAAATCATGTTATCTGCCCCACAGAGACTTTGCACACCATACCGCTTTCAGGAATATCTATGCTTCTCAATATCTTCAATGTTGGCAGTCTTTAAAATGATTTCAGTTTCAATATCACTTCCTAGTTATTTTCCTTATTATTTATTGTATTACATTATTCTTCTTTATAGAGAATCTGATTAGGTAAAATTTCATTGTCCTTCCTACTTCCTTGCCTTTAAACCCTATGCAGACAGGGAACAAGACAGGATTTTTTTTTTGCATCTGAACTATGTCAGATGCAACTGTTGTTGTAAACTGATATTTGAATGAATCACACAAAAACGCCCTTTCTTCCCACTTACCCCAGCATTTTTGTCAATGATTTTTATTTTATCTTAACTAAACTGATTAGGATGAAATGAAATCTCAGAGTTGTTTCATTTTTCGTATTTTTCTGATAAATAAGAATTTTGAAGATTAAAAAACTATTCAGTGATTTGTAGTTAGCCTCTTGAGAATTACATGTGTAGTTCTATGTGGCAATGTTTAGTTGCACTGCTTACTTGATATTTATTTGAGTTCCTTATATATACTGGATACTAACTTTTATATATATATATATATATATATATATATATATATTTGTATATTTGTTAAAGAGTTTTTTCACAGTCCTTAGGCTGTCTCTTTACTTGATTGATAATGCCCTTGTAATATAGAAACTTTGTAGTTTCATAAGGCCCCTTCCATCTGTTGGTTGTCTTGATGCCTGCAAAAAGCCTTTCATTTTGCTCTGTGTCCATTTCATGTTTTTTTTATTTAACAGAGTCAGGGTATCATGTCTTATGTTGAGGCCTTTTTGTCCATTTGGATTCAAGTTTTGTATAGTGTGAGAGACAAGGATCTAGTGTCACTGTTCTGCCTGCAGTTGTCTGTTTATCAAGCACCATTTGATGAAGATGCTGTCTTTCCTCCAAGGAATATTGGTGGGCTCTTCGTCAAAATGAGGTGATTTTAGGAGCATGTGTTTATATCTGGGTCTTTAATTCAATTCCACTGATTATTGTTTCTGTTTTATGCCACTACCGTGCTGATTTTATTACTCTAGCTCTATAGTATAAATTGAAATATGAGATGGATTTTATTGTTCAATATTCTTTTGACTGTGGTGGGTCTGTTGTGCTTCTATGTGAATATTAGGATTTATCTTTTTTTTTTTCTGTGAGGAATTGATTTGAGGATTGCATCAAATCTATAAATCACTTTTGGCATGATGGTTATTCTTACAATATGAATCTTACCAATCCATGAGCACTTAGATCTACTGCTATCTTCTTGACTTTCTTTTGACAGTGTCTTTCAGTTTTCAGTGGAGAAGTTTTTTACTTTCTTGGTTTAATATATTCTTAAAAAGAGTATTTTATTGCAGCTATGGTGATCAGGATGGTTTCACTAATTTCTTTCTCAGTATGCTTTATCTTGCTATATAGGAACATCTCTGATTTTGTGCATGAATTCTATTTCCTACTTCCTGTTGAATGTATTTGTCAGTGGAAGGAGTTTTTTTAGTGGAGTTGTTAGTGCATAGATTCATGTCATATACAAATGAGGATACTTTAACTTCTTTCTTTCCTATTTGTAGTTCTATTATTCTCCATTGTCTTATTTGTATAGCTCAGACTTTAAGCAGTATAGTGAACAATAGTGAAGAAAAGGAAATTCTTTTCTTTCTTCTGATTGTTGTGGAAATGTTTTAAACTTTTCTCCATTTACCGTGATCTTGGCTATGGAATTTTTGGGTACTGCCTTTATTATGTTGAGGTATAGCCCTGTATCCCTATATTCTTTATGGATTTTGTCATGAACTGATGTTAGATTTGACAAAAGGCCTTTTGTGTATCTCATAAATGACTATGTGGTTTCAGACCTTTAGTCTATTTGTATGGTCATTATACTTTTAAAGGTACTGGCTTTCTATGTTGAAGCATATCCCCATCTCTATGAGGAGGCTAACTTCATTGCGGTGGGGGACCTTCTTGATAGGTTCTTGAAATCAGTTTGCAAGTATTTCATTGAGAACTTTTTAAAAATGTATGATCATCTGAGAGATTGCTGTTAATTCTTTATTTTGTTCTTGGGTTTTTGTCTTGTTGTAGAATCAAGGTGACAATGGCTTTGAAGGTATATTTGGAAGTGTACCTTCCTTTCCTTTGTATAGAATATTTTTTGAAGTATTGGCACATACGCCCTCATCCCAACCATCAGCAATCATTGGGGAAAGAGGTCAGAAAGATTGTAAGAGTTAGAATAGTAGGCACCTTTTCTTGCTGAACACATGAACCTACATCATCTGGGACTACATGCACAAACCCTATAAAAGATCAAGCTGGCCAATCTCCAAATAGATAGGGTAGGTTCCTGAAGTCCCACCCCTAGCTGAAGAGCAACTGATGGATGCTTTACAAAGGAGAGTTAGTTTTCTTCAGGCGTGTGGCTCCTGCATCAGGTTGACTCACCAGGCTAGACCCTAAAGTAGTATGTATGGGGTCCAGCTTCGTAGCAAGGTTGTATGAGCTATGTGAAAGCCCTTTGGGTGAGGGGCAGGCAGAAAATACCTGTTAGAAGCTTACCAGTTGGTTGTAGAGCAGGCAGGGTTTGCCAGTCTATGCTAGGGCACTGCATATGAGAACAGGGTTTGATCTTGTGGGTTGAAGAGGAAGAATGGAAGGGAGGGTCAGGAAGAATCATGGGAAAGGGCCCAGACATGGATTCTCATCTTTATCTTTTTTATATACAGAACTTTCCCTTCCTTTAGAATATACACTTCATCGCAGTCCTTTACTTTATATCCAACCTCTGTGGTTATTTGAGTTGAAAAACACATATCTAAAGCTTTAAAGTTAACATTCACATATAATAAGGTATGCATTATTTGTTCATTGGGGTCTGGGTTACCTCAATCAAGATGAATATTTCTAACTCCATCCATTTGATTGCAATTTTTTACTGCCAGTTGAATATTTCATTGTATAAAGGCACCACATTTTCATTATCCATTTATCAGTTGAAAGACAACCAGCAATGAAAGGGTAAGCACAGTACATGTGTATATTAGAGAGTCAGTTCCAAATGATAAGGGTAAAGTGTTTTTTTCAAATCAGAAACACAAACAATATGCAAGACAGCACAAAATGAGGAGTATAAGAATTCAAGAGCCTCATTTTCGGCTTTCTGGCCCAATATCTCTGCCAGACTTATTTGCAGGGCACAACCTATTGAGGACTTGCTTACCATGTCTTGGCAGACTGTGGCCATCGGCTCTGCCTGCTTCTAAGCTGCCCATTTTTAGGCAGAATTCTGTTTGTGTCAGGAATAAGGACATTTTTGCCCAGTGGCTTGTTTGCCACATTTGAAGCTATCTCCATAAGAAGGCTCTTTGATGCTCATCATCTTCTTTGAGGTCGGCTAGGTAAGCCGAAGATGAGGCTCCAATGTTATAGAGAGTGATGGGTGATTGTTCAGGCAATGAACCGTCTGAGTCAATTTGTACATTTTGGAAACTGCTAACCTGCACTCCGGGTTCACTCAGGAATTTAACTTTTATTCCTTCTCAAGTCTCTGAGGGGCATTGAAGGCCAGATGGTATAGTTTTACAATCAAGTTTAGTTGGTTAGGGGATAATATCTTTTTCGATCAAGACAAAGAAGTTAAGTTATTAGAGTTGAGATAGGCTAGATATTGAATTTCATTCAGAAATTTAGACCCAGCAAGACAGGAAAGACATTTATTTCAATCTGGACAAATACAAATAGCCAAACCACTATGAATGTAACATTTATAGAACTCATGATTGTCACATAGTGATCCCTGCTGTATGTAGTTTGTTTTATACATGTGTAGTAAAATAAATGTACTTTTTAAAAGTAAATTAAAAAATGAAATGAAAAATAATTCAAGTAGAGGAAAAGCTGGACGACACTGCAGATGCTTACTTCCACTGAGTATGAATCCCTGTGAACAAGGGAGCATGAGAAAAAGTTTGGCAAATATATACCAGACACAAAAGGTATGGAAAAATGAGGAGGACTCTGTTCTATTCTGTTTCTTAAAATGAAAACTGAGAAGGTTTCTGACCATTTTACAAAGACAGGTTCCCCATAGTCTGTGAAGATGTAAATACTGGATCCCTAAGCATGCTTCTAGGTTATGCATGTTTTTAAAGTAACATTTATTGGTTTCTGTTTAGAGCATTGTATATAGTTATTATCAAAGAAAAGAGAACAAGGAAGAAAATAAAAACCATCTGTGATAAAATAGTTTCATTACATATGAAGATAACTAATGTTACCTGAAGCCAGGCTTTCTCAAGGCAGTTGTCTGACACAGTACAAAGAAGGCGAATGAGGCATCAGGGTGACACAGCAAAATTGGGAGGATGGCTGTATGATTGGGGTTGCCGACTCAGCACAGCAGTATAAATCCTCAGATTCTTCCTGATTTGGGCTCCAGTGGGTTATGAAACATAGCAAAGGGGCAAAGAGAATAGATATGAAAGAACTGAGTGCAAAGAGAGAAAGAGAAAGAAGGCAAATTATTATTGATTCTTCTAAAATTCTGTAATAAAATATATCATTGTATATTTCATGAACATAACGTAAGACTTTGCAATTTAGTAACTTTGGATAGGAAAAACGGAGACTCCAAGTGCATAATAGTATGTCTGAGAAGACAAGAAAGTTTGCAGCTCTAGAGAGCATTGTCACTCTCTGCTGAAATGGCGGAGACAGCTGCTGCATTCTAACAATCTCGCATCTGCTCCCAAGGTTTTCTTTGAAGAAACACTGCAGTTCACATTTCATCAGGACAGGACAGTTTCTCTCATCAGCTCCAGGTTCTAACATTTGACCTGAGATAATAAATAACTGCATTCCATCTTAGCTTCCATCTCAGCCTAGATTATTGGCTCTGAAATTAGAGGTGTGGCTTGGTTTAGGTGGATAGGAAACAGGCCAGATTTTTACCAACATAGCTAGGGAATTCTTCTTTCTAATGAGCTGGGACCACATGGGGATACATTTGGAATTCAGAGAAGCATTATGACAAGAAAGCCTACCTTTTTAAAACTGAAGCCTATTCTTTCTAAGAGAGTGGAGCTGAGCTCCCTGACGCCAACCTTCATGGCTGCTATAGTGTTCACGATCATTTAAATATATTATTTTTTAAAATTAATATTCAGTGTAATGAGTTTTCTTTTGGCATATTTGCACACATTAACATTTGATTAATATGTCTTCCTGTCCTTTACATTCTTGCTGTCCATCTCCCTGCTTAATCCCTCATTGCCCCCGTATTTTCTTTTCCTTTTTCAAGAAAAGCACAAATGTTCTACTACCCTTCCCATTCCTTCATTTTTTTAAAGGTTTATTTTATTTATTTCTAGTTTATGTGTATGAGTGTTTTGATTGCATGTGTGTATGTGCATGGCAAGCTGAGCTCTTGGTCAGAAGACTAAGATAGATTCCCTGGAAACTAGAGTTACAGATGGTATGAACCATCCTGTATGTGCTGGGCACAGAACTTAAGACCTCTGCAAGAACTGCAAGTGTTCTTGACCTATAAGCCAGCTCTTAAGCTCCTATTTTTATTATATGAATTGTGCATGTATGTGCATGCACACATGCACATGTGCACATGTATGTGTAGAGGTGTCCATTCCATGGCACAGATATGGAAATCCGAAGGCAACTTTTGAGGTGACAGTTTTCTTTGTCTTGTTAGCCCTGGGGATCAAAGTAAGTTTTCAGTCTTGGTGGCAAGCACCCTTGCCCACTGAGCCATCATACAGGCTCCCAATTCTACACTCTGAGCTTCTTCTCCATTAATCCATGGACTTTCTTATTTGCCCCAAATCAAACTCCACACTTCCTCTCAAAGAACAGTTGATACTAACTTCCTGATACTTTTCACAAAACAGTTCTGGTGATCTTTCTGTCTATACAAAGTTTACAATGATAACATTTCAAACAGTGTTATATGTGGCAAAAGTAAGTTATCAGTATAGGTTTTTGAAGTGTGAAGAAGTTATAACTCCATCATATTTTCCACAGGCTGCTTGTCTTTCTTACCAAGTTTACAAGATCCAATTGTTTACACATGAGGGATTGTACACTTTCAGGAATAGATTATCTCTGTAATTGACCTGGCTAGGGGCAGTGCAACTCAATATAGTGGCTTCCAGCTTCAAGTGCTATTGAACACTAGAAAGAACCAGTCTGAACATGAACTGTGAGCACAAAATATACACTGGATATTGTCAGCATAATATAAAATGGAATATCATGTATTTTAACAGCTACTGATTACATGTTGAAAGTTAACTTTTTGACATATTAGATTAATTAAATTATTTGGGTTTCTTTCATATCTTTGTATCTTTTCTTTTTAACTTTTTAAATATAATTACTGAGGAAAATTTAAAATTACCAATGTGTGTTACATTGGTGATTTGTATTATATTTATACTTGACAGGCTTTGAGTAAAGAATATAAGTGAAAAATTTTAATTAATAAGTATATAACACATTTTCTTTGTGTTAATATTCTGATTGTGATCTTACAAGTCACAATCTTTTAATATATAAGTTTTTATAAGTAATTAAAATAAAGAAATGGTCACACTGTGTTTTAATTAATGTCTACCATGTCTTTTGATTTTTAGCAGACATTTGAAAATCACGGAAAACATTGTCATTAGAGGCAATAAAAGATATTGACACACATGGGTAGAACTTGATCCTAAGCTGAAATGCTATCACCAGAGTCAGAGTGCAGCTCATGGTGGCCCGGGAAGTTTATGGTCTCTGACCAGGGACTATTGGCTTCCGGTTCAGAGCATGACAGTACCAACCCAGCAAGATGGAGAGTTTGGCCCCATGCAAACACTAGTCATCATTCTCTGACCTTGACTTGATACAGGTAACTCCATCTACTCTGGAGGGAAATGGAAGATTGACTTCATTTCCTGACAGTAACTCCCCAATATCCACTTTTAGCCTCTTGGCAAGGGACATAAGTTTTGAAGACTGCGTGATCCAGTGCCAGTTATAAGCATTCTAGAGCAAGGCGAACACAGGAGTACGGTGGGTTGCTATAACTTCTCGGTAGTATTTTGAAAAGCATGAGGCCTCCTTTCACTCTTGTTTCCTTCCTCAGACTGCAATGAGTGTGTGGTGGCAGAAGTAGAGCCACCTCATCAACAGTGATGTATCTAAACGGATACAGAACAATACCATCTAAATAATTTAAATAAACTAACAAACAGTAGAACTTTTAAGTGTTTAGAGAGCAGCCAGTTAGGAGCATAATAAAAACATTAGTATCAAAGTTGGAGAGATGGTTTTTAAGAACACACGCTAGTTTTAGATTCCCTGGACCATATTGTCCTGTGTCTGTTTAGGTAAATCCCAGGAAGATTTAGACAGGCACAGATTGTTTAGTCTTAATACTTTCGATGATATTATGATTTCCTCTTAAATGTGATTCAGAGATGTGGGTAAATGACTGTATATAAATATATATTTTAAATACATAAGGTAGTTGGAGAAAGTAGATTCTATTACACCAGTCTTCAGACTAAGGTGTTGTGGATTCCTTTCTCTGAGAGGCTGGGCTAAGAATCTGGTCACAGAGTTTTCCTCAGCCTTCTGGAGGTTAGCTAAAGAAGGCTCTGCCCTGAGAACTGGCCATGAAGAAGGTCTTCTGTGCAGGGAGGGAGTGCAGGGCAGCCACCCTCAGCCAGCAGTGAGACAATGGGAATCCCTATCCCTTCTAACAAGAGAAGGGAACCTCTGACTTGTAAAAGGCCAGATAACCAACTGCACTTGGTTGAAGTAAAGACATTCAAGAGTTAAAGAGCTAGATTTTAAGTCACTAAGCTTA
The DNA here is from genome assembly GCA_907169655.1 of Acomys percivali. Lineage (NCBI taxonomy): Eukaryota > Metazoa > Chordata > Mammalia > Rodentia > Muridae > Acomys > Acomys percivali. Next base: position 113,983,526 of record OU015745.1, on the reverse strand, counting down.
ATGATAAAAGAAAGACTAGGACAGAGAGCTACAGAAGAAAAAAAATGGAAAAATCCCGGCCCCCACTGCAGATCTGGTTTTTTTTTTGTTTTTGTTTTTCTTTTTTTAAATTTTATTAATTTATTCTTGTTACATCTCAATGGTTATCCCATCCCTTGTATCCTCCCATTCTCCCCTCCCTCCCATTTTCCCGTTATTCCCCTCACCTATGACTGTTCCTGAGAGGGATTACCTCCCCCTGTATATGCTCATAGGGTATCAAGTCTCTTCTCGGTGACCTGCTGTCCTTCCTCTGAGTGCCACCAGGTCTCCCCCTCCAGGGGACATAGTCAAATGTGAGGCACCAGAGTACGTGAGAAAGTCATATCCCACTCTCCACTCAAGTGTGGAGACTGTTCTGACCATTGGCTAGATCTGGGTAGGGGTTTAAATTTTACCGCCTGTATTGTCCTTGGCTGTTATGAAAGCCTTCACTTACCAGGAAACTGGGACAGAGGGGAGGACATCCTATTGGGACTCTAGATGAGAAAACCATGTGAGAATAGCAAAATAGAAGGATCCAGTGGGTACTAGAAACCTACAAGTAGAACATTATGATAGGCAGATTTGGGCCCAGGGGTCCGGCTCAAACTAAGGCAACAGATCTGGGTTTTTAAACCAAGGGTAACTGAATTGCAGGAGCCACTCCCAAGGACACTTCCTGGGGCTGGTCTTCAGGGCACCTTTGATATGTTTTTTTTTTTTTTTTTCAAAGATCCAGCGTGGGTGAGGGTCTGTGCTTTGGTCCCTGTCAAGGAACTAGCCTTTTAAACACATTTGGGCCTGGTGGGTTGTTTTGACAGCAGGGGGTAAGGCTCACCTATGTCCAAGCACTAAGCTTACAGGCTGGTGAGTTAGCATCTCCTCTGGCTGCGGAGAAGGGACCACAAGGTGTGAACTGAATTTGCCTTCCACTCGAATGTACATGTAAGGCAGCTTTAAACCAGTGGCTTCAGCAAGACAGTGCTAAACAGGTTTAGAGAAGTGATCTTTGCAACACAGAGAAGATGATGAATTGAGTAGCTCTGAAGAGAGTAGTAGTAGTGGTAGTCATCGTCGTCATCATCGTCGTCGTCATCAGTGTCCTCCCATACCGCAGCCACGTTGGCAGTTTACGAAAAATGCTTGTAAGAGAAAGCTGAGAGTTCAGCAGGAGAATCCTGCTAAGAGGCCTGCGTGTGGAGGGAACTGCTGCCTCACATCATTGTAGGGGTGGGAGTAAAGAGCAGCCTCGAGAAAGGTTAAGAGCTGCCTGACTGGAAATTTGAAAACAGTCCGGGTCTTTGCATAGCTGGTTCAGGATTTAAAAAATCACACCAATGTGATTTACTGAGGAAGAGCGGGCCTCTGGTGTGAGAAGCTGGAGGGAAAAAATGTAGTACAAGTAAAAGAGGCACTTCTGTCTTTATTGGGTTGGCAATGATGTAGCTGCCCACAAGTGCCCACAGTTAGGTCAATAAGGAGGTCAAAGGAGAATCCCTGTTCTTGGGTAAAGCAAAAACATAGAAACAAAGTGATGTGCCGCCGGAATGTTCCTAAAACTCCAATCAAATACTGTGAATACTGCGGAAAACATAGATTGTGATGAAGTGATTCCAAGTCACCAACTAACAGCTGCTTCGAACCACAGCAAAACTAACAACACTGAATAAGCTTCTACCAAACTTTTCTAGTCTTTGGGATGTTGAAAAAATATATGTTCTTCATGCACTAAACAGATAGTGAAGAAGAAAGTTTTAGACAGTTCACTCATGGGGAGGTAAAGTCCATGAAAGGGGTAACACCTAATTAGACTCAGTCATGTCAGTAACCCCATTCATATCCACTCATAGCAAGGACACACGTTTGTGTTTTGTCAGTGTGCAAGACATGAAAGGCAACAGCTGCTGCCAAGTGGCTTACAGCCACTAGCCTAGAAAATGCATCGCAGCTTGGTCACACGGGAAAACCTAATGCGTACATACAGAAATATTATTTGCTTGCACATATGAATTCTGTTAGATTCAGTGGTATGTGGAGGGCTTAGAGATATGTGCAGTTTTTTTTTCCAGGTGGTAGTTTTATTCCAGCTCTGGCATGATCCAGGTGTTTCTCATGCATGCCTGTGCACACACGAGAAAGGTCAGCAAACCCAGGAATATATTAGCATGGAAATATTTTTTGAATTATTACTTTGAATTATATTTTCAAATGTTTTATATTAGGAAGAATGTAAAATATGATTTTAATATGCTTGCACTTTTGTACCTATGTGGATATTTTATGGAAATTTTAATTAGATTTATATGTGTGTGTGTGTGTGTGTGTATTTGTAAAATTAGAGTTGTTTATTAGGTGAAAAGCTTTGGAATCTTTTTAGAAATGGAAAGCAATTAAATATATATCTGCCTCTTTTTAATGGTAACTCAAGTTTATGAAGGCCATGTTTGCATCGTACATTTACCACCAAGGATTGCTGAACTTTATCTCAATTGTTTCTCTTTTTCTTTGAGAATTAAATTAATAAAAATTAAAAAAAAGAAAAAAGAAAAAAAAAGAAAAGCCAGAAAAATTCACAGAGTTTGTTAATATTGATCCTAGATGGTTCAGGGGAAAATGAGACAATGTATTCAAGGAAGAATTTGTGTATTATTTTATTAAAACTGAAGTAGCATTTTTATGCAGCATGATTTGGGGTATAAAATATACACATGATCTCCCCCAAATCAGACCCTTGTGAAATTAGTTGAGACAGCTGATAGTGATACATACATTGGATACATTGACCTAGCCTTCTTGCTATTTCCTTTCATGTATTAGAATTTATATTCTTCAGCCTCATTGTAAATAATTTATCTTCTCTAATTAGGTATTGGTACTCTACTCAAGATTTTCCTGAGTAAAGTAAGTTCCAATTAAAATGTTAATGTAGAAAAGGCAAGGTCATTTTATAATTTTAAAAACATTAAAGTAATTAAGTCTACTTGCCACACAAGATGAAAAGTAAATATCAGAATATATACATATTGCACACGCCAGTGCTCCACAGCACCTGACTACTACAGACTTCCAAGTTTACTGCCAAGAAAGAAAGCAACAGGAGTGAAAGAACAACCCCAACAACAAAAAGTCTCTGTACACCTTCTTGGCTTACACTTTCTGCCTTGTAGATTGTAGCTCTTTGTCATTTTGTCTGGGTCTTCCTAGAGACTAGGAAGTCCCTCCACCACAATGGGAGTTTGTGTTATCACTTACATCTGCTCGTCTTTTTGTTTCTTTTTCTTTTTTAATGTTTGAAATTCTATAATTTCTGTGCTGTGTTTTGATCAAATCCGCTCCACATTCCATCACCTCCAATTTCTTCCTTACTACTCAGCTTTTATTTCTCCCAACACAATGTGCTCTTTTACAAAACCCCATTGAATCTACATAGAGTTGCCGATGAATATAGGTATAGAACCATCCACTAGAGAAAGAGTAGCTTCATAGGGGTAGGTCCCTGAAGAAAAGTGACTCTTCCTTCTCCAGAACCTATGAATGACCACTAGCTAATTGGATATGTGTGCAACTTCATGAGCCCCTCCCCACGGTGGGTAGTTTGGCTGATCAAATGCATGCATTCATAGCCACTGTCAATTAATGTGTGCAAGTGCCCTGTCATGTCTGACAAACACTGTTCAGATCATTTAAAATTATCTGGTTAATTCTCTGAGAATTTCATAGATCATATTCTGAACACGTTCACTTCACAATGCCCATAACGACCTTCTCTACCCTCACTCACATCCTTCCTACTCAACTTGGAGGTTTAATCTTCCTTTTAGAAATTTATTTCCCCATCAAGTCCAGTTTGTGTTGCTTGGCAAGTCCTTGGAGCGGGATCTGTCCTGGAACGTGGTATACCTAGCAAGTGTCAAAACTTTAAAGAGAACTATTGTCCTTTCCCAGCAGTTATCAAATGTCAATGCGTCCTCACCAAGTGCTGGGCTATATACCCAAGAAAACCTGTAGAAGTGTATCTGTTTGTAAAATAGGTATAATTTTATATTTAAGCCAAAATTTAGCATGTTTGACCCAGCTATTCCACTCCTTGGAATATACCCAGAAGATGCACCAGTACACAACAAGAAAATTTGCTCAACCATGTTCGTAGCACCCTTATTCATAAAAGCCAGATCATGGAAACAGCCTAAATGTCCCTCAGTAGAAGAATGGATAAAGAAACTGTGGTACATATACACTATGGAATACTACTCAGCTATTGAAATTATTATTTCTTTTGAGGGGAATAATACATTTTAAGCCCAGTATCCTATAGATTTCTAGACTTTCAGTATTAATACTAGCAGTAATCTTCATGAATTAAGGTCATTTCCAATAGAAAGACCAGGGACATAGATAGTCATTGGTAGAGGTCACTGTCTTTAAAATGCCCATCTAGAACTCAGTAGGGACCTCTATGTCCCCCTCTCTCCCTCCATATATAGACATTACATAATGCATATATAATATATATCTTTCCATATGTATGGAGAGTTAACTTATGTATGAGGGACACTTTGAGACAATAAGAAGAGTTGGGCTTGGAAAGGGAGGGGGAATGATGTAAAAACACTACTCTAGTATGAAATTCACAAAAAAATAAGTAAGATATAAACAAAATGCTCATTGAGAAACTTAAACTAACAATGATAGGAGTAGCAGGGATGCCTGAGTGTCTTGCTTACTAGTTTGCATTTTTCAGGTAGATGTTATAAAAACGTGTTGTTTAGTGCTATATCATCCAGATGTCATGAAACAGATAGGTGATTTGAAACCCTTTTGGAGAGCGTCACTGCAGATGATATCTGTAACTTTACCTGTCTATATAATTACATGCATATGGCAAAATATGTATATTTTTAAGAGTATGTCCGATATTAGAATCTAATTCTATATGACTTTGACAAAAATATACTTTTCCTGCTGCTTCTTCTATTTACTTTATGAAGAAGCACAGCACTTTTGGGAAATTTCTAAAGACGCAGACAAATCAAATATTGTGAATCTTTAAACAATTTTATGGTGTTCAAATATTTGTGGCTTGGCAGAGGAAGTTCTGAGAAAGCAAGAAGAGAGCCTTTGAGTAATGATTGAGGACTTGTCTTCTGGGGGACTGGAAGGGTCTGAAGGCCCAAATCTAGATTCCCTGTCTTTAGCAGAGCCCAAGAAGCAGAAAGGACTCACATCAAAGCCTTGGACTTAAAAGTGAAACCAATAAAAAAGGAGGCAAGTTAACTGGTGGTGGGAGGAGGTCTACCTGGTCTAAGGCAAAATGAAAAAATCTGTCCAACACCAGGCTGTGATCACTGAGGAAGACAGATCAGAATTCACAAGTGTTTTACTCTTCTTATCTGTCCAGAAAATGTGCCACTTGACTACAAAAAGGTAGAAGAGCTTATTGCCACTAGTTCACATTTTCAGATATGCTACTAAGATGAGGTGGCGTTAGACAGATAGGAAAGATATTTTCTTCAAGGTTGTCAAATACAAATAGCCAAAACACTATGCATGTAACATTTATATAATTCCTGATTGTTTCATGTTAATTCTTGCTGTAGGAAGTTTATTGTATATATTTGTGATAATATAAATGTATATATAAAAAAGAAAAATAATAAAAATAAAAAATTTAAAAAGAAAAATAACATGCTGGATTCCAAGTTCTTGTAGTGATTAAAAGTCATAGTTAATACTTCTCTCAAAGACAGTGTATTAAAGAAGTAGTTTCTGAAGCATGAGATAAGGAGATAAAAGTCGAGGAGTTGGTTAGATGTTTGAAAGTTTGAATCCCTTGAAGTAAAAACTCAAAGCAGTGCCTTAGTTTCTTCTCTCTCTCTGTCTCTCTCTGTCTCTCTGTGTCTCTGTGTCTCTGTGTCTCTGTGTCTGTCTCTGTCTCTGTCTCTGTCTCTCTCTCTCTCTCTCTCTCTCTATATATATATATATATATATATATATATATATATATATATATATAT
>OU015745.1:113920684-113972889 GCA_907169655.1 Acomys percivali | reverse complement strand
CTAGTGAGAAGCTAGCAACTGGACACTATTTACAGTAACAGACAAAAGAATTCCAATTTGTCACATGCTCATGTTATTCTTATTACATTCTAGTGGAGTAATACCCTTGTGTTTTGACTCTTTTACACATGGAGATAGCAATGGATATTGAAAAACAGGGGCACAGCTAGTGTTTTTATGGAGAATACAGTTTATTGATTAGAGGAAACAAAAGGCAGAAATACCCAGCCAATCTTTGTCAGACCTTGCAGCAATTTTATCACCTTTATCTCTCATCTTTATTCTTATTCTTTTTATATTACTAAACATTTGTTTTTGAAAATTTCAACCTTCAAAACATACTCAGTGTTTTACATTCCATGTATGTACATGCATGGATGTGACTACAGGCATGAGTATATGTTCATGTGTTTGTGATTCTGCATGTGGAGACCCACTGCTGACATTAGGGGCTATGTGGACTATCTCTTTACTTTAGCTTTGGGGGCAGGGTAATCATTGTGGCTAATCTAGCTGGCCAGCTTATCTGGGAGAAAAAAAGGGGAAATCCAATAAAGGTGAAAACAAAAACAATAATCTTGACTTTGACAAAGAGAAGCTACATAGAAAGAGAATTTGTTTCATATGTAAAGTCTTTTGTTCATAGGATAATTAGAGAGATAGATGATTAACACTTACATATTAGTGCAAAACACTACATCAAATCCCAGGTATTCTGCAGTTTGTTAGGCATAGAAGCATTAAACAGATGTGTCAAAAGTCTTCTGTGCTCCTCAAAGCTTATGTTATTGAGGGATACTCAAACTTCATTTGCAAGATATTTTCAATTACCTTATTATTAAGTTTCAGTTAAGTCCAATTACAGGCAATATAATATATATGTATAGTGCATGTATATTGTATATGAATATTGTATATGTATATGGTATATGGGATATTGTATGTGTATATATAAAAATTTTGAAGCTGACTTATTCATTGTAAGTGAATTTAGGATTCTTTAGTCTTGATCAGCACAGATTTGACCCTTTCATCGCTCCTTACAGTTCGCAGAGTGAACACCAGCTAACTGAAAACGAGTTTAATCTTCCCCTCGGGCTTACCAAACAAATCTGGAGGAAGCACATAAAGTCACTTTAGTATCTTAAAATACCTAGGAACACAAAATGTACTAGGGGTAACTGTGTTCATTAGAAGGAGTACTTAGGGGCTTTTTTGACTGAATGCATTCGTAACAAATCGAGGGTGTTTTTGTAGTACCCAACCAAAATCTGCTTCAACCATCATCATGGTAGAGAAGGAAATGGAGATACTGGCCATGACATGAGCTTCTTAGTGACCAGATTGTGCCCTCATAATGCCGCACATAAAAGTTGAAAGCAGATACCTGGTAGTGAATCCAGTACAGAAAGTGCGCCATCTTGATTATGCACAGTTAGTAACTTTGAAGCAAAAGTTGCTCTGTATAGTGACGAGCTTCATTGACACAAGTAAATTATTTCCACAGATTTGTCTCATTAAACAAAAGGAATGAGGAGGAAGAGAAGGAGGAGGAGAGGAAAAAAAAAAAAGAAAAATGTATTAACTTCAAAATAGGTAAGGATATCCACCTCTTCTTCTGTAGTCCTGTAGGAGGAGTCTGCATGCAGCCTGCGTGTTTTCAGAGAGCAGTTATTTATATTATAATTATCTGACAACTCTGTCTGGAGATAACCATGCTGAGCTAATTTCGTCCTTTATTAACTTGCTTTTCTCTCTGCCTGTGAAACCTTCCAACAGAATCTTTTAAAGTTGTGCTGCTTAGGCCTTTCAACTTAGGAGAGATATTTTGTGAGCCAGATAAATACAAACAAACAAAAAAAAGTGAACGCATTGCCACTTGGATTGATGCCATCCCTTTTTTCCAGAGTGAAGGCGATAGCAAGTAGTGCTGAGCCTTTGAACACACTACAAAATTACACATATTTTTAGTATTTGTGCATATGTGGTGGAAACAGGAAGAAGTATGTACTTGCTTAGCCATTTATTTGAAATATTTTCATTGTTATAATCAGCCTTATCCACATTCAGATATACACACAAAGGAATTTCAGGGTCACATATAAATAAAAATGGCCAGTTTGCTTCTCGCCACCTACAAAGGAGCTAACCAACTGTGCTGTGATTATGTCTTCAGAGATGCAACTCCGTATTTCAGTCATTCTAAAAATTAAAGCCCTTGTTTATATCATATCCTTGTCTGTTTAAAAAGAAAACTAAATCAATAAGATTATTCAAAGCTATTTTATGCAAAACACTATGGGAAGACTGGTTGGATAATCCAATGGTCAGCTAATTATTGCTGGAGTGATTAATATGAACTCTAGAGTTTCAAAGGAGTCTACATTAAGAATGCAGCCATGCCCTATTGATATGATGATTTAGTAATTTAAAAAATCAAACCTGACTTTTTTCTCCAGAGAACAGCTTTCTCACTCTAGCATTTTAGAAATTGTAAAATATTTCCCAAGACCCATATTACAGAGCCTGAGACAGGAGGCGAGCCAGCTGGGTTGGCAGGATACTACAGCCATATCAACCACAAGGCAAAGTGTTATTTAGTTACATTTATATGAATATCCACATAGAAGTGTACAATTCTGTCAATAATTATGTTTATTAAGGAATTATTTGCTTTTATTAAAATAGAATAGAAAGGGCTCACCTTTATAAAATAATATAGAAGAAGAATGCTTACAGACTTATATGGTATACTCAGTAGTGAAGGAAAGAGAGCTGCCAGACGGTTGGCTTTGTGGCAGCCCCTAATTTTTACATTACATAATTCAAAGCTACTTGTGGCAAACTATGATACTCAGAGGAGAGACAGTACAGTTTACCCACTGTTTCCTTTCTCTTTACACATGTTACAGATCCCCCATCTCTTCACTATCACAATTTTGTGTACATTAAGTTATAGTGACAGTTCTAAATAAATTAGCTTGCAAAATAAAACAAAATTTTATGACATTTGAATGGCTCTCCTTGTTGCTAAAGCAATAAGCTTCTCTGACACAAATCTGAGCGTAACATATGGTCTCAGCCTTAGGCCAGGGTGTTCCGTCTGAATTATTCCAGGCTTTTCCTCACAGTCCTGTGCTTCAAACATGAATCCAATTACTCACTGCAGTCAGGCAATTGAAAATCTGTAGGAGAAATACTCTAATAGATGGGGAGGGGGCAGAGGACTCTGATTTGTGTGGTAATCACCAAGAGAAGGTCAATTGTAATAGAATAGACCGGTTTCCAAGACAGAGCTAATGTAGGAGGCCCGCCACTTCATGGAAGGATGCTATCAGTAGATTTGTTGTTTTCATTACTAAGAATGTCACTTACTGACAAGAAGAATAAAAGGAGTGTGAGCAGGCCTGTTGATGGATCAGGTGAATAAAACCAAGGTTGTGGTGAACAATTAGCAAACTGATGGATGAGCTATTGGAGGTTTGTGGTGGTGATGGTAAAGTGAAAGATGCTATGCAAATGCTGAGCTGGTTAAGATAGGTTCTTTTTCCTCCTTTTAAAAATTTCTATTATGGTCACACTCTAGAATTCTGGGAAGGCTTAGCAGATATGCAGCTCCCCAATAGACAATGCTCGTTTTAATTATTGACTTTCTTACAGGTAGGCGAGAAGAGGTAGAAAGAATGCCTATCTACTCTCCAAATCATTTCGCTAACTGTCCAATCACTGAAACTGCTGTCAAGACACAACTTGTAAACCCCAATATGAAGCATGGTATCTCATTCCCAAGGTCTCTATTGTTTCCTATAAGTCCCACAAGTCAATTACATAGCCAGACAAATCTTATGAATTATAATAAAAGCAAAAACAAATGGTCCTATGAATCTAATAAGCCAAATGCTTTTTACCAGAAATATAAAATCTCTTCTTTTTAATAAAGATAAATCCTGGACTTTCAGAATCCATTATTCAACCTAATCTTATCCAAGCTCCTATTTCATGCTTTTGGCTCTAAGGTGTTAATCTATTAGCCTACAACAAGTATAGTTCTTTTAAGCTTGCTCAAAGGCTTTATTCCTTCTACACCTTAATCAATAAAAATACAAAGATATATTTGCTTCAGGTTGACAGGATACCAATACATCACACTGTCAACTCCTGTGTATAAATTGCCTTACATTTTAACTCCATAGTTCTGCAACTGATAAAGCTTACTTTATAAAATATTTTTCAGAAAGACATATTCCCTTGCAAAAAATACAATTATATCTTGTTGCTTTTAGACTTTCAAATTCTAAAGGTCTAAAAATATTCTCAAAGTAGCAGCACCCTCAGGGAGTGGAAGTGTCCCCAATACTTACTTATTCTTATGACGCTCTCTAAAATTGAAATTTAAAGAATTACTGAGGATGCCACAGAAAGTCAGGCCATTAAAGACTTTTTTTTTTAGTGAGACATATTTTGCACTACTGCACAAAATATCATCTTGTAGGCTTTCTACAGCTTGATTCAATGTCAAAAACAATTTAACTAACAGAAGTAATGTGGTAATGGAGCCATCGGTGCCTATCTGGCAGTCCTCAGTGAAGGGTGTCCTTAGTAGGAGCCACAACATGGAGCAGCCATCTGTTTCCCATACTGGATGGCTGTTCATTCTGTAAACCCTCTCCTGCCCCAGCACTTAGGAGAGATTAGCTGTTCTGGGATCTAGATGCTGCTCTTTCATGGGACAATTAGAAGAGCAAGGCACTGTGAAAACCCCCAGAGAGGGAGACAGGCTTTGTTGGCAGCAACATTGGTGTCAAGTTTTACAGCACAACAAACCACGTAAATAAGCCTCAAGGAACAAGAGGACCGTTCTCCTGGCTTGGTGTCAGATGGAGAAGAACAAATAGTGTGCGAGCACATTCCTTTCTACTGTAATTTCCATCAGCTGAAGAAAGCATGCTTCACGTCAATTTCTGAGTAGGATGTTTCGCGGTTAGAGAAAGAGAAGTTTTAAATTGTCTTTGTCGAGTGTGTCTTTCAACCACTGATATCTCCTTTCATTGGATACTAGGTGGCACAATGTCCCGCTCCAGTGAAGATGTTGGCACTTAAATATTGGGCTAGTGACACGGATCTTCTTGTCAACAGAAGGGACATGCCAGAAAGCTTGATATTTTGAAGCAATTTTATTTCCTGTTACACTTTTAAGTATCTGTATCTTCTCATGGCACAGTTTGAAGAGATTGTCATCTGATTTTAGTGTTAATTTTATTTTAACATATGAGTTGAAAAAAAAACCACAAGCTTATGTATAGCATCATTTTCTTCCTCTTCCGACATATTTTTAAAATTGTACACCCAAGTTTTGTAAACCATGGCAAATTAATGTTAACAAAACATGTTTCTTGTACAAAAAAGGTTCATGTATTTTTAATGAAATCCTGTTCCATTTTTAATATTAAACTTCTTCCATAGGTGTACTCGACCTGAATAAAGTGTTTTATGTATCAGTCTTAAGTCAGGTAAATAATGATTTGAACTACCTGTGAACTGAACTTTTCCATAATATGTTACTGTTGTCATATGCCAAGAATAAACTTAAGATATTAAACAAAAGAATCAAATGCTACATAAATAATAAAAGGTTTAATAAATAAAATATATTTTCTTGTATGAGACATGTAATTTTCTGGTTTCTATAGGCCTTTAAACTACAGTCAGTGCTTTTGATTCATTTTCTTTCATTACATTATCAAGCTGAAGAAGGTGTGTGACATTTAATGGGCATTTAAGCTGAATTGCAGATGTGACCAAGAAGAGCTCATCATTCAGAAACTGGGATTCCTCAAAGTACAGTTTGTACCCTCTGACATCAATAATTGCTACATATATTTAAGATAGCAAAGGAAGCCAGGATGTAGGTGGAATTCTTAGATGAGTCATCGATCAATGGCTTGTATTTGAAGTCAACTGAAGTGACCTTAGACAAGAATCTACAAATATTTTCCATTTGGAAGTGGCTTGTGCTGCTAAAACGAGAAAGAAAATAATGTTGAAAGGTCTGAAAAAGGAAGACATTAGTTTGGAAGAAAATGCTTTACATATGGGAATCAAACAAGTACAAAACTATCTTGATGTAAGTTTTATTTTCAGAACTTCCCCACCCCCTTAATTTTATTTATTCACAATTCATTTTTTCAAAATTAAATTTAGACTCTTTTACTTAATTCTAGTTTGGACCAACTCTTGTATTACTTAAGCTAAGCAATTTTATTACTAGTTATTGACTGAAAACAACCAAGGCAAAGGAGAAATCCCCTATTCATACGATGGTAACCAAGGAACTTTTCTCATCCATCTGTTGTTATAGATGTTGAGCTTCGTGGTAGACATCAGAAGGCTCCCAAGTGTTATAATGAATTCTTCCAGGAAGAATGAAGAAAACAATAGGCCCTTTATGTTGACTACACTGTGGGAGAAGGGCTTCCTGGATTAACGTTCTGAAAACAAAGGCTAATATTTAAAGAAAGAACTTGCTACCACACTGTATTTTTGTTTTGTTTTGTTTTGTTTCAGGAAAAATAAGTCAGAGATCAATCTTCCCAGGATAAGTGTGCAGGCCCCCCAATAGCAGCATTTGAGAAATGGGGTGAGGACAGCATTAAGGCTAACGAGGAACAGTAGGTATATCAACAGTATCTCAGAAAGTTCCAGAATTTGGGGGCTGAGTGGGGGTAGAGATGGGTGGGCAGAATGCTTCAGTGTGAGGAGTGAGCTTGCCAAGTGACAGAAAGTTATACAGATGCTGAAGTAGCCTGTGTGAGTTTTAGCCTTGCCATTTTTGATGTCCTAAACACAAGTTCACCTAACAACCTGCATTACTGAATGTCTGGTTCCGACAACCAGGATTTTCATCCTAGTTGCATAGCTGGGATAAAACTAAAAATTGGTGTGTGATAACTTCAAAAGCAAATTCTAAAATGTAGTATAAAGTCAAGATAGCAATCACCTCAGAAAATTAAGCTATATTTTTAAGGGCTAATCTTTCCCAAACTCACCTTCCTTTCTTACGCCTATTCATTATGACTTTTTCTTTCCCCTTTTCAATATATGATGTCTTTTTCCAAGATTAAAAAGCATTCACTCATGATATCCATATATCCTGTCGAGAAATGTATATTAACAAATAAAAATAGTGACTTAGTTAGGATTTCTATTACTGTGAATAGATACTATGACCTTGGCAACTCTTATAAAGGAAAACACTTAATTGGAGCTGGCCTAGAGCTATCCACCTATCCTGGTGGAAACTTGGTGGCACACAAGCAGGCATAGTGCTGTAGAAGAAGCTGAGAATTCTAATCTTCATCTGCCTGCAGGAGGAAGTGAGTTGACTGAGACCTCAAAGCCCACCCCAACAATAACACACTTCCTCTGGCAAGGCCCCACCTACTCCAACAAGGCTACACTCCCTAATGGTGTCACTACTTATAGGCCAAGCATTCAAACAATGAGTCTATGAGGGCCATACATATTCAAACCACCAAAATGGGAAACAACTTTCCTTTTTTGATTCTGTGAGCAGCAATGGCTCATTTCTACCTGAATGTCCATGACACATGCATTCCTCCATCAGAGGTCATCTGTACTATGAAAACATAGAGCTGAAATATTTGTTCAGTTGTGGCATATTAAGTCATTGGAAGTTCAAAGATCTAAACGAACACAGAGTCTCAAATTACATTCTATTAATCTTTATCAGTGGGAAATTGAAGTCTGTAGATCAATATTAAACCAGTCCCTAAAATCTAAATGCTTTATGGTAAGTACCCGATCTGCCCAGTAATTAAGTTGCATTAGAAAGATTTTTGTCCTTGTTTCTAATTAAATAAAATCATTCATTTGCATTAGATTTGCTTTAGAGTCAAGTTATGACATCAGTCTTTCTAAGGAGTTAAACATAAAATAGCCGAGTTTCTATTTAAGCAGGAAAAAAAAATATATTTGCCATGTGAAACAGATGATAGTTTACCTCTAGTGTACTGAAGCTTATAATAATTGATATCCCAGCAGGCAACAAGTCAAAAGATTCCCAAGACCACTGAGGAGGGAAATGAAACCTGCATTAAAAATTTAGATTTTTTTTTTCAGGTTGAAGGGTAGCTCCATGGGTATAGTGCTTGCCAGGCAAACCCATGAGGACCTGAGCTCAGATTCCAAGCACATAAACAAAAACTAAGTTTGATGCCATGTTGTAGCACCACAATCTTGTGGGTCCGAGAAAGGCAGATGCCCAGGGTTTGCTGTCCAGAAGTCTAGTTGAGTAAATGCCTCTAAGTTTGGTGAGAGACCATGTCTCAAAAAAAAATCAGACAAAGAGTGATAGAAGATATTGATATTAACCTGTGGCCTCTCTGGACACTGGTAAGTGAGCACGCACCTGCACAGACATAAATATCCCATACACTCACAAAATCTACTTGGAACTTTCCCAAATTTTGTTTTCTATCTGTTCTTCTTAAGACAATTTACCTATAATGACTGAAGAAGAAAAAAGTATTTACACAAAATAGTTTTTCTTTTTATTATTGTTTGTTTTTGTTTGTTTATTTGTTTGAGACAGAGTTTCCCTGTGTAGCCTTGGCTGTCCTGAACTCACTTTGTAGACCAGGCTGGCCTCTGCCTCCTGAGTGCTGGGATTACAGTAGTGGGCCACTGTACCTGGCCAAAATACTTTTTCAATTCTAGGATGAAGTGTGTAAACACAAGGTGACAAACAGACTGGAGAATTTTATATCTTCAAGAACTCTGGCGCCAATATTAGGTACACTTTTTGTTCATCACACAAGCTACATCTACTTCTTCTGCCCCACATTTTCGTATATACAATAGTAAGTGCTATCATATGCAAATATATTCATCCATTGAATGCAAAGGAGTGATTACCATAATGATTCTGAAACTGTTCTCCTTTTAGAAGAAAAATTCTATTTCTCAAGGGCACATAGTTTTCCCCCTTAATATATGTTTTTTGAATTTCCAATATAAATGCATTCATCTTTTTGCTCTGAAATTATTAATGACATTTTTGCAGAGCTAAGCTATATTTGCCTCTTTATTAAAAGTTTTAATACTTTTCTTTGTTACATCACAGTTGCCGAGTAACCATAACAACCAAGTTGAGTAACAGAAATAGTTATTACTCTGTGCCTTCTGTACCTAGAATGTGTAAGAGATAGAGAGATAATTAAAACATGTTAAAATATTCTCTCAGCTTTACAAATACATTTTTTACAATGTCCTGAAATCATCTTGCTTGAGTAAATCATTATTAAAATTAAAGTTAAAATGAAACTTGTCTAACATATCTCTCTACATAATTATTCTAAAGTAATAAAGATAACATTGGTTCAACTCTAGGATAATGTCAAAGATACTCCAATTTTGTGCACATAGTCATTTTCAGGGTCACATTTTAAAACAGAAAATCTGATATTTTGGGTCTCTTTGGGCCCATGGAAATTATAGTCCGATATCATCTTAGTCTGAAATTTGCCAGGTCTCTTTAGTTCCCGCCCTTTAGACTCAGGTGCTGGTCTGTATTTCTTTATTATAAACAAACAACTAACAAAATTTTAACTTTGAAATGGAAGAAAAGTTACAAATATAGGTTTCCCAAAACCTTATGTAATTTCAGTAGCCTGTAAAGTTTTGGCCTTATGGTGTGTTTGTTAAAAAAGAAAGAAAGAAAGAAAGAAAGAAAGAAAGAAAGAAAGAAAGAAAGAAAGAAAGAAAAATCACTTAGCTGACTACTATATAGAAATGTTCATCCAGTAGCATGGCTGCTCTGGCAAGAGATCACATCATATGGTCTTCTAGGTCTGTATGATCTAGTTGGAATGCAGACATGCCACACATCTTTTAATTCCTCTGCCTGGAATACAGACACACACTTTCAATCCCTTTGGCTGGATACAGACAGACCCTTAGTACATGCCTTTAATTCCTTTGGCTAGGATACATATACACCCTTAGCACACACCTTTAACTCCAAACCATGGCATCTAATTAAGAGGCAGACAAAGTGAGGAGTCAGAGAAAGATGTGACAGGGTAAATCAGAGATAGGATATACCCAATTTTCACAAGAACAGACAGAAAAGAGAGGCTATTTAAGAGCAGTACAGGGAGAAAGAAAAGAATTGAGTTCAGTTCAGGTCAGTTGAGTTCAGCTGAGTTCATGCAGTTCTATTTAGTTCATGTAGTCACTCAGAAGGTGAGTGAAGCCAGATTGAATCAGTCATTTTGGAGACGAGTTTAAGTGAGAACCACTGAGTTGAACCAGACAGCCCAAAACCAGAAAAAGCAAGGTTATTCAACAGTAGTTTTTGGAGGCTAAAAACATTCTCAGCCTAGGTTAGCAGACAGAAGCTGGAAGCTGAAGCCTTAAAGGTTCTGCCTTACAGAAGATTAGATTGTACAGAGGCTAGATTCTTACAAGCCTAGGGATAGATGGAACAGAGATAGAAATGCTCTGAGCTCCTCCAAAGTCATGTATTCTTAAATTGTAGGTACTGATATCATCTTATCTCCACATCTGAGGACATAAAAACATTTACAGAAGCATTTTTTTAATCATTGGAAACTTACTAATGAGAGTAGACCTCAAAGCAGAAGCAACAAAGAAATTGAGGAAGTCTATTATCAAAATCTAATAATACCAGTGTCCATGGATCTTGCCCTTTGGTTCTTAGCAATTGGAGGAAGGAAAAAATTCTAGTCCCTGTAGAACTGTCTAGAATTCAAGTCTGAGTACTGTGGTTTGGAGGTGAAATATCCCCCATATGTTCATGTGTTTCAAAAATTGGTTCCTAGCTGAGGGTAAGACTTAAACTGGGATCTAAACATACAAATTGGGTCACTGTGGACAGGACTGCATGTCAGATATTTGATCAGAGAAACTAGATAAATAACCAATATATGGAAGTTTGTAGTTACATATAGTTCTTTGTCTAGTGTGTGTGTGTGTGGGGGGGTGTCACAAAATTTCCACCTTTCATGTTACCATGTTCATTGTTAATGCTATTCTGGTCTTGTTTATCCAGTCATTTCAGAAAAAGATTGTTTTACAGCCAACTTTCTGGTATTCCGGATGTTACAACACTCCGCCTTCCTTTCAGCAATGTTCCCAGAGTCATAGATGCAGAAGTTGAGATGTTGATGTAGCCGTTAGGGTTGGGCTCCCCATGAATGATCAATTGATCTCTGCATTAAGTCCAGTTATAGTTTTCTGTGATAGTATTTCTCCTACTTTTGTGTCAATTTGACACAAGCTAGAGCCATCTGAAAGGAGGGAATTTCAATTGAGAAATTGCCTCCGTAAGATCCAGCGGTAGGCACTTTCTTAAGTAGTTGTTGGTTTTGAGGGGCAGCTCGTCATGGTTGGTGTTATTCCTGAGCTGATGGTCCTCAGTTCTGTAAGAAGACAGGCTGAACAAGCCATGTTCAGCAAACTGGTAAGCAACAGAAGGAGAATGAGTGGCATACTGGGTGTATTAGGAACATAGGAGACCTCTAAAACCACCCCTTCAGGAACATACGTACTTCCTTCAACAAAGCCACACCTACTCAAACAAAGTCAATTCCTAGGGGACAAACATTCAAACACGCGAGTCTATGGCAGCCATACTTATTCGAACCACCACAGAAAATAAATCCTTTTCTCTTGAAGTTGTTTTTTGACTTAGTATTTTGTCACAGCAATAGTACCCCTAACTTGTGTAGTATTAATCTGCTATACAGAGAAGCTTCCAGGATGATGAGTAGTAGCTACACTTAAGCTAAAGATTTGGAACTACACATCACAAATGAGAGAGAACATTTGATATTTACATTTCTGGGTCCAAATTACCCCATTCAGTTGATTATTTTCACTATCCATCTATTTATTTCAGTTGTCATAATTTCATTTGTCTGTACAGCTGAATAGTATTTAATTGTGTCTATATACCATATGATTATTATCCATGTATATATTGAAGGATATATGCCTTGTTTTCATTTTCTAGGTATCTGGTTATGACCATGCAGAACAATTAAGGGAGGGAGATAAATATAGGGCATGGAAGTAACCAGAATGCATCTTATACATGTAAAAAAATGTCAAACAACTACACCTTCAGAAAAACTGATCATGCAGAAAGGTAGTATAGTCATTAATATCACTTAAACACTTTACTATAATATAGTGATCAAATGCTTATGTCTATTATCTATCTATCTATATTTTAGTACAGAACTCCTCCAATATGTCTTATTTATTATATATTCAAATTTTATTTGACTCTGTGTATTTTTATTTTCTAAGTGTAAGATTTTGGGCTAGAGTTGATGTCAGGGATCAATTAATATTGTATTGACTTCATAATCGTTGGTGGACATGACTTCTTATGACTATGTAAATTTTTATGGCTAATATTAGAAATATTAATATTTTGTGGTGTCTTTTTTTTAAATTAATTTATTCTTGTTACAATTTTGTGGTGTTTAATAATTAAATCTAAAGCTTTTAGTCCTAGAAAAATGGATAGTGATAAAATCTCAGAATAGTAAGCACTATTAACAGTTAAAAACTGAAACACAGGGTTGCCCATGGTAGTGGGCTACACAGGTGTTTGTGCCATCTCTAAGCCCTGCAGGAAGAACAAACAGCGCCAACAGATGGATACCCTCTTTGTAAGATTGGTCTTGCCTTTCTGGCACCAGGGTTTGAATTCAGTTTTGTCAGAATGGTCAACGTGTAGTGTGTTAATTGCTGGCAGGGGCCACACAATGACGTTAAAGCCCAGCTCACAGTGGGCTCCTGATTAAGGAAACCAAGTAGCTCCCAGCTATAGCCTGACCGCCTTCAGCAAAGCCATGAGACAGCACACCTTTAATATTGCATGCATCGTAGGTGGCAAAGAAGAGTTATTTTTTGGCTTTGTGCCTGTAACTGTAAAGCCTGCAGTGAGTAGCTTTTAAACAGCCACTTTTCCATTAAACAGAAATGAATGCAGGTAGCAGACAGCTAATGGTGTGGTCCCATACACAAAGTCTTGTCAGTTAGAAAGAAGGAGAAGGAATGTGAATTACAGGACAGCAATGAGATATCATCCTTTTCTCAGTGGGAACACTTGAAACAAGATGCTGGCAGATGGCATCCCCCAGGATAGCATTAGCTACTTTTATAACTGGGGATTAACAGATTGTTAAATATATTAAAGTTTCTAGCATTTTGTATGAAAATTTGTGGAGAAAATAGGATAATAAGATGGGGACCATATCTTCATAAACACCCACTGAAGGACACCCTAATTGTCTGAATTGTCTACTCTGTAGTAGCTCCTAACAGCTGAAAGGCATTATCAAACGTATGGGCTGTCAAGGTGCGCAGAGACAAACTGATTAGAAGAAATATGATGTCTTGGTTAAACTTAAAGAGCAGCCAGTGCATACCACACCAACAGCTCGGGCAAGCAGCACAGAACTAGGTATCTTTAACTCCCAAAAGCAAAACTCCGGAATAAATATTTAGAAAGGACCACCATTCAGAATCTTAAAACTAATCACATTGGCTTCCCCCAACATAAAGTTTGTAAATTTATAATAAGATATTTGGAAAAGATAGAACAAATGCAGGGGAGAATTAAATTTCACCCATATAAAAGACAATGAATGGTGAAGTTTCCTCCCATTAAATGTTCATGTTGAAGGATTTATATAATTCCATTATGCTTCCATCAAAGTAATTCAAAATAGTCAAAGTCCTTGATAGGATGAAGCATTATATTTAGACATTGGTATTATAGCAGAAATTAAAGTCCCTTTTCTTTTTTTGTGTGTGTGCATTTTGCAGCAGTGAAGAGAAATATACTAGTTTCATGGAAATATTATCTTGTATGCATAAGCAGGACTTTATTTCTTTTTAGATTTTATCTTTGCATTTTTCTGAGGTAAACTTCAGTTCAAAGAGAGTAACATTCCTGGACCTTCAGGAGTTTGTTACTGAATAGATCATGACTCAGCATCGCTTACTCTACAAGCCCTGGTATTTAGGACCCTTTCAATACCTGACAACCATCTACCCCACCATCCATGTGCCAAAAGTCAGGTCGACTTGTTTAAATATTACTGTTTCTCATTTCTCATATGCAGTTTCTCCTCAAATAGATGTTCTACTCTTTCAGTGAATCCCATCCTATATTTTGGCACAAATGTTAATATGGGCTTTGAAACATTGACCTGTAATTACTACATCATTAGAACTGCTGTATTTGAGCTGGTGGCTCATACCTGTAATTCCAGCATTCTGGAGGCCGGATGCTAAAACTATGTGGTGAGTTCTAGGTTTACCTGATTTATGGTGTGAGAACTTGTCATAAGCGCTCTCTCTCTCTCTCTCTCTCTCTCTCTCTCTCTCTCTCTCTCTCTCTCTCTCTCTCACACACACACACACACACACACACACGTTTTATGTAACTCCAGGACTTATCCAACAATACCATGCACTCATGAGCACAAATACAAACAGCACATGCATATATAGGAAGACACAATGTTATCTTCTTAGCATACCCCACTCAATTTGGAAGTTCCCTCCTAGAGTAGTCACTAGTTCTCAGTATTGCTAACAATGTTCTAGATACTCAGACTTCTCAGGAGACAGACAAAATACTTGTACATTTAGTGAAAAATTATCTGGTCCTTCCTCCTCCTTTGCTTTAGCTCCTATAGCTATGTTAAGTTTATCCTGCTTTGCTCCTGACTGGGCTGGTTCATCACAGTTCATTCATTTCCATGTATGTTTCAGAGGTCAACTTAGATGTTACCTTGGTTCAGAGCTCTCTGGGTTTTATTAATTAGCCGAGCTAATCTTGATCCTCATAGAGGTATTGATTTTCTGAGATGTTGATATTCAGTAGTGAAATTTATAGACAGGCATGGTGGTTCATGCCTTTAACCCCAGCACTCAGGAGGTAGAGATAGGTGAATGTCTGAATTTGATGCCAGCCTGGTCTTCAGAGCAAGTTCCAGGAGAGCTAGGGCTACACAGAAAGCACATATACATATATCTATATATACATATATAATTATATATTATACACAATAATAATATGATATATAAGTACTATAATATAACATCTATCTTATATAGTATATATTATGATATATATAACTATAATATGTGTATATAGACAATATATAAACATTCATATAGATATATAGTTATGATTATAATTATATTAAATATATAATATGAATTACAATATATTATAAAATATGAAATATATACTATGTTATATAATGTATACAAAGAAATATATATACATGTATATATATAATTTTTAAAGAATGAACCCAAGACAAAAAATAAAGGTTAGGCACAGCAGAGAGTTGAAAGTATAATTGAATATTACAGATAAATAATTTATTCATTCCTGTCACGGCTGCCATCGGAGAGCAGCATCCATGGCCCTGTGCTACCCATGGCTGTGGGCCTCAACAAGGGCCACAAGGTGATGAAGAACATCAGCAAGCCGAGACACAGCTGGCACTGCGGGCGCCTCACCAAGCACACCATGTTCGCGCAGGACATGATCAGGGAGGTGTGCGGCTTCGTGCTCTATGAGCGGCACGCCATGGAGCTGCTCAAGGTGTCCAAGGACACACGCGCTCAAGTTGATCAAGAAGAGGGTGGGCACACACATCCGGGCCAAGAGGAAGCGGGAGGAGCTTAGCAACGTGTTGGCAGCCATGAGGAAGGCAGTAGCCAAGAAGGACTGACGCCCCCTCCCTCAATAAACGTTTGTGCACAGTTTAAAAAAATAATTTATTCAATATTTTTTAGTAAGCATTCATGTCTGGTAGTAAATTGCACAGGCACCTGGATTAATATCATCACTAAAAGAAACTAAATGTGCTAGATTAAAAATTGTAAGAAAATACTCTTAATGTATGTGTGAGCAATATTGATATTTAAATAGCAAAGATGAAATTAAGCTTCTGCCTCAGACCATACAAAAACAAATTTAAGCAGAACATAGACACAAATGTGAACAGCACATTTAAAATTTTCACAAGCCACGTTGAAAGATATTTTTGTACTCAGAGTGGGAAAATATTTCTTAAGCAAGCCCAGAATTCAGCACAGAAGAAAGAATTATGGTAAACTTGAGTACATTAAAATGATAACATTCTCTCTCTGAAGCGATAACTTCAAGTAAGAAAATGACAAGCAAAGCCTAGGAGAATACTTTGGGCAATTCCACCACTCAAAATTTAGTGTCTATAACAGAGAGAACAAACTGTAGGAATAAGAAAATTCTAATGCATCTCGAACCAAATTTGACAAAAATATGTATTATATTAATTGGAACTTTAAAGAAAAGGAAACATAGGTCAATGGCTTATGAACAGCACACAACACACACACACACACACACACACACACACACACACACACACACACACGACTAATTAGAAAATGCAATCCAGACTGCCAAGTCTTCAAATGTATATGTGTTAGCTATGATAAAAAAGAGTATTAAACCCCTACCCTGATCTAGCCCATGGACAGGACAGTCTCCACACTTGAGTGGAGAGAGGGATTTGACTTTTTCATGTACTCTGGTGCCTCACATTTGACTATGTGCCCTGGCGGGGGAGACCAAATGGTACTCAGAGGAAGGACAGCAGGTCACCGAGAAGAGACTTGATACCCTATGAGCATATACAGAGGGAGGTAATCCCTCTGAGGAACAGTCATAGGGGAGGAGAATAAGGGGAAAATGGGAGGGAGGGGAGAATGGGAGGATACAAGGGATGGGATAACCATAGAGATGTAACAAGAATAAATTAATAATAAAAAAAAGAAAAAAATTTTTTAAATAATAAAATGAAATAACTATATAAAAAAAAGAGTAAATGATGACCAAGGTAAAGATAACCAAAACAGTCATCTTAGATTCATGAACATTGATTTAGAAATTGAAGGCTCTGTAAAAATGGTTCTCAACCTGTGGGTCAACATCCATTTGGGGTGGTATGTATATTATGATTTGGGACAGCAGAGATATTACAGTTATAATATGACAACAAAATAATTCTATGGTTGGGGGTCACCACAATGTGAGGAGCTGTATTAAAGGGTTACAGCATTAGGAAGGTTGAGAAACTGCTCTATGACATATAACAAATAACTTTTGTACATTTAAGATATGTACTAAAATGGTCACAGGAACCATTTGTATGTATGCCACCGAATTATTCTACACAGCACTAAAAGATAATGAGTTCATGCTATTTGATTTATTTCTAAATATAATGTTAAGTTAAAAATATGTCAGGGTAATATGATATAATTTACAATGAATTTAAAGTGAGCAAAAATATTATAATGTTATAATATTTAGGACAACATAAAGTGACGAGACACTTGAAAGTTGATCTAAAATACATTTAGGTGAGGAATAGAGGGCTATCTCCAATCTCTGAAATGCTTTCTGTTGAGGTTACCATTGAAGAACCTGCTGGTTCACTAAATACTCACATAACACACAGTTTAGAAGAAATTTCCCTCTATGTTTGCTGATTTTTCTAATGGGGATCCTATTTTATGAATTAATACGAATATATACATATATTTTCCTTTTTTATTTGCATCTTAAAGGACACTTTGTTAGTGTGCTCTGTGCGGAGCAATTTGCTGAAAGAACCAATTTAACTCATTTCCATTCATGATTCTTCAGTGATGAGCATCTCCTATGAAGGACTTGTGGTGATCCAAGGAGAATGTCAGTCATCAGTTGAACAGCAGGAACATCACTGAGTGGCACATAATCTCTGACAACCATGATGGGAACATATTCTTCCCGGAGTATTCGGAGGACAGACACCTACATCTGTCATCTGCCAGCTCTAATTTATTAGCAGGCTTACAACCTGCCTCGCTAGGCATCCATTACTTTCCTTACCCTTGACCCTCCCCCAGCTTGAGATTGCTATTTTAGTAAAATGTCCTTTCACACCCTCACTCCAAGTAAAGAAATCAATAAAAAATAATCTTAGTGTCAAACAAACAAAAAGTGCTGAGAGCATGGAAACATCAGAGAACACAGACCACGACGAACCATTTGCGTAAATAGTTTCAACACCTGTGATAGTGTTACGCCAGTTACCTCATGGTATTTGAAAACTCACAGAGTATTTTAGCAAAGCAAATGTCAGTGTTCAGTTCTCAGGTCTTCCTGGACAGTCTCGAAAAGCTCAGTGCAGTACAAGAGCATCGACTAGTCATGCTTGGCGTTTCTCAACAGAATATTTTCATGTGTCTGGCTTCATTGAGTGCTTGACAATCTTTCATAAATGTCCAGAAAGCAACCAGTCCTCTGGGCAAAAGTATAAAACAGATGGCATAACATGAAACCCTGTACAAGTTTTGTAATTCATTTATTTGCAAGTGCAAATGCCATGTTTGTGAACTGTTCTAAAATAAGGTAAAGGCTACATTGGGTCTATCCATAAGATACATGGTAGCTAAATGCTGTTTCATTTGTTTTTGAATATGTATTAGGGACCGTTCCCTACACCCCTTTAGGCATCAGGAGGCCATACTGCACAGTGGCCTAAAGTTCTTGCTTTATCTGTGGGCCCTCTCCATGTTCTCAGTAAATAAACCCCAATGTGTTCAATGCTTGTACCTATCCACAAATGTTCGATCTCAGTCTTTTTTACTAAGCTGTACCAAAAAAAAAAAGTTATGACAGTACTGTGGAAAAATGAATTGTATTTTGGAAAAACTGCAATGATAGCATCTGACTGAAATTAACAGAAAAAGTTAAAGCTGTGAAATGCTGAAATAAAATGCCAATTAGTGATTATCTGAGAAAGACAGGCTGATCTTGGAACACGCACACCTGAGCTGCACCAAGTGTTACTGTACTCCCACCCCAGCTAGGAGTGATAGGTTCAGTCTGGTTTAAAAAAAAAAACCTAAAAGTTATTATTGTTTTTTGTTAGGTTACTCAAAAAAGACTTTATATGACTATGTTTCCACATATCTATATTTATCTATACAAATATATCACAAGCATATCTATCTATCTATCTATCTATCTAATCATTTAGCCAAGTATGCTACTATCTTATTCCAACCGAATATGTCTGTTGATCATTTTAAATCCCGTATCTGTTTGAAAAGCCTCTGGGAGTTGTTCACTGTGAAAGAAAATGTGTAACTACACTGCATAGTTCTATTATTATTGTCTTAGGAATTCCTGAGATGCATGCAAAAATATTCCAAAGGACAGGAAAGCAGGGCAACGAGAGGAGGGTAAGAGTGGTGCACAGGCCGCATAGGAAATGTGTGTGAGGGTGAGCCTGAGGAAACGTCCTTTAACGGTGTAAGAACTGGCTCGCTTTACAGAGTGAATTACATGCAGATCTCATACCATAACTGTGACTCTTGAAGGAGAGTAAAACAAAGCACTCGCCATTAGTCATGGGATTCTAATGGTCATTATATAAGAAAACAATCCTTAATTTCATCAGAAAGAAAGGAAATTAAATTAAATCACCAAGTCTTTATTCTGACCAGAATACTAACAAACATTGGCATAATGTGTGAGAACGTGTCCTGGTACATATATGGAAAAAAACAAATATCGTCAACTTAAAAATCTAATATATTACTACTTTTTTGAAAATTAATCTTTCAACATTCATCTTTTAATCTGATTACACTCTTTTATCATGTAGATTTTCTTTGTTAAAAAAAGTATGAAAAACAATTTCAATAGACAAACTCACATAGAAAATACTAGATTATGAAATAAAAAGTGGAGTGTTTCCAGTACAATTGGATCCAAAAATTAAATGATGCCAATAGTGAGCAACTTGAGCAAATTGTTCTATATTATTATTATTATTATTATTATTATTATTATTATTATTATTATTACTTGTCATCAATTCCTGTTCCTGTATCAATTTAGTTTACACACTCTTATAATAATTCTGAAACTAGAACTTAATGTTCTAGAATCTTTAGAATGTGTTAGAAGATCTAGTACACGGTTTTAGAAATCTTAGTAAAAACCAATGCATATAATGTCATAGATCAATGTGCTCTCACTGCCACATTCTGGCCAATTTTCATGACCAGGCCGATAATGCCTTATTATAAATCTCTAACTTTGTAGAACTTGCTTCTTGAGACCTGCTGCCATGTGTGCCCTGCCGGCCTTGTAATCAAAGATGAATTAGAACCTGATATGGCTGCCTCTACCTCCCGAATGATGGATCCCAGCTGTGCACCACCATGCTTCCTTTATACTGACTTTCACACATACTCTGGTGCCTCATATTTGACCACATCCCCTGGATGGGGAGGCCTGGTGGCACTCAGAGGAAGGATAGCCGGTTACCAAGAAGAGACTTGATACCCTATGAGCATATTCAGGGGGAGGAGGTCCCCCTCAGTCACAGTCATAGGGGAGGGGAGTAAGGGGAAAATGGAAGGGAGGGAGGAATGGGAGGATACAAGGGATGGGATAACCATTGAGATGTAATATGAATAAATTAATAAAAAAAATTTAAAACAAGAAAGAGACCCCAGGCTTTGTGTTTTCTAGGCAAGCATTCTACCTCCTGAACCAATCCTCAGCTTCAGAATGTGTAATTCTTTTGAATCTGTGTTAGATGAACCTTGTTGAAACTGCATGAACTGTGCAATAATATGTGGTCCCACAAAATAAAGCTAAAACATGGCCATTATGAGACTAAATATTAATTTTCATAAAAAGAAGTATTTGGTTTTTTTTTTGTGGATACAAGTACATCTTTCAGCTCTAAATATCAACAAGGATGTGTATTAATAATAACATTAGTAGTAAGGCTATTGTTAGAATTATATTGTGATGAATATTTTAAAAAAGAGCCAGAACTTTAAGTAATTCATTGTTGGAATTTTGACACTTATTATATGATTATTTATTGAAATACGAGTTATTCTAAAATATACTTTAAAATGAGAGAAGTCAAAATTCATATAAGACATTTGATCAAATTTGCTCACATAATAAACACATAGAAAGTATTTTTTCATGGGTTAACATTAATTTGTTTTCAAGGACAAAGGAGATCTCCTGATGGATGCATATCACGCAGAGGGAAGGAAAGGAGAGGAAATATAACTTAAGCCATCATTTGATTTACTTAGGATTTTTTTTAACAAAAAAACAAGAGACAACCTATTTCAACCTGGTTAAATTGCAAAAATAAACTCATAAATCAGAGTATAAGGGGTTTTAGGTACAGCTGTTCTGTAAATAAATGACTGCAGGGCATAGCATAATTTATATCTCAGTCTCTATGTGAAGTACCAGCCTATAGACTGGTTGCATGTTAACAAGGGTAGCCACCTCCATATTTACATGACAAAGGCTTATGTTTTATAAAGAAAGATAGGAACTAAAGTTTAAGTAAGATATCTGTGCCAGTTACACATCTATTGCTATGGTAAAATACCTTGACCAAAACCAACTTGGTGGAAAAAGATTTTGTTTTGGTTTAAATTCCAGTGCCTCACATTTGACTATGTCCCCTGGCGGGGGAGACCTAGTGGCACTCAGAGGAAGGACAGCAGGTCACTGAGAAGAGACTTGATACCCTATGAGCATATACAGGGGGAGGTAATCCCTCTCAGGAACAGTCATAGGGGAGGGGAATAAGGGGAAAATGGGAGGGAGGGGAGAATGGGAGGATACAAGGGATGGGATAACCATAGAGATGTAACAAGAATAAATTAATTAAAAATAAATAAATAAATATAAAAAAAAATCCAGTCCATCATTGTGGGAAGTCAAGGAAGGAACTTTAAACAGCTAATCTATCACACCTATAGTCAAGAACAAAGAAATAAATGTACACATGCTCACTTTGATCTCTCTGTTCAGTTTTATTTATTAGCTCTTGTACTGTGTAGGAGCCCTTTTCTGAGGAATGGGACTTCCCATAGTGGGCTGGGTCTTCCCACATCTATTTGTTACTTAGCCAACTAAAAATAAAAAATCCCTCCCTAATGGCAATCTTTTCACTGGTGAGTCTAGGTTGTGTGAGGTTGACAGTTAAATCTATAAATTACAATAGTCTTTATAAATACTACATCAAAAAATAATGATAAGCATCTATATACTTATCTCTTGAAATATAAACATTATTTTAATACGTTATAAATTAAAATTAAAATATTTTAAAGGAAATGGTATAGGAAAGAATATATAGTAAATACTCTGTGTCTATGTAAATAGGTTAAAGACTAACCAAATACAAATTTGCATGGAGTTCACTACAGAAAATTTGAATAATCAGATTTAAGAAGTTCATCTGTGAGGCATTTGAGTCCAGTGGTGTAAAATACATGAAGCAAAAGAGAGTTACTTTTTCCTATGATCTATGTCAGTCAAATATTTTCTATAAAATAAGGGTTCCTTGTGGTGTCTGTAGCTACTTTTGCCTTCATGTGATAACATTGTTGAGTCCCCTCTGCTAATAACGTCATAGCTGAAGTCATGTTAAAATCTGGAAATACAGCTGCATTTATAACTGCACAGCTTTCTAGAAACTACAGATATTGCTGAGTTGATACAGAATAGGAACACTGCAACTGAACAGCTTGTTTCTGAAGCAGCACAACCATCAGCGATTAAGAGGAGCAAAATTCAGAATAGAATTAGCTCTTGCCTTTTCCTGAGCTCACCGTAGTGTTCAATATACTTTACTTCTTTCAGTCAGGATTCTCTCATCAGTTGCCTTGGCTGCTAATTGCCTCTTCTCTCTAACTGATAATTCTTTTGGTTTCATATTCTGGCTCTGAGTTTTCCTAATATTCTTTCCAAGTCCAAGTAACCTGAAACTTTCCAGGACATGGCACTAAAGAACAGCAATGGAAAATATCAAAGAAAGGGACTTTTCTGGAAGTTGTCTCCTGTGCCAGTGAGTTCAAGGCTCTTCCCTCATGTTTTCTGCTTACAGATTTAGCATGTCTTGTTATATATTGACATCTTTAATCCATTTGGACTTTAGATTTGTACAGGGAGATAATTATGAATCTATTATCATTTTTATATATGTAGATATCCAGTTAGACCAGCACTGTATGGGGAAGATGCTCTATTATGTGGTTTTGGCTTCTTCATAAAAAAAAAAATCAAGTGTCCATAGGTGTGTGGGTTTATTTCTGGGTCTTTGATTTGATTCCATTGATCAACCAGTCTCTCTCTCTCTCTCTCTCTCTCTCTCTCTCTCTCTCTCTCTCTCTCTCTCTCTCTCTCTCTCTCTCTCTTTCTCTCTCTCTCCCTCTCTCTCTGCAATGCAAAAATAGTTGATTATGATACAGTTCATGCAGTATTTACACAATAAAATTTTTAACTATAGTCAAATATTCTATTTTGTCATACAAAGGAATAAATTTTTCTACAAATTAACATTTCAGTTAAGGTGAACATCTAACCATGAACTTTGTAGAAAATGCCTCACAATGAACCGTAAAAACACCCTGAATGCATCCGATCTCATCTGATCTCAGAAGCTAAGCAGAATCAGGCCTGGTTAGTACTTGGATGGGAGATCACCAGTCTGTTTCTATGCCACTACCATGCAGTATTTAAACTCACTGTTGCTTTATAGTACAGCTTGAGATCAGGGATGGAGATGCTTCCAGAAGATCTTTTATTGTACAGGATTGTTTTAGCTATTCTGGGTATTTTTGTTTTTCCATATGAAGTTGAGAATTGTTCTTTCAAAGTGTGTAAAGAATTGTGTTGGCATTTTGATAGGAATTGCATTGGATCTACAGATTGCCCTTGGTAAGATGGCCATTAATCCTAATGATCCTTGAGCATGGGACCTCTTTCTGTCTTCTGATATCTTCTTTAATTTCTTTCTTCAGAGAATTGAAGTTTTTGTGTTTTTCCATACAAGTCTTTCACTCTCTTAGTTAGTTACACCAAAATATTTTATTTATTTATTTATTTGTATGGCTATTGTGATGGATGTTGTTTCCCTAATTTCTTTCTCAGCCTGTTAGTATTTTGTATACAGGAGGGCTACAGCTTAATTTTTTTGAGTTAATTTTTTTATCCAGCCACTTTACTGAACGTGTTTATCAGCTACAGAAGGTCCTTGGTAGAAATTTAGGGGTCACTTACGTATACTATCATATCATCTGTGAATTGTGATACTTTGACTTCTTCTTTTTCAATGAGTATCCCTTTGATCTCCTTTAGTGGTCTTAGTGCTCTAGTTAGGACACTGGAATCTATTGATGAGAGGGAATTAGATGGGTGCCTACCATAGATGTCCTTTGAAAGACTCTAGCCAGCTGGGTATCAAAGCAGAAGCTGAGACTCACAGCCAAACTTTGGGCAGGGAATCTTATAGGTGAGTTGAGGGATAAAAGAACCAGAAGGGGACAGGAATTCCACAAAGAGACTGATGAGCCAACAAATTTGGGCTGGGGGAAAGAGGGGCTGCAAAGACTGATGCATGGGACCATGCATGGAAAGGACGTAGGCCCTCTGCTCAGATGTAGTTGATAGGATAGGCAGCACAGTTTCCTTCTGGGTCCCATAATATGGAGAGTAGGGGCTGCCTCTGACATGGGCTCCAGTGCCCACTCATTGACCACTTCTCCTGGATGGGACAGCTTTGCCAGACCACAGAGGAAGAGGATGCAGGCAGTCTTGAGGAGTCTTGATAGTCTGGGGCCAGATAGAAGGGGAGGAGGGCTCCCCCTTTCTTAGGACTATGGGTGAGGTGTAGGGGGTAAGAGAGAGGGAGGGTGAGACCAGGAGGTGATGAAGAAGGGGCCTACACTCAGATGTAAAAAGACTTTTTCCTGGTTGTGATAATTTTTTTGTTTTCTTGCCACAGCTTCCTGTTCCATTTGGGAGGCCTAAGGACCCTCACTCTTGCCTTTCAGAACTCATTTTTTTCAATTAGTAATCATTTATTTATTTTCTTTTTTACATATACATTTATATTATTATACATAATAAAATAAAATACCTATGGCAAGAAGAACCATGAAACAATCAGGAATTATATAGATGTACATTCATAGTGTTTTGACTATTTGTATTTGGCAACCTTGAAGAAAACATCTTTCCTATCTTGATGCATCTAAAATTCAGAATGTAAATTAATATCTATTATCTCTCATCGTTATCAACTTAGAACATATATCTAGAGCCAAAAACATCGTAACCCCTAAACAACTAAGCTTAATTGTAAAACACAAATATCTGGTCTTTGACCCTAACAGAGACTTGAGAAGGATAAAATTAATTATCTGAGTAGACAGTACAGGTAAGCAGCTTCCACAATAAGAACATGACAGGGACAGTTTGATGCTTGAACAGTTACCCACATCTCTCTGTCACATTGGAGCATCATCTTCAGCCGTCTGGCCCAATATATCTGACAGACACATTTGTGAGGCAGGAACTATTGAGGACTTGCTAACCCTGTCTTGCCATAGTTTGGCCATTGACTCTGCTTGCATCCAAGCTTGCCCCCTTTTAGGCAGAATTCTGTCTGTGGCAGAAATGAGGACATTTTGCCCAGTGGATGGTTTGCCACATTTGAAACCATCTCCACAAGGAGGTTCATTGATGTTCATCATCTTATTTGAGGTAGGCTGAGTGTTGCAAGGAGTTAATCTGTCTTATTGCCAAAGAAGCTTAAAACTAATAAAACCATCTGTAAATGCCATATTCTACATGTCTCTGAGGTTTTTTGAAGACCTTATTTAACTATTTTACCTTATCTATCTATAGAATCATATCTGTCTGTTAAATCTAGGATGTATATTCTTGTGATAGAAAAAGACTAGTAGTTGACATAACCATGGCTTGGCCAACTCACAATTAACTTGTATTACTTAATTATCCTAAGCAGCTTGCAATAGCACTTTCAAAGTATTAGAAGTATACCTTGTATTATATTTGAGTGTATGGGTACAATACTTCATATTAGAGTAGAAATATATGTATATAATGTATATGAAGAATAATCTTAAATTTGAATTCTATACAAATGTATCAAAATTAAACTTATTTTGCATCAATATACAAATTTCTATATCAGTGAACTGAAAATAACTTATTGAGTAACTCTTAGGAAGCAGTGTTCTTTCTCCTTATCAATTCTTGCTCCCTAGAAACCTCACAGGTGACTTTTCCATTTTTTGTGTCTGTCCACCTTCTGCAGACAAGCTGGGATGCAGAGAAGGAGTGAAAACTTTTCTGCTCCCAAGACTGTACAGCTATAGCCTTTCAGTGGTCCATAGATCTAAGCCTTGGGGGTCCTTTACGTGTTTATTCTTCCCAGGCACTGTGTATAGGCAGTAACCACTCCCTGCCTTTATTACTCCTATGTCCTTTTTGAGATGTGTATATATATATATATATATATATATATATATACATACATACATACATACACACATACATACATATATACACACATACATACATATATACATACATATATATATGCCATGCTCTAATAAATAATCCCATATATTATGCTTCAGTTTATAATTACCAACAAGATCTTTAAATAGAATGTCATATGATTTTATCAATAAATACTAGATATAATTATCACTGGATGGCCAATATATCTCTCTTATATGTTAAATTCACTTATAATTGTTACTGAATGATCATTTGCTAAGAATTAAGTGTTTCTTTCAGATATTGAGCATGTCTTTTATTTATAACTACTATTTTTTAATCCACTTCTCAGCTATCTCAGTTTAAGGAATGTTGCACAGTAATGTGTAAGTGAATGTCAATGTTAGCTGCTGGGTGAAGCAGAGACAGTTTTCCCTAAGAGTGAAGCCTCTGATTATTTTACCATACTCCAATGGAAAACCACACATACACAAATATTTGGACAGCAGAAACTGGTCTTGTTGGGTTAAAAAATTAAAAGGATACAAACTTGGGTAGGTAGGAAAGAGAGGATGGATCTGGGAAAAGTTGGGAGGGGAGGTGAATATGAATAAAGCATGTTGTTTTAAATAAACTTGAAACTTTCAAAGAACAACAATAAAAAGACAATGTATAAATGTTTAGCTAGCTAACTAACCACTTCTGGCTTATATGACAGAGCTGGGCAAGGCCCGCAGTTTGATACCAAAAATTACACAGGGATCATTCACAGTTTATTTATTTGTTATTAACTCAATTATTAATATTTTCTTAACTGGAAAAAATTTTCATTTGTTTTGAATTTGAAGAACTTTAAAATGTTCTTTTAAAACACATTCTTTAAAGTCAAGTATAAAAAAAGGGTAAGAGATGTAGATAATGGTAACAAATAAGATTTTCCCCCTCCGGGTGCATTATGAACACGGAGTTATCCATCTATGTCCTAATTAATTTTACATGTATTATTTTGTATAAATTCACCAGGAATTCACTCATTCAAAACATACGATATGAACTATAGTTTCACTTCTGTGAAGAGGTACACACTATTCACAACGCTATTTCAAGAACTGACTTTGCCATTTCCTAAAGAGATATTGCTTCATTTAAATTTCATGTTGTATTTTTATTTATAATTTATTATATATATTTATAATTTATTAATTAAAAGAAAATTAATATACTACAAATACCATTGAAAAGAAGCCTGGGAACTTGGCTTCTGATAATTGGAACTGCTTTTCAATTGCGAATTGCTCATTTGGTGACCCTTTAAGTCACATACATTAAAAAAAACACATTTCAAAATGACACTACTTGAAGTTCCATTTATTTTTTTGTGATTCATAACAATTTTGTTACCAAAATGGGAAACTGATAAGAAATGATTAACATTATGCCTACTGGGAGCCATTAAAGCATATTTCAAAACAAAAATGAAAGATAACAGTAGTAATAGATATTTATTGGGAAAAATTGGAGCTGGGAGTAGAGAATCTATCTATAATGAAGAAAAAGCAAGGTAAGTTTGTTTTTGTAAGCCAGTTTTCTGGCAGAAAGTAGATGACAAGTTTAATAAGACATCCTTTCTTCCTTTCTCTCTTTCTTTCTTTTTTTGAGAGTGTTTCTCTACCTAGAACTTACTCTGTAGCCTCACCTCTCTGAGAGATATCTGCCTTTGGAGTGCTGAGATTAATTCCTGGCTCCACTGTTCTTCCACTTTTCTTCCTTTTTAAAATTAAACATCTCTTACATATACATTTATATTTCTACACATATATACAATAAACTACCTATAGCAAAAAGAACCACGACACAATCAGGAATTATATAAATGATACATTCTTAGTGTTTGGCTTTTTGTATTTGATAGCCTTGAAGAAAACCTCTTTCCTATCTTGGTGATTCTAAAATTCTGAATGTAAATCAATCTCCATCACATCTTGTCATTATCAACTTAAAACATCTACCTAGACCTAAAAACATCTTAAGCCCTAAACAACTAAGCTTCATTGTAAAACTGAGTTACCTGGTCTTCAACTCCATCAGAGACTTGAGAAAGAATAAACTTGATTACATGAGTAATTACATGAAGTGCAGTTTAGTAGCTTTCCAAATGAGAAGATGACAGAGACAGTTTGCTACCTGAATAGTCACCCAAAAAAGCTCTATAATGTTGGAGCATCTTCTTCAGCCTTCTGGCCCAATATATCTGACAGGCATATTTGTTCACTTTACATCCCAATCTTATCCCCCTAACTCCTCTCCTCCCTGTCACACCCTCCCCACCTCTTCTCCCTAACCCTCTTCCCTTCTCCTCAGAAAAGGGGAGCCTCCTGCAACACATTCCAGCTTATCAAGTTGCCTCAGGACTGAGTTTATCCTCATCCACTGAGGCCAGGCAAGGCAGCCCCATTAGGGCAAAGTGATTGAAATCAGGCAATCAGGCAACAGAGTCCATGTCATTGACATCATCTGCTCAAGTTACTAGGGGATCCATGTGAAGATCAAAGTGCCCATCTGTTACACAGTTGCTGCATACTCTTTGGTTGGTTCTTCTGTCTCTGTAAGTCCCCTTGGATCTAGGTTAGTAGACTATATTGGTCTTCTTCCTGCGTTCTTGTCCCCTCCAGGTCTTTCTATATCCCCACCCCAAGCCTTACCCCCTACTCTTCCACAGGACTCCTTGAGCTCCAGAGCTCCATCTAGCATTTGGTTGTGAACCTCAGCATCTGATTCAATCAGCTGCTGGGTGGGGCCTCACAGAGGATGGTTAAGTTAGGCTCCCGTTTTAGAGAGCAGAGTATCATTAACGGTGCCAGGATTTGGCTCATTCCCTCGGAGTGAGTTTCAGGTTGGGGCAGTCATTTTTTGGACATTCCCTCAGTCTCTACTCTGTCTTTATCTCTTTACATCTCATAGGCATTTTGGGTCAAAGGTGGCCTCCTCAGTGTCATGTCCCCTGCTGCTAGGAGGCTCAGCTAGAGACATCCCCCTATCTTCCTTGTAACCTACCCTGTCACAGGTATGCAACTTGTCTCAGTGATGCCCCTGCCCTTGGTTTCTCTTTTCTCTACAAGCACTCTAACCTCCCCTCTCCGCTCTCCCCCACATATCAAAACAACAGGAACTAGTAATGTCCTATTCTTAAAAGATGTTTGTAAAAACAATTATTTACAATGCTGTGAGAAGGATGCAGAAAACCCAAGGATGCCACACTCAGGAAGAAATTGTCAGGAAATCTGTTGCTACTTGTTAGATATGGCATGATGGCTGTGATGGAGAACAAGGCACAGGAATCAAAAGTGATAGAGCTCTTTAAAGTGAGTACCCTAGAAGCACCATTTACCACCAGGCGAGAGAAAGAACCACAGCGAGTAACTATGAAACGATGTGTGTAAGAGGATAAAGTCCACCATCCCATCCTTTCACTTTGACAACCCGAAGAACCCCCTATCAGCTTAGATTAATAAGAAACCAGCAGACTCTAAGAGATTCTACT
Source organism: Acomys percivali (assembly GCA_907169655.1). Lineage (NCBI taxonomy): Eukaryota > Metazoa > Chordata > Mammalia > Rodentia > Muridae > Acomys > Acomys percivali. The sequence continues at coordinate 113,942,863 of OU015745.1, read as the reverse complement.
GAAATCCTTCAACTAACCTTTTGGGAGAAATAAAAACTATGTATATAAAAGTATAGCACATTGGTATGTTATTCTTTATCTACAGGAACTTCAAAGCCTTCTGTAATGCAAAATGATGTTTATCATGTATTGTACGGAAAGTGGGTGGAAAATAGGAGGAATAAATCTGTTGTACAGCTATAATATTGCAAATTGTTTATCTGAATGCTGGAAGAAACATCTGTAATTCCAGCAAGTATGGTAGGGAGAGACAAGAGAATTACTTAGAAGCTTGCTAGCAAGCCAACCTGGCTTATGTAGCCCAGCAGAACAAAATAGGAGAGTCCCTGCTTTAACAAGGCGAAGACAAGATGTGACTCCAGAAAGCTGACTTCTGGCTTTGACACAAGTGCCGTGACACTTTCAGAACCGTATAGACACACACACAACTCACACACTCGCACACACTCTCTCATACTCACAACTCTGACATTCATACATACTCTTACACACAGTCTCACATACACATTCTATTAATAACTAAAAATTGAAAATTAAAACATTTTTAAAACAAAATATTGTTATAGAATTCTATATATGTCTAATAATAAGCATTTTAAATGAACTTCTGCAATCTTTCAAAAACATATTATACATGAAAAGGCAAAATAACAGCCCTCATCACAGGACGAAAGAACTTTAGTCTATTTAAGATGCTCATAATTCATGAATTTGTATTTTTATAATTCATATAGCATGCAACACACTTTCATCCTGTTCATAATGGCCATTTGAGGCTGAGAAAGTCAGTTATGTTGTATAAAGTACACTAATGCTCATCATTCTATGATGCCATATGTAACTCTCCTTTAGCTAGCCACATTCTACTGATTTTAACCACACATCTTCTGAAAGGATTTAGAATCTACAGTCAGTATGGTCATAATTGGGAATATGTTCTGTTCTGGATTTCTCTTTTTTTTTAATTTTTAAAATATATTTTATTAATTTATTCATATTACATCTCAATTGTTATCCCATCCTTTCTATCCTCCCATTCCTCCCTCCCTCCCGTTTCCCCCTTACTCCCCTTCTTATCATGATTCAGAAAGTGGCTAGTTTAGCTTTCAAAATATGGCTTAGATTGTGTTAATATCAACACAACTGACAGGTAACAGCCCAGAAGCAGAAAGAGAGCATGCCAAATTAAAAGAACTTTCAGCAAAATGAATAAGCAAATGAATAAATCATAGAGGGTAAAAAGGTTTCCAGATAACTAAGAGTTAACAGCCTTTCTCTTCACTCATTGTAGGTGGGGCAGAGGAAAAATCAAAGGGAAGCCCCTAGAGGCACTTTTGGGTTCTATACACCATTGAAACTTGCAGATTTACACAAGGGATTCTATAGGTTGAATGTTTGGGGAAGTAGCTCTCTCAGCATGTTCTGAGATGATAAGGGTTTTAAAGCAGATGGGTATAATGGGAATATAATTAAACCCTTTTCAGATAATGGTATAATAATATTCTATTCTCTAAGGACATCAGAATGGGAGCTCTGAGCACAATTCATCCATTTGTATCTATGAGTTTTGTTCTATTCCAAGGTTTCATCAGGAGTAATTTTTATGCTTATCATTTCCAAGACCTCACTTGAGCAAAATAAATGAAAAAAGGATTCTCAGAAAATATTTTATATGTTAATTATAAAATGTTTAAAATTTCTATTTCTTTGAACAATTATAAGAATGTTAGAGAAAAGTGACCAGAATTTTTGTGACTAAAACCATATTGTGCTTCAGATCAAAGTGACTTGGACTTCAGTGTTATCCATCGTGTTTATTAATAGCCTTACTTGCTTTTTTTCTGGCCCATCTTTATCTCCTTCCTCATCCCCTGCATCTCCACCTACCAAATTAGTCGATCTTATTTTCTACATGTTTTGAATTACCTAAATATTGAACTGTTGTCTTTGTGTTTTCTTAAAATTCTAATATCTATAAAACCATTTTTGCATACTCCCATCTTTTTTAGGTAAAAGCCCAAACAATAGAAAAATGTCATTTAAAACCATTTTAAAGACATTTCCTCATTGGAGACTAGTCTCTGTCTGGGTAAAAAGAAGTGAAAAACCATTGTTTCCCTCCACCAAGTGAAGAGATCAAGAAAAGAAAATTGTTCCTTCAAGGAAAAAGGAAGTTTGTGTTACTTACATTATGAAGTGTCAAAACTATAGCTCATCCTTCCTTAAAGTTAACTTATGGAATATTAAATTCTAGGTGAAAATAGATGTAAGAGCTGCAGGGGACAGCAATGACTTTAGGCTCCTTTTCACACTATTTATTGGTAAACTCCTATCAGCAACCCTGATATGTAACAAGAACTCAGCATTTATTTGACAGAAAAGGAAAATTAGGAAAGAGAATAAAGGAGTCCCATCCAAGGGCTCCCTCCTTTGTGAGAAGTAACCAGAATCTTTTATTAATGTATGGCTTCAATACTCAGTCTATCAAAAATGTTGCATTCACTTATTTATAAAACAGTGAAAAATGTAAGCCACTAAGCACATAGCTGGCAAAACAGAAAATAAACCACTTGAAAGATATGAAATGTTGGTGCTGTCTTATCCGTTTGACCATAAATAAATCACACATCAGAGCTGAAACTAATTTTTCTAACTAGAAAATTAAAGATTAGACTATGTAATTAAATTTCCTTCTAGATCTTACATTTGATGACTCTCAATGTAAACAAGAAACTGTTTATCCCTCTGTGGAGACATATAGTCTCAGAAAGCATAGGAGAATGATCAACATTGGTTTCAGTGACAGATTTGAAGTCTCAAAATGTAATTAATTAGGCCCTTCTAATCTACACAGTAGAGAATATGATCAGTGCCCAGGATTCAACAGGGCACACAAACTCATATGCACTCTCTCTGACTTCTTTCTCCTCATCTTTGGCTGTCTACATAGAGGCAAATAAATGGCCACTGATAAATGAGGGATTTGCTTTCTCATGTACTCTGGTGCCTCACATTTGACTATGTCCCCTGGCGGGGGAGACCTGGTGGCACTCAGAGGAAGGACAGCAGGTCACTGAGAAGAGACTTGATACCCTATGAGCATAGACAGGGGGAGGTAATCCCTCTGAGGAACAGTCATAGGGGAGGGGAATAAGGGGAAAATGGGAGGGAGGGGAGAATGGGAGGATACAAGGGATGGGATAACCATAGAGATGTAACAAGAATAAATTAATAAAAAATAAAAAATAAATAAATAAAAAATAAATAAATAAATAAAAATGCAAAAAAAAGGAATTATATAAATGTTATATATAAATGTTGCATTCTTAGTGTTTTGGCTATTTGTATTTAACAGGGATGAAGAAAACGTTCAAGTGTAGCAAGCAAGCCACTGGGAAAAATGTCCTCATTTCTACCACAGACAGAATTCTGCCTAAAAAAGGGCAAGCTTGGATATAGGCAGAGTTGATGGACAAACTCTGCCAAGACAGGGTAAGCAAGTCTTCAATAGTTCCTGCTTCACAAATATGTGTGTCAGCGATTTCTTTTTTAATCCTATCCTGATTACCCTTAATTGTTAACATTCCACAGTTTAGAGTCACTTGAGAGTTGAAGCCTCAAGGTGGGAATTGCCTAGATCAGGTTGGTCTGCATACATGTGTAAAAGGGGGTTATTATGACTGTTCACTGATGTAGAATGGCCTAGCCCATTGTGGGCAGCACCATTCCTCAGGCAGCTGGTCCTGGGCTATAGGAGAACGCCAGCTGTACATGAGCCAGAGAGAGCTCCACAAGGGAGCATTCCCTTGGAATGTAAAGGAATTTTGCCATGCTCAGATTCCTGCCTTCAATACCTGCCATGATTTCCCTTAGTGATGGATTATGACCCAGGAGTCTATGCCAAATGAACCCTTCTTCCCCAAGTTGCTTTTGGGCAGTGTTTTATCCCTGCAACACAAAGAAAAATAAAAAAAACAAAACAAAACTAAGATAGATGTGAATGAGTTCAAGTAGGAAAAGACAAACTAAACAACTAGGATGATTCGAATGTGGGAGTGCGTGTTTGGGTGCCTTCTGGGCAGAGGTAACAAGGTGATAACTATGGAAAATAAAATTAGAAGAGCTACAGTGTACATTTTTGCTCCTTATTCCCTTTCAAAAGTCCATATGTCAACGTAAGAGGCATAAATATCATTTGAACTCTGGGCTGGGAACAAAGTTTGGCCTGAAGAAGAGAGAGAGATTCTTATAACTTTACTGATGACAATTTACAGAGACTGGAATTTCAATGTCTAGAAGTTGTGTCTTTTTAAATCTTTCTTACCCCTCAAATTATAAATAAACACAAACTTCATCTTCAGCAGCTGGAAAGAACATTATAATGGGTAGAAAGCATAAAAAACAAAATACTGAATATTAATATGCTAGGTGTGAGCTTGTATAATATAAAAGGAGATTTTTGAACAATACATATACATGTATATATTTCAGAGGAAAAAAATGCATCTGTCAAGCAAAGATGTGAAACCTAATGCTGTCATAGCCAAAGTCATAATTATTATGAATGATATAAATTTCACTTTTAAAAAGTACTCTGAAGCTGAGAAAGGTAACCTAGTTATTCATCTGATAATATAGACATGGGGGTTCTTAACCAGCATAAAATTAGAGTTGAAATGATAGGAAATCATGAAATATATAACAAAATGTATGAAGGAATAATAATTTTATCACAAGATATTAGGTACTTTCAGTCAGAAAAAATATAGGACAAAAATATTTGTTTCATTTTGGTAAGAATGTACATTCCTAAATCTAGCTCTCATTCAGGAATATAAACATATAACATCAAATAGAAAGTATATATATATATATATATATATATATATATATATGCACAGAAACTGGTAACATAATTTTGATAATAACTAGAGAATAATTAGATATTTGAACAATAATAATCAGATATTTTCTACTCTTAGGGTGTTATGTGAGAACCATCTAAAAGTCAGTTTATTAAAACAAAACAATGCTGAATATCATGATTGATATGTATGTGCTGTATGGTCAGTACTTAAGCAGACTGTTTTGTTTATTTGTTTGTTAACAGTACAATTAAAATCTTCTACAGCAACTATGATTCACAAAAAAATCCTTAATACATTAGATAGTGTCCACAGCTTTATAGGCTGTATTCCCTTGTGACAATGTCATACATTACAGAACATTAACAACAGAAGCAGAGCCATTGAAGTTCTCAATGCTAAAACTTCATGAAAGATGATAATGGAGTAATATTTTTAAATTGTGAGGGTGAAGAAAACCTTCACACTTCAGTATTTATATTCTTCATTTAAATGTGAAGGTAAAGTGAATAAAATCCCCAATCATGCAAGGTCTCAGATATTTTACCATATAAATAGCCTAGTGGAGTTTAATATCATAGAAAATACATCAGTTAAAAAGGAAGATAAACCCTGGAAAGTAGTAAAATATAAGTAAAGTAAGAATGTGAAATAGTTAATAATTGTGTGTGTGTGTGTGTGTGTGTGAGTGTGTGTACTTGAATAAAAATATTTTTGTTATTTTGTTTTCCATGAAAATAGTCTAGTGAAATAGCATCAAGGATTCACAGGAAAAAGGATAGAGACAAAAAGGTATCTAAAATCTTGAGTAAATCAACACACATCCCTGTTTGATGAATTAAACCATAAATTGTTTTATTGTACTCATCTTCTGCAAGCTAGATACTAGTTGAAGAGCTGAATATGAAACAATAAACAGAAAGAGTTATGACTCATAAAGCTTAAGATTGGTAAAAATAATGTCTCAGTGACATATAAGCACTCAAATAGTTGTAATTATTATGGGAAACAATTGAGGATAAAACAGGCCCCCTCCCACCCTCCCCCTCGATGGCATTAACAGAAAGAACTGATTGGAAAGGGTCGTGTGGTTGGAGACAAAGAAGAAATTCAGGCAGAAACATCAGCATGTACAAATGTTCTTACCATTATTCAAATGATAGCAAGAGCATGGCAGTGGTGGCGCACGCCTTTAATCCCAGCACTTGGAAGGCAGAGGCAGACGGATCCCTGTGAGTTCGAGGTCAGCCTGATCTACAAAGCCAGTCCAGGACACCCAAGGCTACACAGAGAAATCCTGTCTCGGAAAAAAAAAAAAGATAGCATGATGTAAATTCTTTGTGATAAGAATGAAGTATGCCAAGTGGAAAAGAAAGGAAATACATAAATTAAAGGGGAAACTGGCAGTAAACAGGCTATTGTGAACATTGCCTGTTTTTTTTTCCCGAAGAGTTTTCAGCAGATGAATGATGTAACCAACATTAAATTTTAAAGTATTTACTTATTTTTATTTTATGTGTATGAGCTTTTTTTTTTAGCTTTTTTTTTAATTTAAATTATTTTTTTTCCAATTTTTTTTAAATTTTATTAATTTATTCTTGTTACATCTCAATGGTTATCCCATCCCTTGTATCCTCCCATTCTTCCCTCCCTCCCATTTTCCCCTTATTCCCCTCCCCTATGACTGTTCATGAGAGGGATTACCTCCCCCTGTATATGCTCATAGGATATCAAGTCTCTTCTCGGTGACCTGCTGTCATTCCTCTTTTGCCTGTATGTATGTCTGTACACCATATGTGTGATAGGTGCCCACAGAGGCCAGAAGAGGGCACTGGATGCCCTGGAACTGGGTTTAGAGACAAATGTGACAGACAGTCATGGTGGGCACTGGATAGCTGTTGAGCTCCCTCACTAGACCTCCATTTAGGTTTTTAAAGATTCACTTAAGTCAGTATTTATGGTCCAGACTAGATGGTTAAGAGAAAATCCCCCTACTTCTTCCTCCTATATCCAGTTATAAATCCAGGAAATGATATTACAAACAACCAAACATAATCTTCTAAAGATGGGTTGGAGAAAGTGAGTGATTTTTGCATTCCCAAAACAAAAGGAACTAGAGATGTCTCGCTCATTTTTGCCCAGACCAATAGAAGATTAACATTCTGCTTTCTGATAAAAGAAGGAATCAAATTAAGCTCTCATTTCTTCATTCAAGAAGAAGGAAATAGCTGTCCCATCAGTGTGCATCTGGTGTCTTTTGTAAAGAGAGGCTGGCTTCCTCTGCTTTCTCAGCTAACTTACCTTTACATCCCAGACCTACCTGCTTAGTGATGATAATGGCCACAGTGGGTTACACAATCAAGTAAAGTCCTCTATACATCTGCCCACAGACCAGTTCCATGGAGGTGATTCATCAACTGAAATTGAGTGCTGAAACCAACTACTACAGTTACGTATTCCAGGCAGGAAATGGGGAATGTGAAAGGCTTTACCTGAAGGTCTTCGCTAGCTTCATACCTTTGGAGTGTTCACAGAGATGTCCAGGTCAGGGAAGAGTTGCTGGCTGGTTTTATTTTTCCTCATGCTTCGTATTTATGTGGGATAAAGACATTTTAAATACTCACTACTGAGAAACTGAATCCAACACTGTATAAAATATACACCAGGTCAAAACATATTTATTCCAGACTATGAAGTGGGCTCAGCATTCAAAGCCACTTTTTTGATGATGTGGAAATTAATAACACAAAAAATTGTCATTTGCAACAAAAAATGATATGTAACTAAATCCAACAGTTACAATAAAAATCTTGAGTGAAGTAACAATATAGAAAAATTAGTTCAACTTGATAAAGAACATGTGCAAACTACAATCTTTAATAATAAAAGATTTCTTCCACATATTAGGAACTAAGTCAATATGTATGTTCATGTGAAGCTTTCTTATTATTTAAGAGGAATTCCCTAGAATAAAGATAATAATCTTGACAAGGATCTAAGTAGGAAATAATATTCTTCTCGATATTAAGGGTAGCTCAGTACCTACAATAATCAAGGAAGAATAGTATTGGTGGATTGATAGACAGGTAGATAAGTGGAAAATATCAGAGATTTCAGAACAGACCCATAAAATATCTGGAATTTTTTTTATGAAGGTATAAAAGCAATTCCATTGAGAAACAATAGGCTTTTCATCAAATGGGGCTGGATTAACTTGACATTCAAAGGCAAAAACAAAGAATCTCTACCTAGCCAAATTTGATTTAAAAATTAATTAAAAATAGGACATTGACCTGAAGGTAATAGGATGGCACTTTCAGAAAAATTAACAAGATTTTAGATTTTAGGTTTGACAAAGAAATTGAGACCTAAATATGATCCTCAGAACTCAAGTTTTGATACACCTTTACTCTATAAGGCAAAAAAAAAACTATTAAAGATGAAAAATCAAGGAACAAAATGGGGAAAGTGCAAACAACGTACCCAAAAAAGGGAGGTAAGTGTCACTGTGGTGACAGAATACTTTAAAATAAGGATGGAAAGGATTAAGATCAGTTTGGATCCAGACTTCACAATTTTCAGTATGGCCAGCTAGCTCCAATTTTTGGCACCTAAGCAAGGGAGTGTGTTAGGGCAATGGAAGTGCTGAATCAAAGATGTCCACTCGTGGTACCTGAGAGACAAGACTGAAAAGTACATACCTACTACCTCTTTTCTCTCGTCACTCTGCCTTTCACTCTACATGGGCCCCCAGCCACTGCACACTGGGCTATAGGGACCATCTATAGGACATAGCCAGACCATATATGTAAGCATCTTCTTAAACTTCTGTGCCTCTGATTTTTTGTCATGCTTAAACTGTGAACAAGAATAAATCCTTCCTCCATTAGTTACTTTGTCCTAGTATTTTATCTCAGCAAGGGAGAGGTAATTCATATGAAATGCAGGGATTCATGGATTCAGACTTTCCGGCACTTACTTGGCTGATTGCTTTGCTTGGCACCCACTCCGTCTTCATTAACAGTCTCTGAAAATGCCCTTACAAAGAAACCTAGGAGAGCGATGATTCTCTCCTAAGGAGTTCTAATCCAACAAAGGAGAGTATCGTTAACCTGCCAAACTAAGATTCTTTATACTCAGATATAAAAATTCAAGCTATTCATCTGTGTGCCTCTGGGCCTACCCACTAGGGGAAATAATCAAATGGGGGTGGGGCAACAGAGTTCATGTCAGAGGCAGACCCCTCTCTCCCCACAACCGTGGAGAATGAACTGTCCATTGGCTAGATCTGAACAGGGGGTCCAGGTTCACTGCATGCATTGTCGTTGGTCGGTGCAACAGTTTGTGCAGCCACCCCTGAGTCCGGATCCTCAGGCCTTAGTGGTTTAAGGGAGGGGAGTAGGGCAGAAGAGAAGAGGGAGGGAATGGTGAATAATAAAGGAGGGGGTAACAATAAGGATGTAATCTAAATAAATTATAATAAATTAAAGTTTAAAAACATTCACGTCTTAGCTATTCTTGGTTTTTCGTTTTTCCATATGAAGTTCAGAATTGATCTTTCAATGTCTTTAAAAAAATTGTGCAGGTATTTTGATAGGGATTGCATTGAATCTGTAAGTTGCTTTTGGTAAGATGGCCATTTGTACTATGTTAATTCTCCCGATCCATGAACAAGGGAGATCTTTCCATCTTCTGATGTCATCTACAATCTCCTTCTTCAGAGATTTGAAGTTTTTTTTCACTTGCTTGGTTAGAGTTACTCCTAGATATTTTATATTGCTTGTGGCTATCGTGAAGGGTGTAGTTTCCCTCTGCACAATTGTCATTTGTATATAAGAGGGCTACTGACTTTTTTCCACTGTTGTGGAAAAATTTAATAACATAATGAGAAAAAATTCAAATCATTCAATTTGAAAATGATCTTAAGATATAGATACTTCATTAAACATAATATGATGACAAACAAGAACAGGGGGAGACTCTCAGGGCTACAGATGCAGTTCAGTTTAATAACTTTATTCAATCCCAAGCACCTCACAGAGGAGAAGGAACTGGTTGTAGTGGCTCATGCTGGCAGCATATATTGAAGAAACAGGGAGAAGGATGACAAGTTTAAGGCTAGCATACACTACACTATAGGGGCTATAGCAATAGATATTAGCATACACTACACTATAGGGCTACAGCAATAGATAGCTCAATAGGTACGAACACTTACTTATCTTTCATAAGACCAGAATTTGCTCCTCAGCACCTATTTCTGGTGGTTCATACTGCCCATTTCTCTAGTTCTTGGGGGTATGCCTGCTCCTGGCCTTGAAGGAAATCTGCACGCACACACACACACACACACACACACACACACACACACACACACACTGAGAGAGAGAGAGAGACAGAGACAGAGAGAGACAGAGACAGAGAGAGACAGAATAAATTTTAAAATGAGAAAAGGCAGTCAATATGTGCAGCTATCATGAAAATACAATGTAAAACCTCAGTTAGATACTGCTCTGAACCTATCAGTGTAAAATATACTATGATAAGCCCAAATATGAGTGAAGAAATGAAGAAACCGGGTCTGCCATAAACCACTGTTGGGAAAATACCATGATAAAGGCACACAGAAAAGTTGTTTGGCAATTTAATATTATACTAAACTAGTAGTTATCATAACTGAAGTGTCTATCTCAAGGAAATAAAGCCTTTTGGGATGTGATAACCACTGAGGTGGAAAAAGTATACACTTTGGTGTATTTAGCATTAGATTTGTGTGAGTTATAAGACAATGGTGCTGTAAAGCAATATCATTGTAACCCTAGATTTTTAAATAACAACAAAACTGGGAAACTCAATACCATTAGTAATGGATTGACTGTCATTTAAAAAGCGTTCCGGTACCATTTAGGGTGGTGCACACTTATAATCCCAGCGCTAGGAGGCAAAGGCAGCCGGTGTATCAAGGTCATCCTGTTTTACATAATGAAATCCAGATTGAGGCGACACAATTAGACTCAGTCTCAAGGAAAAAATAAAATAAACATTTTTAAAAAACCTAATCCTGAATTGTTACAGGGATCGAAGCTTGGGACACTTCAGGTTTATGTAGTTGTGGAGATAATGAAACAACAACAACAACAACACAACAACAACACAACAACAACAACAACAACAACAACAACAACAGCAACAACTTAAAGCTTCAGAAAGAGAACAGAGAGAAGAAGGTGCAGGGTGTCTTTCATTATTGAGAATATACTGTACATTTCTAGGTAAACTTAATTTTATTAATTAAGTTTAATGATTAATAATTATTATTAACCCAGAGAGTTAAAGCAATATTTTTAATGAGGTCAACTTTGCACTTCTAATATTAATACAGTGTGTTTACAAAGTGGGTATTGTTTACACATTGCTGAATATTTAGCACAGTTAAATCACTATTTATAAGTGGGACTAGGCATATATTGAAGTAACCTTTCTCTCTAGGTTTAAAATTCATTAAAACATCTGGAATGCCTTTTTTCAATGTTTGTTCAGTGAATTTGTTTTTAATATTTGTTTAATGGGTCATACACAGAAGCACAGAAATATCCTAGAATTAAATTAAAGCACACTATTGGTGAAAGAACAAAAAGTAAACAATGGAAGAGAAACCAGAGGTCAGAAATAGACTGATGTAGACACAATAGAGGTGCCCCATCAATCTATACAGCATGGATCACTCCCACATGATATGGGCAGGTTTTCTGTGTCTCTGTATACAGTGAAAGTGAAGGAATGTCAGGTTAAACTTGTGCATTCACATATTGTTCCTACCATATGGCCAAATCACAGTGTTATCACTGATATAAGAGAATGAGAATCGCGAGTGCACTGCTTATATTCTTCTGAAAGGAAACTGGACAATGGTTGTGAAAACTATTTATGCATATGCACTGTACCACTGTTGTTCCATGCCCTTGACCAGGGCCTGGGGAAGCCCACATGTAGTCCACAATGGTACCTGTACAATGCCCTTCAGCGCAGCTTGTGAGTACACAGCACTTTAGGCTGCTCAGATGGTGACTGGTTAAGTAAAAGGTGCTAGTTGCTCAACCTTGCAGACTCCTCAGGACTCAGAAACAATTTGCCAGACATGCATAGAAAAAACATGATAGGCCTTTAAATGTAATGCCTTGTAGAGTAGCAATGCATTTGGCAGTATACATTTTCGTGCAAATTAGGATAACCTCCATCTTAAAAGCAATCGTTGATTTTTCATAGCCACTAACAAATTGAATGACACATTAAAACACACTTATTTGGGGATGGACGGGTAGTAGGTGCAAGTGAAATGGGAGTAATGATGAAGACTGTTTGGGAAACAATAGTGACATAAGTGAAAGAAGAAAGGGGCTTCCGAGAGATCCATGGTTTATCACATACCAAGAAGCCAGGTGAACTTAATTCTTTTTCTCTGAGATTTCTTCAAAGTAAATAATGAATATTCAGTGATGTAGTGAGTATAATATTAAATAAATAATATTTAGTTGTTCATTTATAACAATGGCAAAGGAGTTAAAAATTGGGTAGTGTCAAGAAATTACTGCTTTCTTTTGATAGTGGTTGAACATATATTGATACAGTGTTTTTGAAGAATGACCTTTCATTGTATCAAAATATTTAAAATGCAACTTTGGAGAAATGGTTAACAGTGGTAGAAGCTGAGTGATGAACCATTAAGCTTTTCTAGGTAGCAACCTTAAGAAGACAGAAGTCTGTATTGTGGTTTATTCACAGAGAAGATTCTATATAATCAAATATTCAACAATTCACATGCTGAATAAATTGAGACACATAAACTAAATATAGACTACATAGCAATAAAAAGAGCAATGTTGATCCACAAGTGTGGATATGGCTATATAATTAACACATTTATTAACTGTCAGAGAAGCCAATCAACAAAACCTGCATACTGTACGACATCAATTATATTAAAACAACTAATTTAAGGTGAAACTCTTTTATTCATGCATATGTAAATGCATAGCAGTAGTCTGAATGAATATTCATCAGCCTGAAATCAGTAGCTGTGTGTAAAAGGTCAAAAGGACTTTAATTATAAATTCCCACTGTGTCTTATTGCATCATGCATGTATTCATGTATTCTTCATGTTACTGTAAAGAAACCTTATTTATCCCCTACAGATAATTTTAAACACCATGGTCTCAGTTTTGTTCTACACATTAGTATGAAGAGAGGCTTCATTCAAATCACTTTTGAAAAATTATTCAGAATAATTAATTTTCATAGAAATTTAAAATATATATTAAAATATTACATTCTGAGATATTTTCTAAAATGATGTTTGTTTGGGGGGAGTGGTTCTGTGGTCTGTGGCTCCTATTGCATCTTTTACTCCCATAAAGAATATATAGCTATACAAAGACATATTCTAAAAATAAATTTGAGCATATTGAAATGGGAACATACACACACAAAATGTATGAAGGGGAAAGGTCTAATTCTCAAAAGGTTGCTAAGATCCTGTACAAATGGTGTGAGCATTGCCCTGGCTGAAAGTAAGTGGGTAACAGTAACATATTGCATTAATACCACTTCATGACTTACAAAGCAAAAGGCTGACTTCTAAGTAAATGCAGGTTTTCTTTACATTAAATTTTGAAAATGTCTAGTTTGATGAAGTGTATAGATTGATGACTCAGTAACCAGATTGTGACCAACTTCAACACTGTGACATTATTCTTTTATAAATGTACAGTGAGATTACCACTTATTGAAAGCATTTATGTATAAAGATGGACGAATGATGTTCTTTAACTCTTAATGCTAAAATTGTGAATAAAATGCCTAGAGAAAAGAACAGCCTTCATTTTTCTTTTATCGTCTTATATCTTTTCCACTTGTATAGGATCCTGTTTGGCCTGTCCATTTATCCAGTTATCCACAAGGAACATATTTCATCTCTTTATCAGCCACAGTGCTAAAAAGATAAAAAGAAGGGTGTTTTCTTCTTTTTATTTTGGGGTAATATCTCACTAGAACTTTCAATGTGTTCCAACTACAATGATCTACCTACTTCCAACTCTCAAATGTTTTGATTATAGGCATCAGTCATCCCATCTGGGAAGAACTGATGTTTGATATCTTTCTTTAATGTATTTTTAATTAAAATAGAATTATGCTACTCCTCTTTCCTGTTCCTGGCATCAATTCCTCCATCCCATCCCATATTTCTCTGTCTGCCTTTCAAATTTATGGTCCTATCTTGGAATATATAACATTTGTAATTATATACAAACAACTTTCTGGGTCTGTTTTTTATTTTTGTGTGTATTTGATTTTAGGTCTAACCACTTCGTATTAGATAACCGGTAAGGGTGATTGTCCCAGTAAGAGGTTAATTCTCCCTCTTGCAACTGTCATTATTTGGCTACAGTTCTTTGTCTTAAGTGCAAATCTGAAAATTTCTGCCTTCCACATTTGCATGTCCGCAATTTATGCTCACAGGACTTCACTTCCTAATCCTTTGACATTTGTTCAGTTATGTTCATTGCCACATTTTCCCCAATACCTAAGAAACTGAAACAATCTAAATGTCCCTCAGCCTTCAATAGATGGGTGGATAATGAAAATGTGGTGTCTATACACAAAGAGGTATTAGTCACATGCCAATAAAAGTAAAATAATGAAATTTCCAAATAAATGAATCAAAATTGAAAAGACTATATTGAGTGAAGTAACCGAGACCCAGAAAGAGAATGCCACATGTTTTCTCTCATCTGAGATGTGATTATACAACATGTGGTTACTGCTGAAACCAGCAAAGCAAAAGGAGTGTATTGCAGGAAGAGGTTTGGGCAGAAATGGCAGGATATAGATGATTTTAAGGCAGAAAAATGGGGGTGTAGGCTCTAATTGGAGATGGGGGAGAGATAAATAACTCCAAGTTTGGTAACGTTTCAGGGAATATTATTTATATTTACCTAAAATTATATATACTACATTTAAGTACAATGCAGCAACAAGAGCCCCACCCCCACACCTAAGTCTTCCTCAAGTTGAAAAGTTTATGAAAGGAGAGAGGAAAAGCATTCTGCACATGCACCCATGGAGGGAAGTCTTGACTCTTACCTAGCTAACAGACAATTACAATGCATCCTTTCTGCTTGCTTTCTGTTTGGGAGGACCCAGATTTTGTTCATCTGTCCACCCTATGACTACCATCATTATCTACCATCCATTCTTCCCTCTGTCCTACTTTGGGGTGGGCGCCAGTTGATTTCCTCCTGGAACTTACCTGGTCCCTGGCAAATTATACTGAAGGTCTAAATTTCTAATCTTCTTTGCTATTGTTAAATTAATTTATTTGTTCACTTTAAATTCTGTTCATAGCCCCTTCACTCTTCTCCTCTCCATCCCATCCTCCCACTCTCCACAACTCATCAAGTCACATCGGGACTAAGTGTATCCTCTTCCAATGAAGCCAGACAAGGCCACCCAGGTAGGAGAAAGTGATCCAAAAGGCACGTAACAGAGTCGATGTCAGAGTCAGCCTTTACTCAACTTAGTCGGAAACCCACTTGAGAGCCAAGCTGCCCATCAGTTACATTATGTGCCAGGGCTTAAGTCCAGTCCATGTATACTCTTTGGTCCCTGCTTCAGTCTCTGTGAGCCGTTCTTGTCCCTCCAGATCCTTCCACGTCCCTCTCCCCAGGGATACCCTCCCCTTACCCCAGCTCTGCCTAATGCTTGGCTGTGAGTCTCAGCATCTATTAGATCAGTTGCTGGGTGGGGCTTCTCAGAGGACAGTTATGCCAGGCTCCTGTCTGTAAACATAGCAGAGTATCCTCAATGGTGTCAGAGGTGGGCTCTTTCCCATCGGATAGGTCTCAGGTTGGGCCAGTCATTGGTTGGTCACTCTCACAGTCTCTGCTAAATCTTTATCATGGCACATCTTAGAATTTCTTCTAATAGCCTTGTCTTAAAATGTAGAATTGTGCAGTGCTGTCTGGTTTGTTAACCATAATAACATGATGGATGATTCATAAGCTTTACTATTATTAAGAGTTTCCCATGGACCACACATTTCACATGCAATTTGAGGGAGAAGCTACCTTACAATGAAGAGATGCTGTCTCTGAGAGTTAGGTGTGGTAAGTAAATGCTAGGAAGGAGTGGTAAACTGACCCAGGCATTTATTTTAGTATTTATATATATGTGTTCTTTCAAATAATACTGAACCAGCTTCAACAGCATTAGAACCCCACCATTAGAAGTCATACCACAAAGTCAGCACTGTATAAAGAAGCAATAACAAATCTGTGCTTGTGGTCATATGCATTGA
This sequence comes from Acomys percivali, assembly GCA_907169655.1. Taxonomy (NCBI): domain Eukaryota; kingdom Metazoa; phylum Chordata; class Mammalia; order Rodentia; family Muridae; genus Acomys; species Acomys percivali. The sequence goes on along the minus strand of OU015745.1, from coordinate 113,926,644 downwards.
GGTGGTAAATGGTGGAGGGAAAATGTCTATGCTCTTGCAATCTGAGGTAGCCCCAGTGTTACTTTGGCCCTAAATAGATTCCTATAGCTCCATTTTCCTTGGCTTTCAGGGAATGAAGCCTTGCTTTAGTCCTCTTCACCTGGCATCTGCTTTATTTTCTCCCCTCATTTGTTCCAGATAGTAAGATATCCTGGAAGGTCATGCCCAATTCAAATTCTAATTTTAGATTTTGGAGGTCATAGTGTCTTAAATGTGGCATTTACTATTTTTCTGTAACTGGTAATTTTCTCAGAGACTCCTGGGAATTGACTCTACCCCCATCATCTGGCATTGCCCTAGGAAATGATAAAGTATTTTTCTCTAACCGCTAAGGCAACAGGAAAATATGTGTTGGCTGCCTTCTTTTGAAAGTAACTAAAGAAATGCAAATGAGCGTTAAAAACAATACCACCATCAACAAAAACACCTTAGGGTAAAAGAATGGCAAAGGTTTATTTATTTATTTTTTTTCTTTTAATTTTTTTCCCTGCTGAACAGTTGTTAACCACCAAAATTTACAACATATCTTAAGTGTTTTATGTTTAAATATCCATCTGGTTCAGTTGCCCTGCGTAGTTATTTTGTCCCTTGGGGCTCTCATCTTGTAACAATGCATGGGTAATTGCATCCATGCAGTTGCCTGCAGTGCTGTAACCACACTACACTAAGAGATGGCTTTTCAATAGAGTAAAGCAATTCTAAGGATCATATATGAGCTCTGTAATCAATATTATACAATTTCTGAATGGGGCACTGAAGTGAGAGCAAAGCCCTTGTCAAAACGGAGACAAATGAAAGACCGTTTTGTAGTTCCCTCTACTGGAAAAGCTTTCTGCCTGTAGACAGAGGGAAGATATTGACTAAAGTCGCTGGATCATGTTCTGAGTGTTTGATATTTTTCTCTCAGAACAGTGCTTAGAAAATAGGAGAGAGTCAAATCCATGTTCTGTTGGTTTTCATGTCTACACACTAAATATAATAACGATGACTACAGGTAAGCTAAATGACCATATCATATTTATGTTTGCACCTCACCATATACCTCTGTGTTTTTTCCAAGCTTATTAATTTTCTTGAAGGATTAAGCAGCCTTCAAAACTAAATTCAATCCCATTCTTTCAGCTTCTTAATTTCTATCCATCTCTTTTAAAAATTTGTTCTAGTAATATTATCTCAAAAAAAAAAAAGCGTATATTGAGTCTTTACTCCCCGTTTAGTAAATGGATATTTTACCGTACACAATACCCAAAGTCTTATTAAATTAGTAAGCAACACATTTCATCATAGCTGCTGTGTTCTGTACCATCCTCTTACTTCACAAGCTTCATTAACGCCCAGGACATGTTTTATTCATGATCCACTTCTCTGCCCTTCTCAGTGTGGCACATCGTGCATAGTAAGTGCTAGAGAAAGGCTTTGTCAGAGTGAAGTAGAGCATCGCCTGGGCAGTGTCACAGTGCTCAGTGTCATGTGAAAGTCTACACTCCCCAACTTGGAAAGCATTTAGATTAATTATCACTTTGTAAAAACCCAGCATCATTAGCTGGTTAAATAACTGTGATTAGTTATTTAATGGTCAGGTGACCCACATAGATTATAACCTGTTTTGAGACAATTCCTCAGGTTCAGAGACCAAACTTAGAAATGAAGTCGAGGTGATTTTGTTGTTTGTTTGTGTGTCGAACTTTAGTAAGTTTTCATAAAAGCATTGCAGTGATCATGCAAATCCTTCACATTGCAAGGCACATTTGGAAGCGTTTTATCTCTTTTAGGCTACTATATCAATGACCATACCAAGGTCCACATTATACCAGCATCCTTTAGTTCAAAAGATGATGCTATTGTTAGATCTAACTTCAAAAGCTTCTTCTTTTCCCTGGAAATGCGTTCATTCAGTTCACATCCACTTGATGCCTGAAACCAGAGTACCAAATTTTACACACACACACACACACACACACACACATACACACACACACACACACACACACACACTGTTTTTACATACTGTGATTCTTTTATACATAGATATGCCAATTTAATACCCATTTTATTTTAACTAAGTGTTAGTCAATCACTGTGGCAGTGGCTTTTGCATTTTGAAGTGTGACAGCAAAATTAGCACAATTTCTTTTTCCTTTTTCACAATTTCACAGGTAGATGATTTGTTCTTAGCAACCTCAGCACACCTGGTTTTTTTTTTTTCTTACTAAGTTGAGCCTTTCCACCTAAGGAAAGACTTCGCACTCCTCTCTGGAATATCAAATTTTCCAGTATTGCTACTTCTGAATGCTAGAGCCATTATTAATAAATTAGTGGTTATTTGAACATGGATTTCAGGGCAACTAATTTGACACTTCGGGTAGCCACTAGGATGATTCAGGTCCAATTGGAAAGGGACTTGGCATTTCAAAACTACGCCTTGCAACTGTTATGCAGTGTGTGTCCTGTGACCTCTTTAGCCCTGAACGTTCTCATTTAACATTTTCACATTAAGGTTGTCAGAGATAACTGAAGCCCCAGAAGGTGAAACTTAGCATATCAGGGAGACTACTGCACATTTTAAAAATGGCTAAGTAAGGTTTTCTCATAATAACAGTGTGTGTGTATAAATTGTTATTTAGGCTTGGAAAAGCTATCATTGAACATGAAAGTCCGGTATTGAGAGGGTCTTGTATTGCAGGCATTCTCATTTACCTTATAAAAGTGTCACAGAGAGGTTGCAAATTTGATGCACGTGGTGTGCATATATATAGTGTGGTCATATGCACAGGAAAAAGTATAATGTTCTGTAACTTAGTGAAATCCTGCAAGAACATTGACCCGTGTCACAACATTCTTCCTTATCCATTTAGATCCAACTAAGGAAAACACAAGCTAACAAGGGAAATCATTTCCATGTGAGCCCAAATGAAAGCTAAGTTTGAAAATCATGGCACTTCTAGAGTTAGCTAAGTATTCCTGGATAGTGCTGCTTAACGTTATGAAAGGATGAGCTCTATAAATATTTACAAGAAATGTGCAGCACATCAGAACAAAATGACAACAGAGTTTTGGTGATGCATCCTGATAAATTCAGTCTCCATCTTAAAGAGGAAGTTCTGCCAGGTATTAAAACTACTAAATCTTTTTGAACAAAATGTTGAGATTTACTCCTTTCCTCCAATCTACTAGTGCGTGTTATGTCAGTAAATAAAACATGATCATATTGCTATGAATAAAATTAGGGAGAACAGTGTAACAAACAGGTAAAGGAATGGAAAATCCATGTCATGTATAATTTATAAACGAATGATACCCAATATGCGGAATACTTTCTAACAATCAGCAAGAAATATGCAAGAGATTAAATTCATTTATTAAATAAATTAATGTGATTTACTTTCGTCCTGCTCTTTCAATGTAGTTAAAAATATTAATTCATTTAATCCTCATAACAAACCGAGGAGGTAGAAAATATGATTTCATCTCTTTGAAACTAAAACGTGGAGACACAGTGAGTTAAGCAACTTGTCTAAAGTCCCAGCTTAAGTGGTAGAACTGTCAGTTGATCCTAGGCAGTAAGACTCTAGGCAAGCAAACGAATCAACAGGAAAAGCAAATGGAAAACAAAAAAAGTGTAAAAACAAGGACTTAGAAAACAGGGAACCTAAGAACCAGGGGTTCTTGTTCAACAAAAGAATCAGAGATTTTTATTCTTTTCTTTAACTGAGCTAGGAGCTTGCTCAAAAAAAAAAAAAATGGTCAGAGTTCATGCAGGGATAAACCTTTTGTTGCACAAACTGTAACTTTTTTTACTTCTGAGATCAAGATGTTTCTCTCCCCCAACAAAGTCTTCTATTCTTTCAAATGGGAAGGTCTTCTCATCTCTTGTTACTCTTGGTCTCTTTGAGTAGCTATAAGATATATAATTTAAAATAAACAAAAGTCAGGGGTGGTGGCACACACCTATAATCCCAGCCCTCAGGAGGCAAAAGCAGGGGATTGCTGTGAGTTTGGGGCCAGCCTGGTCTACAAAGCAAGTCCAGGAGAGCCAAGGCTAACAGAGAGACCCTGTCTCAAAAAAGAAAACAAAACAATAAAATAAAATAAAATAAAATAAACATAAATAACAACTCCCAAACTTCATAGGTGTATGGAGCAACTTGAATCTGATAGTTTTGCAGCATGTAACCTAACTTCCCAAGGTAAGGGTGTATGTTGAATTTTAAAATGTAGATTTGTGGGATACACAGCTGCTGTGTTCTCCTTGGGGCAAATTGTACACATGCAGCTTTATTGACAATATCTATCAAGCGCTAAAACTTCCAGCACAATGAAACCAACTAACAGTATAGTATTTGTATCTTCCATGACCCCTTGCCTCTCATCTTGGCATTTCTTTGTTTATGTCACTATCATAAAGGAGCCAGACATGTGACGTGAAGGACAGTCTACGTGCTAATTCATACTACTGATATTACCAAACCATCTTTCCTCCTCTCTCCCTACCTCCTTCCCTTCCTCCCCCGTTCCTTACTTGTTGCCTTCTGCTGTACTGTATTTCTACATGAGGTCTAAAGACACTGGTCATTCTGTAACACAGAACTCAACCTTTACTTTTCTGTATTTGAAATCAACATTAATTTGGGAGAATGGAGTGTGTAGGGTTCCATGGGCATGATGTAAATCATTCCAAATAATCACGTTCTTATTACATGGGTTCATGTGCAGTCACATGTGGAATCCAGAGTTTGACGGAAGAAGGCCTTCCTCAAGTGTTTCTCTTTTTTTCTGATGCTGCATCTCTCACTGAACCAGGAGCTCACTAACTGAGGAAGACTGTACAGCGAGCTTCCAGATCTATTTATGTCTACCACTTTTAGCCAGGTACAGCTTTCAATGCCACATTTTTTACATGTGTGTGCTGGGGATCTAGACTCAGGACCTCAAACTTGTAAACACTTTAACCCCTCAGCCTTGTCCCTAGCCTTTAGATTCATTTTCCATTTCAGCTTTCATTTGTATTTGAAGGTCACCATTCCATGTAGAATGCCTTAGGAAAGGACATAGTTTCCAGTGATTTCAAAAGGAAGAAAAATTATTTATGTGAACACACCTGGCCTTGGAATGCTAGGAGTGGATTGTTTATAGAGTCAGGATTATTTTTTCTTCTTTCTCATAATAGTCACAATGAATGTAAATGGTAACGACAACATTATCACTCTTGGTACATAGCAATCTTGAGACATTTCCCACAATCTGACTCCATAGTGGGAACTTTTCGAGTCTCATTATTATTCTTAGACAAATCACTGTTATTGTAGATAATCTCTTCTTCCTGGTGGATGTCACAGCCTTTCTGTCCTCATTACCTTGGTCTTTCACATAGATTTTTTTAAAATCAATGGCATAAATTATACAAAACTTCATCATTCCTTCCAGGTACAATTGTTACACTTACTTTAATAACTTGGCCCTTAGGAGACCACAACTACTTCTAAAAAAATTCTTGACTTCAATTTCCCCTTCTTCCTTGAGGCATGCAAATCTTCTCACCATCTTAGCAACAGAGAAGCTATGTAGTCACAGCAGAAGGTAATCAGTACTAGTTAGACACATAATGTCACTTCAAGAGTTGAGCCACACTTTGTCTCCTCTGGTATTTGTTTTTCTCAGAAGAAAAAAGTCTACCCCTTTAGTCTGTTTGTATACAAGCCATCTAACCTCTAGTGTAGGCATCTGAACTTTTATCATGACTCAAGAGTCATAGACTGGAGAGTAGATCATATTACGGAGATGAGGATTTTGCCCTGTTATTGGCTTTCAAGTAAAGGGTATGTTACTTTCCTCTAATGACAGTTTGAAAATTCAACCTCATCTCTGGAGCTTCTCTCTCTCTCTCTCTCTCTCTCTCTCTCTCTCTCTCTCTCTCTCTCTCT
>OU015745.1:113890592-113920674 GCA_907169655.1 Acomys percivali | reverse complement strand
TCTCTCTCTCTCTCTCTCTCTCTCTCTCTCTCTCTCTCTCTCTCTCTTTAATGTTTACTTTACACTGAGGTGATTTAGGTGTCCTTAAACTGATTTAGAAACTAATCTTATTGATTTTGTAGCCTCTACATTTCAAAATATTTTCCATCATTTTAAGGAGAAGCTAGAAAGCTTCGATGAAGGAGCAATTAATTTCTACCCTGACAGGAAGGCTTATGTTTTATCAGTTCCCCTAGGGACTAGTGGGTGATCAAGCAGATGCTAAACTACGTGGCGAATGGACAGATTCATGATCCAGGCGGTTCCCTGGTTGCATTACCTACAACAATCTGGTTCCGTACCAGGTGTGCCGAGTCAACACCAAACACTGTCCCTTGGAAGCAATTCCCTAAAGACATCAAAAGTGAAAGACTCACCAGCAAGAACTTCTCCTAGAATGAAACACTCGAGACCCTTCCACTCCCAGAGTTACACACTGAGTTCGGTGCTTCCTCTTTTCTTTACATTTCCTACTGAACGAGTGCGGGGTGCCAGTCAAGCACATTTCCTGGACCGCAGTTACCAGTGGATAGAGTGGGTCAGAGTATAGTCACTAACACTACCAATAAGTAGCCTCAAAAAAAAAAAAAAAAAAAAAAACAAAACGGATTCTTACCAGGGTGATATGTCTCTGCTTAAGTTTGCAGTAATAAGGAAAAGGAAGCAGTTGGAGCTAAAACCAAAACAGAGGAAAATGACTATGCAGTACAATTAATTCTTGCTTTTATACCACTTTTGCTTAACATTGACAGACACCTAAATACTGAGAGATAGGAGTGGGAGGAGTGGGAAGAAGGAAGAAAGGGAGGGATAGGGGAGTGAGGGAGGGATGGAGAGTGGAAGGAGAGGGAGAGAATGTTTATGTCAGAGACCAGAAGTGCCTGGGCATTTTGGGCTCCCTCCTCCATCTATGATTGTGTCTCTCCCCTTCCTTTATCATTTTACTTTCAATTTCCTTTGTGTAAGTCCTTAAATAGCCCACACACTTTTCCTCCTTGCATTAGTGACTTCCTAGTGGATATTCTGATGTAGAATATTCCTTCAGCAAGTCATTCTATTTTAATTGTTATTTTAATCAAGAAATATTATTTAATCAAGAAAACTGTTCTAGTTTATTTATTATTTTATTATTTTATTTAATTAATTCATTCAGATTACAAGTCAATTGCTATCCCATCACTTGTATCCTCCCATTTTTCCCTCCCTCCTACTTTCACCCTATTCCCCTCTCCTAGGTCTAAGACTGAGGGGGACCTCCTCCCTAACTATATGGTCATATTTGACTACCTCCCATGGTAGGGAGGCCAGATGGCACTCAAAGAAAGAATAAGAAGGCTACCAAGATGAGACTTGATAGCCTATTTATTATTTTAATAAAGAAACAGAACATAGAAATCGAAGCACTACTTTATCAAAATGTTAAGCTATCAAGAAAGAATTCTGGTAGTGGATGGCAGGAATATAAATCCTAGTTCCAAGCACTGGTTTCATCATCATGGAACTTCGTCTTTCTGTGGCTCACTTTTCACATTAATGTGGCAGGGGTAACAATTACATCTTCATTGTCAGTTCCATTACAAGAATAAATTAACTGCCACAAAAAATAACATTTAGAATAATGCAAAAGATAAATGTTATGTTAATTTGTGTGATATAGCATTTCAAAGATTTAGTGTGTTTTCACAGTGTTTCTTTTAAAACAATTCATGTGTGTATGCATGCAGTCACACCAGTGTATGATTGCCTGTTACATCTATGTAAATCCCATGGAGGCCAAAGTCAGCATCAAATGCTTGGAACTCGAACTCAAGAAGTCACTTGACCCAGTTGCTAGCATCCTAATGAGTGCTCTGGATAAGTTGGTAGCACTCTCAATCATTGAGCCGCCTCTTCAGACCCCAAATATTACTTTTTAATATTTATAGCAATTACAGTGAGCCAGAGAAAGAGAACCCTTTATCCTTATGTTATTCTTTGATCTGACAGTTATTTATCATTAGTGCTTGATTTGTCTAAAGGACGTATAAGCTTCAGAGGCAAGGTGACTGATGAAGGAAGCCCGAAGAAGCTTATAAGACTGAACCCATAAGGTTGCAAAGCTGTCTAGGAGTTTTCAGATAGATATGCCCACAGACCCCAGACTCCCTGTTTCCACAGAAACTTACAGATGTTATTAAAACGTGATCATGTAAGGGGGAAGTGCTGGAGACTAAGGAATTCTCCATTTTGCAGAAATTTCCCAATTAATCTTGCCTTGTAATGAGAAAAGCAACCTTGTTCTTCTTGCTTTCACGTGCCCCTCATGGTTCTGAGGAAGAGCCCAGTACCAGTAAATTATATAAAAATTGAGCTTTTTAATTCATTCTGAAGCACTGGGGTTGATAGGAACAGTCTATGGTCACGAATTCTTATCTGACTCTTTCATATGAAATGATGGTAAAGCCACTATTTCTCTAAACTGGCAATCAAGGGACCTGGATATGGTATTGGGCAAATGATTTTTACCTATTCACTCTGGCAAGTGTTGAATATCATTAATCTTCATTGTCACTATGGTTATGGATGAGAGTGACAAACAGAAAATGAAAAGTAAAATAATGCCTTGTGCTACTTCAGAGACAGGAAAAGTGCTCATCTCTATGCAGATTTGTGACTGTCTTTCCCATAATAATGAATTTTTCTGGCTTCTTAAGCTAAGGCTGGTGCTTAGCTCATGGCTTTGTATGGAGTACAAATTCTGAAATATTTTCTCAATGAATGAACTGTCATCCACACAAAAAAGCATATTAGTAGCTCAGTGTTTAGAAAGACACATCCATACATCTTTAGCTCTCTGTAATCAGACTCAGTCTCATCTCTTAGACCCAATTCATAACACCTGCAAGTCCTTTCGTGCCTTGTATTTCTTTGCAAGGCAGTGTTCCCTGCAAAAAGGCTGCTCAGCCACAGCTGCGCCAATTAGTCTCCCTGCCCGAGAAGAGTGACAATAGTGATATTTTTCTCGATGAATGATAGACCTACTGGAGAGTCCACAAATCAAAATGTCAATTTTCTTTTCTTATTCCGTTTCCTTTGTGTCCTGTGTTTGTATATAATTTATTCTATATAAAAAAAAGAGTGCCTTTGGATAGAGAAAGAGAATCTGTTTTCCCCTCCAAGTTTAACTAAGTAATGAAGCGGATCTGTGACAGATTATGACACATTGTGGAAGCACAGTTGTTGCTTACCAAGTGTGGTAGCAACGTTCTTTCTTTAGAAATAATACTTTCAAAGTACCAGTGGTACCTAGAAAATGGGGCAGGCTGGGAAACCAGCAAAAATAAAGCATGCTTCTCAGGATTGTACAAAACATAAAACCCTGACTTCCACAACTCAAGCAGAAAGGTCTGGACTCAAAATACCTCTTCTTCTAATTGTAAAACTGTCATATCATTACGGTTTGCCCAAAACCTGCATGTTTGGTCATATTTTAAACTTATCCTCATTTCTTAAGGGAGGTACATGTGACATTCATAGTTAGTATGTTGAAAGCCAATACTAGGAATAAGATAATACTTTAATATCTTCTATGTTTTATTAAAATTCTCCCCATGGTTACTAAGTTTTCAGAACGTCCTTTGCTTGTTCTTAATCTGGTCGTTTGAATGAATGAACATTTTAGAGCAACAAGTAGAATGTAAGCATAAAAATATGTTGAAAAATATTTCTACCCACAGAAATTTAAGAAAATCCAAGACAAATGACAGATGCATGGAAAAGGGGAAAACACACTGAAATTCATAGTAATAAATCACAGGAGCCAGACAAGTTTTAGATAAAAATGAATGACTTATGTCTGGGGATAGAATTACTTGGCTTAAAAATGATGTTTAATGTTATTTTAGGGATCATCCAATACCACCTTCTTAGAAAAATGTACTAACCTCTGAGTTAAAATTGCTGATTTCTGACACAGGCTATTTCAGCCCACCCATTCTCTTCTGAGAATCTAGTCATTCTTTTAAACATTTATTTACTTGTTTGTTTGTTTATTCTGCAAGGCATGTTTATGTGTGTGTCTGTCTTTGTGTATGCATGCCTTTCTCTGTGTGTCTGTGTACATATGAATGTTCAACCCAGGACACAAATTTGCAGGAGTCAGTTCTCCCTTTCAATAGATATGATAACCAACAGAGAAGTTTGCATAATATATGATCACTTTTCTTGTGGACATGATAAATTAAAAGCACTTTAATAAAATACTATAGGGAATATTTATCTAGTAATATTGTCTGTCTTTTTCTAGTTTATGAAATATTGAGATATAGTCAAGATTACAGAGATCCGCCCATCCTCCATATCCATTCAAAGGCCTTAGACACCAACTATTGAGTTAATGTTTTAAACACTTAGCATTAAGAAATGCATTCTAAGTAAGAAGTGATAAATATTAACAATTCAACACAGTTTCTCTCTGATAGTGTGTCATAAATATTTAGACATTGACTTATGAGAATATAATCTAAAATTCTTCACTATAATTTAGCTATCTCCATTATTATCTATAAAGAAATGTGTGGATATATGTATATGTCATATATATATATATAGTGACAGAAGTTTTAGAATTAGGTGTAATTTAGCTAGCTAAAATGATAAATGCCGTAGTAATTTTATGCATCGTTTTTCATAGAATTTCATATATTCCAGGCTATACTTGAAAAACAATTTGCTTTGTAACTGAGGATGGCCTTGAACTTTCGATCTTCTTGCTTTCAAATCCTGAATGCTAGAATTTCAGAAGTGCAGTTGTGGTGTTAGAGGTTGAACCCAGGATTTATTCATGCTAGGCAAGCCCCAAATAAGTGACACCCACAACTCATAATCTTATATATTACATAAACCATTCTTAAAATACTAAGGTCATTTTGAAACTCTCTGAGGAAAAGGGAAATGGAAGATCATGGTGTAAGCATTCTTTGCGTTTTGTTAGCCTGAATATTTGGAAGAATAAGGAGAGTTCACCTTTGCCACAATTCAAGGCAGATCATCGGTGGCTGTTGTTTTTTTCTCTTCATGTTTCTCATGGTAAAAGTGTGAGTTTCAAACACAAATATATTGCTCTCTCTTTCCTTTTTTTTTTCTCCTTCAAGAGATTCAGCAATCTAAAATACATCTTACTGTTTTTCACTTGGTTATTGCTTCCAAGGCCTGACTTCTACCCTTCTACATTTCTTTATATCCTGAGGACACATTTTTGCTATGTGACTTTTTTTTAGTTGCAGTTGTTCATTTGGAAAGGGGTTAATATCATCTCCTGACCCTGTGAAATAGAGGTGAGATAAAAGGCCCCATCTCTTGATGGGAGATACAGGAAAGCCAACTGAAGGAAGCTGAGGACAATCTTGGACAGATGCCGACTTACCAGCTTGTGAACAACTCATCATGTTATAAATTATTTACCTTTAGATTTTTGCCTGTAATTGATTTATACAAAAAAATGTTATAAGGCCAGAATCCAGTTCTAGTAAAGTTTTGAGTATATAGACATAAGACAGTTTGTACAATAATATTAATACTTTAAAAATGAAAATATTTTAATGCTGCTGTAGGTCTTCATGAGATGAAGTTACTTTTTAATGTGATTACTTTTGTAATTCCTTGTTAAAAGTTATGCACCACAACATGAAACTGAAAAAAAAATAGGTGAAAACCAAACAATGAACAATGATCAATATTTTTTAAGTTTAAGACAACATGACATTGGCAAAATGGCAATGTAATTTTCTTAAATTTTATCAAACATATATTTTTCCAATACAATATATTCTGAGGGGAAATGCAGGGAGGGAAGGCTAAAACTAGTGTTCATCTGAGGGATCATATGATTGTTTAGGAGTTAAGATGTTTTTAGGTCTAGATAGGTGTTCTAAGTTGATAATGACAATATGTGATGGAGATTGATTTACATTCAGAAATTTCGATGCACCAAGATAGGAAAGATGCCTGTTTCAAGGCTTTCAAATACAAACAGCCAAAACACTAAGACTGTAACATTTACATAATTTCTAATTGTGTCATGGTTCTTCTTGCCATAGGTAATCTATTGTATGTATATGTAATAACATAAATGTATATGTACAAAATAAAATAATTTATTAAAAAACTCTCTGAAAAGAAAAAAAAGAGAAAAATCTAACACAATAGAAGCTTACTAAAATAGATATATATATGAAAATTTGTTAAATTAAATCATCCAATACTGTGAGAGACAGAGCCCCAGCTGGACATCTCTTGTCATCAAACAAAGATTCCAGTATTAAACTGGGATACATCTAATTGCTTTGTTGCCCTGAGAAGTCCTGTGGAACCCTTAAAAACCCAAGATAATGACAAGGCTATTGGTTTATCTCCACACACAGACAGCAAAGCCCTACTGCTGAAGACAGCACTTATACAACTCACTGAACATGGAAAAGTTGAAGTGGTGCCTACCTAGACCCTTCTTCACCTGTGTGGGCTAGTGGTCAGAGTATTGGAAAGAACTCTGTATGCTACTAGCAAAGTAGAAATGAAAACAACCCAGTTACATGCCTTTTGATCTACAATGATAACATGCTTACAGGATATGCTGATGTAATTATGTCACAAAGTTTGTGGAAGTATTCAACAAATATCTGATTGGATTTAAAGCCCACTCCATGAGATGGACCCATACCCTACACAACTTGAGACTAGATCAGCGAGAGTCTTAAGGAAGAAGCTAATAGTACTGCCATGATAAAGGAATATAACAATAAAATGATTACTAGTGAAACTCTGTTATACTTGTAGATGGCCTTATTCAGCCATCACCAGAGGAGCTTCCTCATGAAGCAGATGGGAACAAATACAGAGATCTACACCCAGAAATTATTCAGAAAGTGGGAAACCTAGCAGCACTCAGCCATAAACTTTATGTCTCCATCAAATCCCTCCCCTATGGGATCTAGGAATCCTGAGGAGAGAAGACTGGAAGAGTATAAGAGCCAGAAAAGATGGAGGACATTAAACAAATAAGGCCCTCTACACACAGCAGCACATATGAACTCACTGCAACATGCACAGGACCTACTACAAATCTGCATTAGCTGGGGTCCTAGAAGTGAGACAAGAAATGCATACATGTCTCCACCTGCAACTCAGAAGCTAGCTCCAATTGATGACCACTTAAAAATGAAAAAAATAGTTTTCTCCAAGGACGTCTCCCTGTCAGGAAAAATATTGAGGGTAGGTTTCATACACAGCACCGGGTGGCCAACACAAAATGAACTAGGAATCTTTGCAAGTTTGTGTGTCAAATGTCAAGGCCTTCTAAAAAACCTTATAGGCCCTTTGTGTATATATTATGAATTCAGATTTTCTATTTTAATGAAATTCCTTTGTGTGACAATGTGTTTCTCTCTGCCTATATGTGCTTCATATGGCTTTTCTTTTGTTCTTTTTCTTCTGTTTGTTTCTTTTGTCTTATTCCAATTTGCTTGTTCTTGTTTTATCTTATTTTACTTCATTTTCTTTTCATTTCTTAGATGCTTTTCTGTTTTATATAGAGAGACAGGAAAGGTGTTTATATAGACATGATTGGAAGGAGGGAGGGACTGGGAGGAGTTAGGGTAGTCTAAATTTTATTTAGAAAACATTACATGAAAAATGCTGTTTTCAATAAAAGAGAAAGAAAGAAAATAAATAAAGCAAGGGCCCTGGACCCTTATCATCCTGTTTCTACTTTTACAAGTCTCTCTATACTAGCTTGTCCTGTCTTATCCCGAGTTTTTGACAGGGAGCAGAGGTAGTCTTCAGAAATGAATGGGTCTGCCCTTTGGGCTTAGAGTAGAGACATACATCAGTCTTTTGTGTTCTGTTTACCCTATAATGGGTATTTTCTTCATTCACCACTCCTGAGAAATGCAAAATTTAAGCTATCTTCTTTCTTGTTGTGTGCGAATGTCTTCTGGCCATGCATAGAAGAGATACAGACGAAGATACAACACTACTCAGAGCTGAAATCCAAACTCTTTTTTTTTTTCCTCTAAGAAACTATTTTCAAGATGACACTAGAATGATTCAGATAATAAGGGATTTGATCAATGTCACATACATCAGGGGTGACTGCACATGGATTTGAAAATAAACTTGTAAGAGTATGAAAACTTTTTTCTCCATTGCCTTGAATGTTTCTCTTTGAGAGTTATAGGTTTGCATTTCTCTTGCTGTTAGATTGTGAGTTACATGTGGAAGAATCAGCCTTAATTGTAATTGTTTTTATGTTTAGTGCTTAACACAGACCAGGACTTAAAAGAAGTTGATGAAGTTTATTTCTTGAGTAGGTATGATATTAGACTCCCTTTCCCCCAGAAAAGTTAAATGAAAGTTCTGGAGTGATGGATTAGTGGTGATGTGCCGTCACACAAGTGTGAGGTCTTGAATTTCCAAAATCACATTAAAAAAAAAAAAACCAGGTCATTGTGGCATATGCCTATAAACCTAGCACCAGGGAGATGGTGATATTAGAATCCCTGAGGCTTGAGCCTATTCAGTTTAGCCTATTCATGAGTTTGCAAATCAGTGAGAGACTTTCTAAAAAAAAAAAAAAAATTAGGGCAATGAGTCACTGAGGAAGGCATCTGCCATTGATCACTGGCTTCTACATTACACACACACACGCACATACGTGCATAGATATGTACATCAATTATATACAAACATACACATATAGCATTATAAAAAGGCAAAAGTACTTGAAAGAGATCAATAGGTTTATTAGAAAATAAAAATTAATGGAAAATAATTCATGGTAAAAGGCCTTTTAATATAAAAAGAAGTAGGAAACTAGAAGTCTTTTATAAGAAAAGGAGGAATTTTTGAGAAAAATGAAAAATAATGGCAACTTCGGCTGAGAGTGGGACGTGAATGGCATTATTAAATCATAGTCTTTCAGCGTTATCTATAGGGAGTCATCAGTTAAACATGTCAGATGAAGCGTTTGTGATCAAGAACACTTGCTGGATCTATACCAAACCAAAGGTAAGTCTAGGATTTATGACCAGCATTTATCATGTGTTTTTCAACTTAAAGAGGGAAAATCCTAAATATGACCAGATTGTTAGAAGTTTTGTTTTTTTTACATAAACACG
The DNA here is from genome assembly GCA_907169655.1 of Acomys percivali. Lineage (NCBI taxonomy): Eukaryota > Metazoa > Chordata > Mammalia > Rodentia > Muridae > Acomys > Acomys percivali. The sequence continues at coordinate 113,911,483 of OU015745.1, read as the reverse complement.
TGTACACAGAGACAAAGGAAGTCTTGCTGTTTCAGGGCAGCTTTTTCTTGCTTTGTTCAATGAAAGGAAGAGAAGAATCCACAAGCCCCTCAGACCTCTGCCAGAAAGCAAGGATGGATGTAGACTTAATTTTCTCTGATGTTTCCTCAAAGTGAAAGAAATAAAATTAAAGCAATGTTCAAGCATAATTTTACAAAAAAAATTATGAAAGGAAAAAAATTAAATGCCAGCTCTGAAAATAATAGTGTGTATTTTACATACTTAGTATGTAATTTTCTTCTAGATACTTCCGTTATAAGTAGCAGAAAGAAAACATTACAGAAATGAGATCGCTGAAGGCTGATAGCTAATGTTATTTTATATTCAGAATTGTTATTTGTGGAAATTAAGTGGCCCTGAAATTATGTTAATAAATTGTACTTACCTTTATTAAATAGATATTTCAATATTTATTTTAGTGCTTGTGGTGCATAGCCTCTTATTGAAAAGGTATGTGTTTGGATATTGAAGCTATCTTTCTTTACATGTACAGAGTAAGCAGGGGATCCTTGCAGGGGAAGATGATGTAATATCTGCTTAGGCTGTTGTGAAAACCGGTATCACCCTTTCTCTAACCAAGTAGTGAAGCCACAGATTGCAAGGCACAGGAGGAGGCATGTGTTAGGCCATAGGACAATGCAAGTGCTTGGACAAAAAGGATATTTAAGGTCTATGAAAATGTAAAAATAGGAGTGGGGGCCATTGTTCAGGTGTCAGGAAAGGAACAGCCTCATGAAAGCACAAGACGCATCCAGAGAGAATAACCTGAGTACAGCTGGGAATAGTGCTTGGCACACATGGTCTAGAGCTGTTCACGATAGGATGTTGCTATACCATACCATGCCTGTTTATTAAAAGAACTACTGTGTTTTCTCATTTTGTACAATTATTTATTTATTTATTTATTTATTCCAAAAGCATAGAAGAAAACTTCCCCAATCTAAAGAAAGAGATTATTTATTTTTTAACTTCTCTTTCAGGTCTGAAAATACAGATAAGAATATTTTAGTAAAGAAGGCAAGATGGAGTTTTATAGAGTGTCTTCACCCTGCGATATCTTATTCCAGAACAAAGAGAAATCTAGTTATTTCATATTTGCAAGAACTACCATTTTAAAAATCACTGGATGAAATTTTTTAGAGTTGTAATAGAAGAAAATCTATCATTTTTTGTGTTGAAGAGTCTTAGAATTTTACTTCTATTTAATAAAGGAATCATGGAATTATGGTTTGAGGCCCATGTAGCTACATTTGTCATCATTCACAATTTGCCACTGTCACAATACATCATGTATTCTACTTAAATTTCTCAATTCTTTGGTTTTATGTATCATATAGTAGTATTTCCTAAAATAGTAAAATTTTTAGCCATTACATGTCCAATAGGTCACAAAATCATAACATTAGATTAAAACATATCTTGCAAAAAAAGTTTGAAGTGATCCTTAAGATTTATTTACAAACTTCTTTTTCTGGAGAATGTAGCCACAAGCTAACTTATTTTAACATGAAATATGTTTCAGAGCTGGGAACCATTTAAATTGCCACAGCTTACTCGAGTGAAGTATCAGTCTTTATGAAACAGGGCCTGCGACTTATCCTGAAGTTCTTGGGGTTTGTGAGGCTGTGTTCCATTTTAGAACTAAGGTGAGTCCCTGACAGTGCCTTTACAGCAGCTCATTGAAATAAACACTGCGTAAAGCTTGGTGACATGGTGTAGGTTGCTTATGAAACTGATGTAACCTATCACGTAAAGTATTCTTATTAAAATTATGTAGAATCCATGCAGTATTTAAAATAGTACTTTGTACTCACCATTAAATTGCACTCAAATACATTTATTTAGCAGACATGGATAATACTACCTACCTGCATGTTTATGGTTAAAAATGGGAACAAGCAAGGGAATAAAAATATAGTTACAATGGAGTAAAAATCTATTGAATCACAAGAAATCTGAAGAGGAACAACTAAGTAATAAATTACATTACTGCATTGCTCAGATGTACTGGAGTCTGGGATAGATATCATTCAGTGACTAGCTAATATTCTAAGCTCATTTTGAAACTTAGTATATTTTGGGTATTTATCACTAATATGAAGCTTGAAATTTCATTAAGTGACAGAAAGTTTTATTTTCTAAAATTCACGGATTCTTTTACAACTACAGTACGTTGTAGGGCTGGACTACAGTTGTAGGGGGTGCGCACTTACACATGCAGACTATGTTAAAAGCACTAAAATTTCTATAACCACTCATACAAAGTGATAGCTCACAACTGTTTATTTTAACAATGTTATCTAAATTGTGTTTTGTCCTCAGTATCACCTGCAGGAGGTGAATTTCAGTTGATTGGATGGACTAAGAGGAAGGTTGGAAGAATGTAGAAATGTGAACTATTATATTGTCTTTTAGTTCTTTGAACCACTAGAATTCCATAATTCTTTGATAACCCACCTGGGCTACACAGTCCAGGGGTCTGACATGTAGTTATCCCTGCCATTATTTATGTCCTGTCAAAATCTTAAAGCTCCACAATGCAATATATAACAGTCTTGGCAAAATGACTCAGAGTGTATCTTTTCATCCCTTTATTCACTGAGCCCATCTTAGAATATACAATTGCTTGGCAACACAAGTGATAAAAACCAGACATGCAGAGAGATGTATTGGTATGGATAAATCTTATCTTGTTTTCCTCTCTAAACTTGGCAGCCACTTTTGACATCTCTCAAGTTAATCCATCAAGGTTAAGGAACAAATCATGGCATATTCACGCACTAAATTTTAATTGACTGGGAACAGCATTGGTTCCCATGTCCGTTGGAAGAAACCACAACACACAGGGAGATGTTTTTGTGGTGTTTTGTTTTATCTCACACGGCAGTAAGAAGAATTGTTTATCTGTTCCAAATTAGGAATCAGAAAACACATTTTTATCTTTCTTTTTAATCATGGAAAGATTTAGTGTGTTCAAAGTTGAGTAAATGAGCAAAGGATTATGGTTGATCCATCACAATGAACTAATCTAATAATAGAATTAAGTGAGCCCATAATGTACAGTTAGACATAATAAAGGGATTTACTGTGGGTGAATGGGTTAGTGGTTATAAGGCTCCCAAGGAAAAACTGAGAAAGTGAAGGAATAAGAAAGCAACTGTAAAGCAACGAACTATATAGCAAAGTCAAGTTCCTTTGGCGTGTAAGGAAAATCTTGAAAAGGACCTGTTTCAGAAGACACCAGTCCCGGGATGTGGCTAATCAGCTGCACTGGGCCTAGAAGGGTTTGTGGTCAATTTCCAACAATCAATATAGGTAGAATGTGTGAATTATTTGTTTGCTCACCAAGATTTCATATGTACACTTCGAAAAGGGAATAAAAACTAACATAAAGCAGCCTAAGATGTAGCAGTATGACTAATTTAGACATATTTTGACATAAGGATATGCGATATTTTATTTTTAAAGGTGACTCTATGACTTTCTATTTATTATGCCTGCTGTGTTATGCCTGAATATTTTAATCACAAGAAGGGATTGAAAATGTGCATTCTTCAGTTTTTTTTGTGGACCTGAGTTAAAATTTGAATAAAAAAGTATGCTCCAAAATATGAAATAATGTGTTCAAACCTAGAAATACAAATGATGTGGTTACTTCTGTTAAAAATTTCAGTTACTGATTAACTTAAAGCCAGGTATATTTCAAAAGAAAATGGTTCCAAGTATACGCACAGATAAGTCTTTTCATGAAAAAATATAATTTAATTAAAATCATTTTAAATTAGAACTGAAACTGTAACTCAGGCAGATTTACTATTAATACTAAAACAAGAAAAAAACTTAAAAAACGATTGGTTATTTCATGAAACTTTAGTATATTTTTCTCATAGTTCATATTAAATTTTGTGAATTACTGATTATTTTGCCTTTTGTTGATTGTTACACTAGAAAAGTACTTATCATGCTTACATACTTCTACAAACTGCCCATTTACCATACATTACTTATGAGAAAAAACTCTTTAAAAGAGTTGTGTCAAAACCAAAGAAGTCAAAATAAAATATTTTTTAAAAATAAATCTTTGAAATCTATCATGACAAGAGAAGTTAAAAATTTAGAAATAATATTTAGCTCATTACCTTTTTAGGAAATTAGGTTATAATTCATATTTTTAAAGAGAGAAAGTAAAACTTACTGTGAGCTCTAATCTTTTAAAATGCAAACAAAAGTGTCCAAAATATGAAACATGTTATAGAATTGTTATCTGAAAGGAATTAAACATTAAATTCAACTATAGACAGGCATATATTTTAGCACTCCTGATTTGAAAGTGTTCCTAAGTTCAGTATGAAGAGAGCACTGCAAAGTCCAAGTTCATCTATGAGACAATCAATTTAATGAAGCTTGACTTTTTGTTTATTCACCATGGCTTTCACAATAATGCTCCATGAAATTCCAAAATATTACATTCCTATTCCACCAAACTAATCATAGCAATCAGCACAAAAGTTTGCTTTTTCAAAAGTTTTGCAAGAAATTTTCTAGTCAGTGTTACATGAAGAGCGGAGAAAGAGAGAGAGAGAGAGAGAGCGAGCGAGCGAGAGAGAGAGAGAGAGAGAGAGAGAGAGAGATTTCATACATATTGTAAATATCTATATAGTGCATATAAATAGGTCTTAATTAGGTCTTGTGATTGGAGCCAATTGTTCTACTTGTAGAAACACAAATCTGTTAAAGGTTTATTCTTGTTCAAATAGTACTTGTTCAATATAGATGCAAATAGTACTAATAGATATAAAATAGTTTGATTGCTGTTATATTGCTGCTGAAAGCAAGATCATGTGATATATAACAAATATTTTAATTTGACATTATTATAATTTGGTGATAAAGTCACTCCTCAAATCTAATAGCTAGCAAGGTATAGGTAATGATAATTATAAATGATCATGACAAAAAATCAAGTATCTCCCTTCTCCCATTATACCTTTCCCTTTTTATCACTTTCTTCTCTTATATCCTTCTCTTTCTCTCCCTGAACATCTCATTTCATTCCTCCTTTTTTTTTTCTTCATCTTGTCTCTTTTCTGAATTATGTAATTATCTCACAATGTGATTAGGAACTAGCTTGGAAAAGTATGTGGCTGTCCCTTGATTTACGTGTTTGTGTTTTTCCTTGCAATTTATGGGTTCTTTTTAAACTTCCTTTTTCCCGTTTGTAAGTTGTAGGTACCGCTATAACTTTGTGAGAGAAATAACTTATAATTTAATTTTTAAAACAACAACATTTATTAATTTGATCACGATCATAGACTTCATTCATACTTCTTAGAAGTAAAACTAGATAACACCAAACTGAAACAATGTGAGACAACGTGAAGGGCACATAAGCAGAAAATACTATCCCCCCGCTTCGTCCTAATTTGCCAATGATCTTTTCTCCTACCAACAAGTAAAGGTCTTCTAAGAAGCTCCAGTCTCTCTCTAGCACAGGGTATCCCTGAACTAAGTCGGAAACTTTTCCAGAGTGGAGCAAAGCTGAAACTTTGCCACTGAACTTCCCATCTTTTCAACAAGTGAAAAGAGGACATAGTGATTTGGGGACATATTTGCATACTTTAGACTTTTAATTAAAGCCTCCTTGGCTAGTGCCTGTGAAAAGCCCTTCTAGTATGTTCACTTGAGTTGAGACATGCTTCTACCCACAGATTCCTCAGTATGGAACTGCGGTAATATTAGTAGTGTCATTGCTGATTATCTAGTTTAACATTAAAGTTTAAATATTACCATTGCTCATCATGGCACTCCAGTTGCTTGTTTCCCACTCATTTAATTTATTTCTTCTAATACTCGAACACCTGCTGTTAACTGAGCTCATATTTGGCACACCCCATCTCTTCCCTCTACTCACAGGTCTGAGCCTGCTGCTAACACTGGAATAACCTGCCTCTGCTCATATGAAATTGAAAGTTCTCGTTAAATTTCACATTATATCTTAAAATTTATCTTTTGACTGAAAGTTTAGTAAAGCAGCTTTTTTTCTTCCTTGCAAATATGAGTTTACACTTCATTTCCTGGTTATTATTGTATTTTTATTTTTCTAAGCACTTGGTAGGTCGAATTTAACTTTCCAGCACTGTTTTCTTTTTGAAAGTTTTAAATACTCAACACAAAATTTGCATCTAGTAAATCTCTTAAGGGTACCATTGACAAATTGATGTAAGCTTTCCAGTCGCCACAAAATCCTCAACGCTGTTCCAGAAAACATTTCTATACACCATCTATTCATCCATCGTGCTTATTTTTCTCTTGGTATGGCATTCTGTAAATGTTTTTCTGCTATTAGCATACATACCTGCACAGTCTCCCTCCAGAGTTTCCTTTGCTGCAGCCTTTCCCCAAAATCTGTCATGATGCTTGCGCTGCGCATTTTAATGCATAATGGAAAACCTGCGTGCCCTGTGAAGAGTGGCATAATGAATTCTTCGGGGTGGTAAGTTATGTTTCATGTAATGACAGTTCCTCTCTCTGAATCTAGTCTGCTCTCAGTAGATGTGTTTCAAATTAATAGAGCATTAGTCCCTAATCAAGGAAGTATTTAGGAATACGTTTTTAATTAAAATGAACTATGGGGAGGAATAAGAAGTGTTAGGCTTTTTGTGTTAATTTGACATAGTACATTGCTCATGTGTCTGCGCATTATTAAAGATTAGGCTATTGGTATTTCTGTAAACCCAATATAAAATTAAAGCAAATAAAAAAGCAGATTTAATAAAACACATAGGAACCTTATATACACAGAGGCTGGCAAGCAAGCAGTGTAGCAGGGTAGCAGGCAACTCATCCACTCACAACAGACACTACAGGGCAATCACAGAACCCACTTTTAGGTAAAGGGTATATAGTTACTCTTTGTAGTTTTATCATCTTTTCATCAACATATTCTTTCAGAAAACAGTTTTTAGTATCAGTCTGGTTTGTTCATCTGTGAAAATATATTAATCTGGTCCATGAAGTTTCCCAAATTCATTGGCACCTGGTCCTAGACCATATATGCCAACATTAACTCAAACTAGATCAAGATTGAATATGAGACATAACACTATAGATCAGAAGAAAACATGGAGTAGAAACATTATAATACTACATGATTTTTCAGGGGTGACAACAGTCAATGGGAACTTTATAGAATATTTACTAATTGCTCATTTGATAAGGGTTTAATACCTAGGGCAGATAGAGAGCCTCTAAAAACAGCAACTAACAATTACATTTCAAAATGGATGAAGTCTAGAGTATATCATTTCGCCGGAAGATACAAAATGGCAAGTAAACACATGAAGAGATGTTCAACATCTTCACTCATTAAGACATAACATGCTAAATGTATGAGAGCCCCATTATACCCATTATGATAACTACTATAAAGAGTGAGTAGGTGTGGGCAAGAATGTAGAAATTGAGATACATTTATTGATAATGTAAAATGGTGCATTGGTTGTGGAGAATAAAATGGCTATTTTTTAAAAATTCACTTTGCATCATGATCATAGCCCTTCCCACCTCTCATTCTGGTCCCACCATCCCTCTCTCTTCCTCCAATAGCTCTGCCTAGATTCCTCAGAAAAGGGGAACCCACACACCAAGTCGCATCAGGACTGAGAGCATACTTGTCCACTGAGGCCAGACAAGGGAGACACACCAGAGGTAAATGATCGAAAAGCAAGATACAGAGTCCATGTCAGTGAGCTCCTGCACCACTTACACTAGGGGACCCACATGAGGACTATGCTGCCCATCAGTTACATATGTTTAGAGGGACTAGTTTGAGTCCGTGCTATGGTCCTTGATTGGTAATTCAATCTTCATATGCTCCCCCCTGGGCCTTGGTTACTTGACTCTGTTGGTCTTTTTGTGGAGTTCCTGTCATGTCAAGGACTTTCTATCCTTCCCCCAGTTTTCCTCAAGGCTTCCCGTGCTACACCTAATGTTTGACTATGATTCAGCATCTATTTCGATCTGTTGTTGGATGGAGCCTCTGAGAGGCCAACTATGCTTAGGATCTCGTCTGCAAGCCTAGTTTGCATAGTATCATTACTAGAGTCAGGGGTTGAACAGACCACCATCTTGCTAAGCAGGAGTTCTAGTGGAGGGAGCAGAACACCAAACTCCCCACCAAAACTTTGACCCACAATTTACCCCTCCCACAAGATGTGCAGTGATAAAAATAGAGAAAAGATTGAGGGACTGTCCAGCCAACACCTAGCCCAACCTGATACCCTCCCCGTGATAAAGAGCCAACCCTTGACACTATGGATATTTTTAAAATAATACGAAACAGGATTACATATGATTCAGTATATCCATTTCTGAATATATTTCTGAAAGAAATAAAAGAAAGGTTGTAGAGAGGTCTTGGAACACCTATGCACAATAGAAGCATTACTCACAACAGCAAAAATGTGAGTGAAATTCAAGACTTTATCTGAGTGACAGATAAACACAATGTAGAGCAATGTTGTCTGGCACATGGTGTTCAGGCATGCTTTAGAAGAAAGGCAACTCTACCCCATTCTCCAGCACAGATGAAACTTGAGGCAAGAAAATGACATACCAAATATTCTACTTAAATGAGGTGTTTGGAATATTCAAGGCCTTAGAAACAGAATAGTACACTTATGGTGGTTAACCAGGCCCAGGATCTCAGGATGAGATGATTGACTAAGGAAAATAAAGCTTGGATTTTTGCAAGATTAAAACTGTCCTGGAGCAGGATGGTGGTGATGATAGCACATTAGGCATGCATTTAGTACCATTGAGTTGCATGCCCAGAGTCACTGAGATGAGAAATGGTCTATGTACTTGACCACAGTACAAACAGAGAAATCACTAAGTGTAAAAGCTTTTTCTTAACTTTGACAATCTGTCTTTTTTGTTGTAATTATCTTCTTCTACCTTGGGAACTCTCAGTTGATGAGTGCTGATCACTGTGAATCTCCCAAGGATCCTATTTCTGACCTTGAAAATATTTGTTGTGGAAGAATCAAAGTGAAGTTAGTTTTTTCCCCCCATTGGTGGTTACCCTAATCCACGGAGAGGGAATAAATCCCAAGATCTTTTTCTCCAGTTAGAACCCTCGCTTGGGAGTTAGCAAGTCAGAGTGCCAATGCACTACAATCCAGAGAGGGCATGGTCATCTCCTCACTCTGCCTGAGGCTAAGGGGATCTTCTATACAGATTTATATCTATATCTATCATCTATCTCATCTCTATTACAATCATCGCTCTCCTTTCTATTACCATCTCTCTAGCTCTCCATAGAGAGATATGATCATATTTGATTCAGGACTGGACTCCCACATTAAAAAACAGACAGCATTCTTTCCTGCAGTTATGGGCTTTCCGGTTCACTCAGTCTTTTGTAGAACCCAGAAATTATGCTTAACAATTTCTACACATCTTTGATAGACAGTTGCATTTGATGTAAGGCATGGAACTAAGGAACTCGAAGAGGAGGGGCCAATACAAGAATGTGTTTGCAGAAGCTGTTAAGTTCTCTTTTGGATTGGCATTAGAAGTGAGGATATGTTTTGATTCTTCATTTGGAAGTAAAATTCAAATCATGCCAGTCATTTGTAATTTTTAAAGTACTTCATATTTTACTTCTTAGATGATATTAAGAGTTGTATAGAGTAAGTAAAAGACTAATATATATGCTGATGTTAGAAAAGGTCCTTAGAGCCCCCTGTTCAGATATAGCCTATAGGCAGCTCAGTCTCCATATGGATCCCCTAGTAAGGGGACAAGAAGTTATCCCAGCCATGGACTCTGTTGCTTGCTTTTTTATCACTTCCCCCTGGTGGGCTGCCTTACCGGGCCACAGAGGAAAAGGATGGAGGCAGTCCTGAGGAGATTTCATAGGCTGGAGTCAGTTGGTAGGGGAAGTGGGCTCCCCTTGTCTGATGACTAAGGGAGGGTAATAGAGGAGAAGATTGAGGGAGGGAGGCTATGATTGGGATATAAAGTGAATGAATTAAAAAATAAATGGAAAAAATTCCCTTAGAGATGAGATCATATGTAATGTCCCTGTGAAATGATGCCACCTCCAATAAATAGGAAAAAAACTATTAGAAAATTTTACTTTGTAACATGCAAGACATGGATGGAGTTCACATACTTGAATTGTTCAAGAGCAAATTTACATATTACTAAGCCCACAGGAAGCCAGAGCTTTCATTTGCAATAAACTCAAAAGAGGTAAATATTGGAATTTTCACTCACCATTGCTCTAATTATTTTAACATCATTACCTTTAGGTTATTAAACCATTTTATAAGTTAAAAGAAAAACCTAGTTCAGAATGCTTTAGCAGGATAATTTGAGCTTTTAAGTTCATTTAAAGAAAATTATAATTTTGATTTGCTTTTCAAGTACTACCAAGGAATTTGAAACATAATTGGGCAACACTGTCTTTTCTCAGTCTCTGAGTCAGTTTCTCTTTCATCTTACTCTTGGAGGAACTTAGGTAATCACTTACTAAGATCACTCTACATTTGCAGCAATCAACACTAAAAGGTCTTTGAATTGCTTAGCAGGGCATAAAAAGGACGTTAAGATTTGGCTATTTTGCTTTCCATTGTCTCTCTATGTCTTCCTAGTTTGCAGGATTTGAAGACTGGGTGCCTCCATCTAGGTGGTATTTCTTATTGATGTTCTTCTCTCTCACCCCTCAGGATACATTTTTCTTCATTCTTTCATGCTGTTCCTAAATGGTGGGGTCTGTATATCTTTTGCAAACTTCACTGAATATGTCTTCAAAAGAGAAAAGAAAAGAAACTTAAAGAATAAAAATAGACAACCATAGCAACATAAATGCAGATAGTGGGGGAAACATCTTTGCTCTCCAACCATCTGGTCTATTTGTTTATTTATTCAAAATGTTGTTTCATCTTTTCTACATTGATTGCTTCATTGATGAAAATCTTCCTGATGTTATTGCTTCATGAGGGATATAGTCAAGAAGACTGTGCATACATTCTAATTTTTATGGCTATTTCTATGGAGCTAATGCTGAGGAGAAAGGGAATTGAAGGCAATTGGACTATCAGAATATTCACAGACTCTTGTAATAGAACTGATATGAAAAGAAAATGTAATAGTGTGCATAAGCAAAGGGTATGCTGCCAGTCGGAGCTGAAAAAATCAGAAGCTTTCCTACAGGAGTTATCCATTTTCACAACAGAGACATGATCTAAACAAGGGAAAATATAGAGCACACAGAGCATCATCTTGTGAGTGAGAGGTGCTAGAGATAAAGAAAAAAAGATGGAATTTAAGCAGTGGCGGTATGTTTACTGATCAAGTATTTACTGTGGATCTATCAAGTAGAATTGTCTGTCCCAGATTTTGGGCTCAAACAGTGAAGTTGGAGCAAATAAGTCTAACACATCACCCCGAGGAATTTTGAAAAAACTGTGCTGCAGTCTCATTGGCTAGACAGCATGAATTTCTGAACGCTCTGATTGGCTGTAATTATAATTTGCTTAAGTCATGCTCAGCAGCTGGCCTTTGGAGCAGAGGAACCAACTGGTGCTTCTTGAGGATTTAGAAAGGAGACAAAGTTCAGAGATGAGAAGTCCTTAGAGGTTGTGAGTTTTGTTTATGGTCCAGACCTGGTTCATTGGGAAGACAAATGAAGCCTGAACATAAGAATACTGAGACTTGGGTCAAGATGAGGGTGGAAAGTGAGTATTTTCAAGTTACAATATTCAGTTACAAATGATTCAAATTTGTGATTTTAAGCATGCTAAGCATAACAGAACTACATAATGCACAAGGCAAGCCGCCAGCATTCAGAAAGCAATGGTATTACAGCTAAATGAAAATTATTAATTCCAGTTGTACACTTGATTACCCTTGAGCAGTTTCAATTGATTTGGGTTGGCCTCACATATGAAGAAGTGTGAGATTGGATCTGCATTCTTGGCTCAGTTTTACTCCTCACACAAACACTGAGGTGCAAGTCTAAGGAGTCAGACCTTTTACTCTACATTTATTTGTAATTATAAATGATGGCCTGCTGGGAGAGAAGAAAGGGGATTCAGGGTTATGATAGAAATATGCTAACATAAAACATTTTAGATGAAGAAATTACGTCTCTAAATGACCATTTTCTTGTTAAAGTTAGTGGCTCAGCAATTTTATGAAAACTTGGATGCTGGAGAGTGCCCTGGTTCACTATCATGTTTAAAACATCTGTGGACAATAGTGGATTAGCAAGTGATTAGACTTTTATTCTGACAGATAGACGTTGTCACCTCGAACCATAATGATTCGCTAGCAAAATCATGTGTAATACTTTCTTAGTTTTGAAAAAAAAATTTTAGCAAAGCATGATTGTCATATGCTAAAATTAATTACACAAAGGATATATCTTTTTACTTAAACTTAATTTATGGTACATTTATGATTCCTTAAGTTGTTACTTTAAGGTCTTCCCATTCTCCTTATTTCCCTTAAAAGTGATATTAGATCTCAAGTTGAAACACTAAGAGACTTGGCAATGTCAGTACAAGTAATGTGATTCTTTCTTCTGAAACGATGCAGGTTTAAATGTATCCTAGAGACTAGGAAGGATGAGCACGCATATATGCGAAAATTTGCTTTGGGGGAAACTTGGAACTGGAGCCAATATCTAATTAATCATGACAAGAGTGAGTAATACAGATGGTTTGGCACCCATACCTCTGTTTCAGACATGGGGCTTACCAATGACCCGAACGGAGTGTAGAGTCTCTTAATGGCAAGGGCTCTTGTTAGAACAAAAGCTGTGGTTTTGAGAACCGTGACATGATTTTGGGTGGCATACAATAAGATTTCTTGAAGATATTTTGCTAGTTTTATTTTCGAGGTTATTAAAAGTAAAAACAGAACGCGTAAATAAAATCTGTCCTGCATTTGTATACTTCATTTACCGTTAATACCTGCTCTTAGCTTCGTTTTTCACAATTGAATTTACTGGGCTCTTATTTTACTTGTGCATACCTGGCTGCAGCCTGGAGAGGCTGACGCGGTGTGGGGTGCAGCTGCAGATTAGCTCCTGGACAGATTTTTCCGCTTCACTACTTCTTTTGGAGGTGCCAACAATAATTGCAGATTGTGCCAAGTTGTGTCTTTATCACCTGTCAGAGATCTCTGCACTGTTGTTGGCACCAAAGGAGAGTGCACACTTCTCTTTGTCTTACTGTGCTTCCTGCTCTATTCACAGCCTCTTTCTTCCTTTCATGGGCCCCTTTTTGTCTGTCACATGAAGTGAGATGGAACTCTGTGCAATGAAGGTTTTTATTTGGTTTACTTAACTTTCCAATCATAATGACTTTAAAAAGCCACCTAGAGTTTTCTTGAACTAAAAAATGAAAAATAAATAATAATTTTTGTTGTTGTTGCTACTTACCTTAGTTTAGTGCTTGGAAGCCATCAACCCATAGCTAAAGCAACTAAGACTGAAGATGAGAGAAACAAGGCAACTCAAGAATATTTTCTGCTTGATGCCTTAAGAGACAATGGTAAAGCCTCAAGGTTGGTAAAGATTAAGGAGGTGTTTTGTGGGTGGAGTCGAGATCTCATTCCAGAGCTAATCCCCAGGAGTCACTCTGATGGGCTTATCTATGTAAATATCTGAATAAAGAAAATATAGCATAAAACCTTCCCTTCCCTTCCCTTCCCTTCCCTTCCCTTCCCTTCCCTTCCCTTCCCTTCCCTTCCCTTCTTTTCTTCTCCTCCCCTTTCCTTACCTGCTCTTCATCTTATCCTAGTACTGGGCATGGAACTCAGGTCTTCAAGAATCCAATCAACCAAGTTATATCATCAATCACAAATTGGACTGTTTTCTCTAGAAACAGATTAAATGAGGTTTAATTTGCACCCATATTTTTAAATGACATAAAATGTCAATTAAATTTTATACTAATTAAAAAAAAAGCATTGACCTTTTGCAGTTATTTTCTCCATCCATTGACTTCCTAATATTATGAGATTCAAGCATTAGAAATAAAATTGAAGTAAAACTCACTTTGCTTTTAATAAATGGTACTAAAGCAAATCAGTAATATAAATGCAATATATACAAATAAAATACATTCATATGTCTTACTTATAGCACTCATCCATTCAGGATTTTATAACTAATTCATTTGATAATGTGTATATATATACACACACACACATATCACTTAAATCATTTATTTTATAATTTTATGTCACTAATTTGATTTTCAAATATGCTTAGTCACTCACTGTAATAATTTAAAACGTTTTGTATCAGAATAATTTAGTGTCTAAACTGGTATATTTGCCATAAAAGCCAATCAGTAAGATGAGATATTTATTTTCTATATAAAAGAAGAACATTTTATTTTTGTCATTACATATTAGGAAAGAAAATGTCTTTATCTATTTAGTTTCCATTCATTTTTATGGATAACTATCTATTTTGTATAGGTATACATGCTATATTGATGCTCTTTAGCTTGAAGAAGACTTCCCTGAAAATGTAACAATCTCTAATCCCAAACTCAGCTATCACTCATGTAGTCTTATATTAGGGAAGTCAAAGCAGAGATGGTACTGATGATTGCCTATTTTGATGAATACACTTTGAGGGTGAGTGCTCTTTACCCATCTGAACACAATAAACAGAAGACTTGCTCACACCAAGTCTTTTGGGGATGTCTACCTGAGAGGGTGTCTATCCTGAAAGCAGGTGTACCAGGCTTCTGCACTCCTTCACCTTATTCTTCCTTTCTTTATTTTTATTTTGTATTTTGTTATAGAATCTCATAGGGTAGTGGACACCAGCCTCTAATTTAGGATTCCCCTTCCTCAACTTCCAGTACTGACAACACAGGTGTGTACCCCATACCCCAGCTTTTATTTTTCTTAGTAAAGGCTTTGATTATTTATAAAGTACTCTATTTCGTCATAGGTTTTGATTTTTGTCATAGCTTCATTATGACAACGTATTAATTCTTAAAGCAATAGTTGATAAATTTTTCCCAACAGATTTGTTGACTTAATTTGTCAGTAAAGATTTGCTGTAGCATGGCCTTTATCATTTGTTTGTAGTTGTTTTACACTATAATGGCAATATTGATTAATTTTGACAAGGATAGTACTTTGAGAAACGCTTGAGGGTCTCTGACATAGACTCCCAGATTACTTTTCATTTGTCTCCTCAGTGCAGTGAATGAAAACTGTTATTCCTTTCACAAGCAGTATCTTTATTGATCTCAAGCCAACTTCAATAAAACTTGATTTAAGAAAAAGAATGATGATTTACTTTCTTTTAAACTTGGCAACATCAATTTCAATATGTGAGCATCAAGCAATTAAATGCTTCGTGTAGGAAGTAGCCTTTAATTATAAAATCGATAGGATTTTTGGCAATGTACCAGGCACATGTTTCCTAGCTATATCTTTCTTACTTGAAAAAAAAACTAGAGAAAAGTGATTTTCAACATTTAGATAATAAAAATCTTCAATGTGTTTGCCTTGTCATGGAACATCAAAGAAATAAGGGCTTCTACTTTAAGCATGCTTAATAATAATTCCAAAACTACGTAGCTTTTTATACATCCCAGAACTATTATATATATATATATATATATATATATATATATATATATATATATATATATATATATAAAATCTGCAAACATAACTCTGAAAGTGAGAGACCAGTGTCTCCATATAGTCAAAAGAAGGAATAAGTTTTGGTATTGAGGTAGATGACATCATATTTATTTTTTTCTAATGTGATGAAAATATTTTTAGATCAACTTTCAGTTAATTTTCAAGATAGTTCAACTCTTCAACAGATTGTTATCCTACCCTTAAAATTAAGTATTCTCTTTTATACAGAATTAGGTCATTTACATTATCTCATTTATGTATTAACAGCATTGATGCTGCGTTTCTATTATTATTAAATTGGTCCATCAAAGACCACACAGCAGCTTACATTTTTTTGAGTGCCAAATGTTTTGACCATAGAGAGCACACATAGATAGATAGAACGGGAGGAGAGATATAAATAAGGCCAGTGGTCCTAAAGAACCTCCTCCTGGACTTGGGATAATTACAATGAGATAAAAGTGGGGAGTTGCCTGCTAAATTTTAAAAAATCTATATTTGTTTTTGTTTTTGTTTTCTTCACAATAGAAACTGCAGCAAGTTATAGTCTTCAAAAGAAATACAGATGTTGTCTGCTGTTTTTCTACTAAACAATATTATAGCAATTGTACTTCTCTTCTGCTGTATCACCTATTAAATCATCTATTAAATATCTATTTGCATAAATTTAACTTTTGATACAAAACTATTAACCAATCCAACTGTTAGACAAATCCATAGAAACATTCTTAAGCCATTCATCTATTTTGTCATTTTTTTTTAACTTGTCAATCAATGTTGTAGTAGAGTTTTGTTCAGACAGCTTGGTCTGAAGTCTGTTTTAAAATTTGAACAAAATTTTATTACACAAAGGCGGACACATAATTGGACACTTCTCTACTCTGCACACAATTATTCTCACTCTCCACAGGAAGGCTGCTTCTGAACTTCTTATGTGGTGACACAGTGCTACAATCCTGACTGCAACAGAACAGTAGAAATGCCTCAGTGATTTCAGGTGAAAGCAGTACACTGGCATATGGTTCTTGCACCCAGAATCAGGAATGTACAAATGTCTTTATTCAAAAGTACAAAATAAATTATCTGTACACATGAACAATGGCAGCAGTAAACCATTATTGTTGATGGGAACCAGTAACTGATGGTTACAGTGACCAGCCAGCCTTCTTTTCAGTCATTTTCTTCAGGTGACTTCTCTGAAGTTAGCGGTGAGGAACCTGCCTTGGGATTCCTGTCACAGTTTACTGAAAAGGGCAAAACACATTTCTAGGAGTTAGAACACACCACCTCCCATACCCTCTCCCATTCCACCCATTGCACCATCCCAGGGTCCTTCTGTCCTTTAGGAATTTCATTCACCACAGCTTCGACCACAGTTAGCAAGGAGGCCACCCCAGCAGCATCCAGTGAAGCAGTTCTTATACTCTTTGTTGGACCAATGATTCCTCTTTCCACCATGTTCGCAGAATTTCCATCTTAACTAATCTCTGAGGAACTGCAGAATTTTCTTAACTATCAACGATTCTTCAACACCTGAGTTCTTAGCAATAGTCATTGCAGGAATTTTGAGTGCTCTTTTAATAATTTCCATACCTACTTTCGGATCTTCATTGGCAGGCTTTGGTGAATCCAAGGCTGGGATGATGCACCAAAGCAGAGCGCACCCCCATCCTAGAACAACGCCTTCGTCAGCAGCTGCTTTTGTAGCATTGAGAGCAGCAGTAACTCTGTCTGTCTTCTCACTCATATCACCGTCACTTGTCCCTCCAACCGTCCGCACAGCCACCCCATCTGAAAGTTTAGCAAGTCGCTCATTCAGCGTTTCCTTTTCATAGTCACTGGTTGGCATGCCTAGCTGCTTCGTGATTTCTTGAACACATTTTCCAACTTGAGCTTTGTCACCTTTTCCTTTCAAAAGCATGATGTCATCTTTGGTGCGAATGACCTCTCCAATTTCTCCTGAGTCATGAGTTTGAATATCTTCAAGATTTAGATTCAGCCTCTCTTCTCCAAATACTGTTCTATCAATCAGCACTAGCCATATTGTTAAGCTGGTTTTTCCTATTGTCCCTAAACCCTGGAGCATTGGCTGCTACAACCTGAAGAGCAACCTTTAGCCTCTTCAAAACCAGTGTGCTTAGAAACTCTCCATCAACATCTTCAGCAGTTATGACCAATGGCCTCCGATAGACATTGGCAATTTTAGGAGCAGGTACAATGGACTGGACACTAGAAATTTCCTTTTCACTCAACAGATCATAGGCATCTTGCAATTCACATTTTTGTTCTTTTGATTTGTTAATAAAGCATGGAAAAATATATGCTCTATCACACTTCATGCCTTCAGTAATTCTAACTAATCATTCAGGGTTTTTCCATCCTTCACTGTGATAATGCCTTTTCTCCCAACCTTTCTCATGCATCAGAAATGATGTTTCCAATGCCCTTGTTTCCATTTGCAGAAGTTCCAGCCCCCTGAGCAATTTCTTCAGGGGTTGTCATAGGTTTGGGTTTTTATTTTAAGTTCAGCAATAACAGCATCAACAGCCAATATCACACCTACGTGGATTTCCACTGAATTAACTCTTTGCTGATCTTCTCAGAGCCCTTATTGGCAATATAACTTGCCAGAACAGTAGCAGTGGTAGTGCCATCCCTGCCCTCTTCCTTTGTGTTATTGGCAACATTCTAAACAAGTTTAGCTTGATGTTTTTCTATTTATCCTTTAAGTCAATTGACTTTGCAACAGCGACTCCATCTTTTGTTACTTTGGGACTTCCTGAACTCTGTTCAGTAATCACAATTGTTCCCTGTGTCCCCATTGTAACAACTACTACCTCGCTAAAAGGTCTACACCTTGAAGCATTAAGGCTGGATGATCCGCAGCAAATTTTACATCTTTAGCATAGGCCCAAATAAGATGAGGAGCCAGTGCCTGGGACACTGGCCTCATCTGGCAAAGAGCAGGCAGGTACATTTTGGCAGGTTGGCAGTGGGAGGGCACTTGGCAAGATTTGCCCCAGGCTGCAATTGATCTGAAGTCATAGTGTTGGCTTGCTTCTGTTTTCTAATCTTCCTTATTAACACATTTCTCCTTTGACAGTTTTGTACATAATCCATTCTAATCATTATTACCACCCTTACTCTCTTATTTTTTCTTCTACCTCTGTTGAGCCCTGTCTTCCCAACACATCTCTTTACAACATTCCTGTCTTTTTGTGTTGTTTTGGGATTCACTGGATCTAGTCGGGATTGTCTGTATGACATTGTACTTAGAACTCTCTATTAGAGCATGGGGTGCTTGCCAGTGGGCACACAACTGAAGAAAATTGCCCCCCTTTCCACAATCAATATCCGGAAATTCATCAGGAATGAGTAGACCCTTGTGAGCCCCTCCTCCACTCGTGAGTCATCATGAATGGCAATGGAAACTGTCAATCAATTGAAGAAGCACCTCACAGGATGAAGGAAAACTTTGACAGCTATGTATATTAGAGATCATTAATTTCGACAGTATAAAAAGAACAACAATAAAACCTCATTAAGAAACCAAATAAACCAATTAAAAATAGGCTTTGAAACTGAACAGAGAATTATTATTATTTTAAATGGAAATGGCTAATAAACACTTTAAGAAATATCCAACATCCTAAGCAATCAGGGAAATTCATATTAACACTACTCCACTCTTATTTGTTTGTGATATTTATTCCACTTTGAGGCTGATAATTGTCAACTTAATGTCAATTATTGTATGCAATGATAAAAAAGTATAATTTTTTTTATTAATTCTGGCTTTGCTCAGAAATAATTTATTCAGCTATTGAGCATATGTTTTGTAAATAGGCGGACTTGATCCAATTTGGCTCAAAACTTTAGGGGTGGCTTTAGGCTTTGGTAGAGCTGATCTCTTCTGACTTGGTTCTTATAGGTACAGCATATGTTTTCATTGGCTTTACATCTGGAGCCCTCCGTGTCTCCTTTATTTTGGTAGACAGGAAGAATTGTTTTTCCTTGCCATAGCAGATTTTTAAAGTATACCTTTGGCTTTTTAGATGTTTGGAAAAAAATTGATAGGAGTAGGAATTGGTAAAAGGCAGATGGAAGTGGACCACTAATATTCACTTCTTACTTCTTACCCAAGTTGGTCCTCAGGTTACTGTAGCCTTGGTAACCATGCCATCTAATAGTTTACCATTCCCATCCCAAAGAATAGAGAAAATATTGTGAGAAAATACTTTTGTTCAGCCTCTATGTCCTGCCTTGGGAATTTTTAAATGTCCAAAACAATTTTTTAAAAAAAGCATGATAAATTCAAGAATTTCATCACCATGTTTCCCTTTTCTTTGGAAACTTGGCACTTTGAATGCTGACTTCCTTGCCTGATCTAAGTTTCCTTCAAACTGATGTTTGTTTGGTGTTTGCTTTAATTTTAGCCATTGCTAATAGGTTTTTTTTTGTTTTTTTTTGTTGTTGTTGTTTTGGTTTTTTTTTTTTTGGCAGAAGGTACTGTTTGATACAAGTTAATCAGAGACAGAAAGAGAAAACAGGAAGATGACTTTGGACTTCAATTTTCTCTGATGCAATAAAGAATATTTTATAGAGATTTAAAGTATCTCTGTAGAGATTTTCTTTGGCATGGTGAGAGCATTTATATTTTAGAATGCAATGATAATCTAAATGGCTATCTCTTTCTCCTTCACAGAGCACCTGGCATGTAATAAACCATAAATACAGATACTTCCATATTTCTTTTTTTTCAAAGGTCATGGTTTTGACTGTTCATTGATCCGTATTTATCAGATCAGTGACATTTTCATGATATATGTAATACAATTTGAACAATGATATAGAGTAAAGAAATTACAGAAAATGTAGCATGAAAGACTATCTCTCAAGAAATAAGTTTCATCTGTGTATTTGGTACCTTTACAAATATTACATTTTTATGAGGTTTTGTTATTATTTCTATTGTGAAGGACTTAGAATGATTAAAAGTTAACAAAACTTGAAAAATACACAAAACTTAGAAAAATAAGATTCCTCAATTTTATTAAAATATTAATTCTTTGATGAGAAGATATATATTGATTACATTTGAAAATATTAAAATGTATAAAGGTGGTAGGAATAATTTAAGCAGGATTTTGTAGAAAAACTCA
>OU015745.1:113862725-113884245 GCA_907169655.1 Acomys percivali | reverse complement strand
CACACACACACACACACACACACACACACACACACACACACACACACTCACACGCACTCTGCATGGGGGATAGATTAAATTAAGAATTGAATACAGGGAAAACTGTAGACCTATTTGTTTTTCTTTTGACCTCAACTTCCCTTTTCATACCCTACAGTTAACATCTTAGTGATTGTAAATCCAGCAGGAGATTTAGTTTACATTTGTGTAACCATCATCTACTCAGTGTTTTCAGGGATTTGGCTGCCATTTATGGTCATCAAATTATTTGAGGGCTGTTTCCAAAGACTTTAGGCTGTCCAGTGCCAAGCTCTCTTTAGCTCAACAACTTGCCCTTGTTTCTCAAATAGCTTCCTCTTTGAGAAACTTAATCTGTATGTCTCCTAATCCATTTAAAACTAGATCATGAAAACATAACTTTGTCAGAGCTATCCAAAGTCCTTGTGAGAATGTTTCTTCATGTTTGTCACCCACAAATGAAGATGTCTTAGTTGTTAAAGTTTGCTGCACAGCTTAAAGTCCCCTAGCAAGTGATTTTAAAATTTAGCAGTTTCTAGTTTCTACTCCCCTTTCTCAAAGGGATATAGTAGAGGTGTTAAAAGTTTTTTGGTTTTGGTTTTTGAATGTTTGTTGAACATCCCTCAAAGCTTAGTCATGCAGGACTTAGTTCCTTCATTTTCCACTGAGTCACAGCTCCATTTACATTAGAATCTCTTCTTGCATTCAAAAGAAGTCACACAGGTAGCATGCCATAGTATCTTTTTATTTTTTTAAAAAGGATTGTGACACATGTTTGTAGTTTCTCATCCTAGATAACCTCAGTTCCTTTCCAGAATCTTTGAAATCACATCCTGTCACAGTGGTTCTGAATTTCAATGTAATTTTCCTGGACATAGTGTTGGTAATTCAACTCAGTCCTGCTTCAGATGTCCCATTTGCATCTTCACGATAAAACTTTTATTTACTGAAACCTGGAGACATCCATAGTACCTGCCAAATTATTTTGGGAACTTGATAATTATCATACTCAGGTTATCTTATACCTTACTCAAATATTTGTATTATTAACAAGCTACAAATTGACATTACTTTTATGAATGTTACTCCAAAGACATGCATTTTCCATATCACTGGCTCCATTTAGTCACTCACCCCAATAGTCTGCCTTTAATGTTCAAAAATGGCTTTAAGGGTTGTGATTAATGCTAACCTACACATGACAATATTTAATGCTAGGTTTATAAATTGTCCAGCTACATTGTGTCTCTGAAGGCTCCATATAGTTTGTGATTACTCAAGGAAAAATTTTAAATGTTACATATAAAAATCACTAAGACCATGTTTTTAGACGTCAGGATTTTATGAATCATGAAACCTCATGTATTTTAATGGAACTTTAAAATTCAAGTGATTCAATGTACTAAAAGTGTGGACCATAATATTATTAACCATAAGCCTTTCTTCTACAATACTCAGTCCTGTTTGCTTTCATCTCCCTTTATATCAACTCTCAGCTCCTTGTCTAAACTCTTTCTCCTATTCTTGAATGTCTTCAGTTTGGTTACTTATGACAACTTCATAGAGGACATTGTGTTGACTAATTTAGAAATGACGTCTCTGAAGATGATCTATGAAAACACAAATAATAAATGGTATGGCCAAATCCAAATCCAAATCTTTCTACCTCCAACAAATAGTGTCTTTCAAGTGCACTTCTGAGCTTTGGTCAAGCTGGTCCCAGTTCTTGCCTTTTCACTGGTTTGTGTTTGTTTTACTTAACATGCCTGAGTAGCATCTAGCCATTCATATTCATTAGCTTTTAAACTATTGTTTGAAGACTTACATACAAATCACTGTAAGAAAACAGTAGGACAATGTTATGCTTATTAAAATGGTTAAAGAATCTTATAAAAGCTTGAAAAAAAATCTTATGTGCTCTGCTTACATATAAACTATCAATCCTACTTTAATGCCAAGAACTAGTCCAAATAACCTTTATACAAAAGAACAACTTGAGTGTACTTAATAAATAACTGCATGCTTTTTGAATTTATTTTTCCTATAGATTTATATCCTAGTACCTCACCAACGTAAGTCAGGATGTTTTGCCCATTTATAATTAACAAGAGAAAAGTCAAACATAATTATTCCTTGCCAGCTTTCTCAGCTTCCCAGTACACATTAGCTCTATCACTTTGGAAATCATTGAAATTTAGGTGTGATTGTAACTAATATGTTCTCATACGTGTCTAACACCTCCCGTAACAGCCCCAGACTTCCTTATGCACAATCATTCTGGAAAAGTGTCGATTTATTCCCTTCTGTGCATTTTCAGAAAGGTGCAAACTGAAGTGTAAATGGCATTCTTCTCACCAAATCAATTGGAATGTAACTGCTGTGAAGGTGGTTACAAAAAGAAAAAGAAAGAAAGAAAGAGAGAGAGAAAGAAAGAAAGAAAGAAAGAAAGAAAGAAAGAAAGAAAGAAAGAAAGAAAAAGAATATATTGCTTCTCTCAGTGATAAAGACTTTGGACACAATATAGCTCAGCACTGGCATTCTAAAACAAAATTATTTCGGGTAGTTTGATGTATAGCTTGAATTTAGGGAGATTGAGCTTTGGGTGCAAGTTAAGGATGGAGCTTGGAAATCTGAATAAACATAGAGGTAGGCAATACTAGGGGCATTTCTGCTAACAATATGTTTCTGGGAAAGTGGTAAATGGCACTCTGCTCAGGTGACAAATCTGTTGGGTTCACATGCATATGCATGTAAGCAGAGTCCGGGATAGCTGTGAGGGTAAATTTGATTTTTGAGTAATTTTTTTCATTATATATTCTCTTCTACATCTTAATAAAATCCAGTAAGCATGGGAAAAACATTAAAAAGCACTATTAGAAACTATTATCTGTCCCAGTAATTTTAATTAGCATTATCCTGTCTGCTTCATCCTACTAGACTATGAGTCTCTTAAATGAAAGACCTGGGGTTCAGGATTATTTGTTTTGCTTGTGTTTCCCCCAAAACAGCATATGGAAAATAGACAATAAATGACTGTTTTAATAAGAACACCTATAATAAATATTGCTGCTGTTGTGAATTTCACAGACCCATCAAGATAATCAAAAGAGAACAGCATGATCATTCCTATCATACATTTTGGACAATGGATTTCCTTTCTCGACTGTAATTCTCCTTTGTAAAAAGGCTAGATGCAGAGTTAAATTTGCACTTAAGTTTCTTAGTTGGACACACATTAAATATTCGGATTTGATTGAAGCTTTTGATTTGATGCTTACAATACCCTAGACTATTTTGAAAGAATATTGTTTCTATCTCAATACCTTTTTCATGTCACTATTTGGGATACAGCATTTATTTTCTTAATACATGTGACCTAAAGTATAATATTCTGCCAACTGAAAGAGAGTTCATGATATATATATATATGTATATATATATATATATTCAATTTTCTCTCAAGAAATTTATACCCTCCATAGATCCATTTGGATGCTACAGTTTATAATTTTGTTGCAATTTATTAGTTACAGATGTTTGTAAAGCACTGGAAGGCATTTGACCAAGTTAAGAAAAATAAAAGAATTAACTCAGTAGGCATCCCCAAACCTACTTCCTGTAAACTTCAGCATTCAACTAACGTGAAACTAAAATAGCTCATGAAGTCCTCCAGTTCTGTTGTATCATCTTATTGCAAAGAAGAGGAGAGACACAGGTGAACACATATAGCAAGGAAGGAGAAAGGAAGGGGGCACTTCATAGCAAGTATTTCCACATTTAGACCATAGCAAAAGCCTTTGACTTTGAAATTTTGTCTCCTATCATGATGATCAGGACAGCCTCTGAAGGCTAGA
Source organism: Acomys percivali (assembly GCA_907169655.1). NCBI lineage: Eukaryota > Metazoa > Chordata > Mammalia > Rodentia > Muridae > Acomys > Acomys percivali. The sequence continues at coordinate 113,880,373 of OU015745.1, read as the reverse complement.
AACCATGTTCTCAGGGTCTTAAATAGTAAAATAAGTCTGTAGTGTAAGTATAATAATACGTAAAAGTTACTCACCAAATGAGCCGGTCTATAACTTTGTTGTAACTCAAGAGACTTGTGGTTTAATTGATTTCAACTTATTTCTAAAATGTGTTCCCTTGGGAACATGACATTTAATATGGAATTTGGGGAAAATAAAAAGCTGGAGAATAAATAAGCAATTTTCCTATTATTATTGAAGGAGATCTGGCCATTATTTGGGGGGGAGGGAGAGGTCGCATGTGAACTATTAAAAGTTGTACTCTGTAGGAAAGCAATGATACTGTTACAGACCCTGCCACAGCCTGAGTGAAATATCCTTTAGACCACACAAATCCCTTTGCCTAGATTGCATGCTCAGCAGATTTTTTATAGTAAAATAAATAAAAAGATACCACAGTTTGCAGTTGTAATTACTCCAGGAACTAGGCAAATATATAGAAATTTTCATTCTGTGTGAGAAATCAGTATTCTGTGTCACCAACTAAACTTTTATTAAAACAAATAACTTAACAAGTATTTATTAAGTAAATGAAATGAGCAAGACATTCTCTCTACTGCAGAAAATCTCAGTGTAGAAGGATGGAAAGAAAGCCACAAAGCCTACTTCATGAAACTGCAGATGGGTGATGTCTTCAAGGCCCTGGGACAGGTTCACCAAAGTCTTCATGCATGAGTGACAGTTCAAACTCAAAGGCAATTTATTTATTGTTTTAAATTTATAAAGCATGAATTGAATCAGTTAGATTTCATAAGAAATACTTCATTGAATCAGCTCTTTTCAACTCTCCCTTTATTAGTTTCTGGACTTGTTGCTGTGACAAGACACTCAATACAAACAATCCAAAAGGCCAGATGTATTTATTTGGTTATAGTTCATCATGTCAGGATAATTATGGCAGCAGGACTGTGAGATCCTTGGTCTCTTTTTGTTTATGACCAGAGAGAAATGAATACTGATGCTGTTTGTTTTCTCTTTTTATCCAGTTCAATATCCTAGAGCAGTAAATGTTGCAACCACAATTCATTTGGATCCCTCTCCTGACTTTAACCTGATAATCCCTACAGGCATGGCCAGTGGCCCATTTTTTGAATGGTTCTAGCTTCTGTCAAGGTGACAGTATTGTCTATCAAGCTTTCTATGAGTTTTAATAAAACTATGTACTGAAAACGATTAGTGATAATATTCTATGAACAAAACATTTGAGATGAAACCTAAACACTCAACACAAATTTGAATATCTTTGTACAACACTACAACCTACCTAAGTAGTTTGTTGTTATTAGAAATATAAAATTTCAATAAAAAGTGATGCAGAGTGTGTATAATTTATTGCACAGAAGTTTCATTTTGAAGTGGTGAAATGAAGACTGTGAATATATTTCAAGTTATTTTAGCTTGTTACTGAATTTCTTCCTTCATTAATGCTCTCTAGCTATGTTATATTTTTGTGTGTATTTTTTAATGCTTCCTTTGTCTTCATACAGCCGAAACACGTACCCACAATTCTGCAATGCATCCAAAAATCATAATTTAAATGTTACTCAGAAATAATGCTTGGAAATATTCAAGTCCACATTTCACAAAAAATATAGATCTTTTTGTCAGTAGAGACTGACTTGAGGAAACCTATTTCTATCATTTTACTAAGAATGAGAATGTTAGCCTATGCTTTCTCTTTACAAGATTTTATCTGTGACATACATGTTACATGTTAGAAAGGGCAGGTAGCCCTTTTGAGTCACACAATGTGTTAATAAATGTGGAACATACTGAGCTTTACTAGGAACTTATATGATAACTTAAATTTATTTACGTCTCAACTTTTCAACACAAGCAGTAACAACGGAACATTTGAGAATGAATGCTCAGATGAAATATATTGGTCAATAATATACAAAATTTCAATGTGTACATTTGACCTAATTTTATCTCTCCTCAAAGTCACTAAAGGGGATATATGGATATACATGTTTAAAAATAGTTGCAAGAAAAGTCTCTAAATGGTAACAGTCATCAATTTGAGACAGCGTGCATAACTCACACCATGCAATCTTTTGGCTGTAGGAGCACAGAGATTTTTCTTAAAGCGTTATTTTTAAAAAAGACTCCCATACTCTGGTTTCTTAAAGTATCCTGCTCCAAATGATCTACAACTGATATTCAATACACACAACAAACCAGCTATGACTCTGTTGGCCACCATTGAAAGGGTATTGGCATTTGAGTTGTAATGTAATTACAAAAGCTAAGCTATTTTTTTTAAAGACATAAAGTACCAAAAGAAATTTATTGTTGGAATGTTCAAAATTCGGAACATTTCTTCTGTAATACCTTTGTAGTTTTGAAATTCAAATTTGATTGTGACACTAAATTTTCATTGACTTAGACATTGGTCAGTTATGCACAAATACCTAAATCTAGCTTTGTATCAATGTAGAAATTCTACTTACAGCTTTTAGGATTTGTAAGAACATTCCATGAGAAAAATATATTTTAGGATCATTTTCAACAACCATTATTACAGTGTATGGAGTATATACATTAAGACATAAGATAAATAAATGAAGTATTATGACTGATCCAAGGCTTCAAGCTCTTCCTTGTGAGAATAATATGAATGCTTAAAACCGTCTAGCTCAGTGTTGAGATGCATCAAGGAACCACCTGTAACAGATAAGGAAAAGGTTATTTGGTAATAATCCACTTCCACTTCGAACCTAATTATGTAATACTATTTTAAAAACTTAACTAAGTTATATTTTCTCATGTTAGCTAGGAAGAAATAAAATTTTTCTTTACTTTATAAATGGGTTGTACTATTCAGAGATTTTATAGTTTTAAGTAGAATGACTGATGTGTTGGGTTTGAAAAAGTTCACATAATTTAGTAATATAACCTCTTTTTTCTGTTATGATTTGAAGCATTTGCAGCTGTAATGGCCTTAGAGTCTCTGGGATAAAGACCTTAGCCAAAGCCAGGAGTTGCCTATAAAGATCCTTTTGACAGAAGCTGGGATTCAATCCAGGCTCATTTCAGCAATATTTGTGGAGAAGAGGATTGAACTCAATATATTTGACCCAAAAGTGCATTTTTGGGGGCTTGCACCATATTTATTAAAGCCTTGTGGCAAAACGAGAAGTTATTAAATGGGCAAAAGCTGCCTTATAAAGACACCGTCCTGAGCAGTAATAGTTCAATCCGACGTATTTCTGCTGATCAGCTACCTGGAGCCATATCCCGGGCTAGGAACTCGTGGTTATAAAAAAGAGACAAATAATACCCACAGATTCGGGCAATGCACCCTCAATCAGAGAGAAAGAAGATATAAAAAACACTAACACAAGGCACAGCACTGTAGATGGCAAAAGCAATACACAGCATGGTGCTAGCTGGAGCTAGAAAAAAAGGTAGGGTCACATTCCCCAAAGAAGTCACACGGAAGTTGAACGCTGTTCAGATGGCTTTTGAACAGTGCGGGGGGTAAAGGAAAGAATTCTATCCTAAAATCTGGTAAACATGGAGTATATTTAAAAAAAAAAAAACCTAAGATGAGCAGTTCAGAAAGCAGAATTTTTGTTTGGACAGTAACTACATATTTTAGAAGAAACTATTAATGTAGACGACGCCACATGTGATTCTAAAATGATATTACATATCTGAAATGTACACGGTCATTTCTCTATCATTTGTCATATTAGAAAGGGATGAATAAGTTGAACATACGTGAAGAAGCATGACCGAAGCCAAACACAGAGCTGTTAAAGTCACCACCTCACTACTTACCAGGCACCAGACTCTGTGTATTACGTTCTTATGGCTGTAACAAGTTACTACAATTAAGGGCTTAAAGCAAGCGAAAGCAATTCCCTGGTTGTTCTTGGAATTTGAAGTCCAAAACGAATCATCAGGGATGTAGTTCATCTAAAGGTGTTAGGGGAAAATCTAATTCTTTGCCATTTACAGCTCTTACATTCCTTGGCTGCTGTCCCCTTCCTGTATCTTCAGAGCCAGCAGCACAATGTCTTTGAGTCAGTTTTTTCCCCTGACTGCTCCTATCATCATATATTCTCACTTAGAGTACTCTTAGGGAGCACGTCGTAGTGACACCAAACCTATTCCAGTAATTCAGCCTCATTTTCTTTTTTCACATTCTAAATTATAGTTTAAGTATCTTTTTTCTGTTCATAGGAATATATTTCCATTTTCCATGGTATCGATATGTAGATTTGGAGGCCCATCATCCAACTTACTATCCACTAGGAATATTACTGAATCCTCAATGCTTTCCATTCCTTCTCACTTAAAGAGATACTAATACCATCTCACATGCTTGTACTTGGGTACAGTTGAAGAAAAGGGTATAAAGTATTTATCATGCTATGTAAGAAAAACTGCAACTATCATTGGAATTTCTATTAATGGTGCTGTCATTTAGAAAATTTTCAACAACAAACTGACCTTGCTGACTTTGAAAATGTGAATAACCCTTTGAAGAGAGAGATTGTGCTATGAAAACATGACATTTCAATTTCTGAAGGATAAATTGATTTGAGTGAGGCTCTTTGTGGAGAGGCTAGATGTATGGATATTTCTAGAAGGATAGTTTATACAACTATTTAGATAAGTGCCAAATACTTATTGTGTACTTAGTAGGTATAAAATGAGTATTTGGGACTTTTAAAGTCTGTGATTTAATAGCAAAATATAATTCCAATGGAAAGACAAGCAAGAATATAATAAATATTTACTAAATGTGATCACTGATAAAACATACTTATATATTCATATTATATACTAGTTCATCAAGTATAATTAAAAATAAAATTATCTGTTTGCAGCCATTTTAAAGAGAGGGTTTAGTGCTTTGCAGTTCTCTCAGAAAAAAATGATGACATTCCAATGGACAGTTATGATATTCTGGAACACTGGACAGACATAACCAAAGTGTTAAAATAAGCACAGTCTTTATACAATAACTTATGACATTTTGGTGCCAAAATATTTTGTGCGAAAATGTGTTTATTATTTCTGGGTTATTTTTGGCTACAGAAAGAACACAAGTGGATGCCGAGTTGCAGACTTTATCATGAGTCGGATGAGAGTGCACAAATGTCAAAGTACATTTTGGGAATCAGTAAAATTCACACAGCCCAGATCATAAGAAGTCAACCTTGTAGAAACAGACATTAAAATATATAATTTTTTTCTTTCTTTTTGAAAGTTCCCGTGTTCTCTCAAATGAACCATAGAAAGTTTTAAGGAATGTACTCTTACTTCTATTTTTGTGAAAGACACATCAGTATTTCAACAAGGTGCAGAGTGAGAGACCTTGGAACTTTCCAGCCAAAGTTAAACATCTCCATCAATTCCCGCCCTTTATGGCTCAGGAGCTTTGTGGAAAAGCAATCAGGGCATTATAAAAGTCATAGAGGATGAAAGGTACCAAGGAAGCAAGGTCATTAAAACACATCAAGACAAATGTACAGATGAACTTATAAAGACCGTGGCACCATGCGTAAGGCCTGCACACGTATGAGCCTATTGGAGTCCAAATGCTGAGAGTAGAAGTGAACCCATGCCCTGATCCCTAACTCAGACAAGAGAAAAAAGCCAATCACCCTCTATTCCTGGGGCCAGTGTCATATGGACCAAATCAAAGAGACAAAATTCAATGTTTAACATTACTTGATATACTACTTTACCTTCACTTGATGTGGTACAGATAATGACAAAAAGCAAATTGTGTGTGTGTGGGGGGGGGGGGGGGGCAAGGTTTATTTGGCTTACATGGCCAATCATTGAAGGGAAGTCAGAGCAGGAACTCTAGTTGGAGCAGAAAGAGGAACCAAAGCCCATCTGCGGAGACATGTTGCTTCCCATAACAGGCTAGATTCCCCTACATTAATCATTAATCAAGACATACCCACAGGCCTGTTTGATAAAGGCATCTCTTCCAATGAGGTCCCTTTTCCCCATGTAACCCTAGCTGATGTTAAGTTGACAAAAGCCAGCCATCATATCTGACAAGAAATTTATTTAATTACTGAGTCAAGACTATACTTTGAAAAATTTGAAGTTGCATTGTGAATTTATCTTACTTATCATTACTATAAAATTCATGAAATACAACACCTAATAATTTGAAGGAAGCTGGAGATTATTACATTACTTTTCTCTTTATTATGCAATGTGTACTGGTTGTTTAATGCATTTTTATACATGCATACAACTTGACTAAACCCATCTTTATTATGAATGAAAATGGGGAAAGCAATTTAAATATCCAGTAATAGATAATGAGATAGTTATAAATGGAAAACATGAAGGCTGTTTTAAGGACTAGTGTTATATCTTGAAGTGTTAATTATTGTTAAAATATATACTTGTTTTTTAAAATACAAATTGAAGTGACACCATGATAGATGGCCATAGTTATGTTCTCTACTGTTCTTTGGTGATGTATCAATAGAGGACAGACTAAAGAAAATTAATTCTGCTGATTAGGTTTAATACTTAAGCTATTTTCCATTCATACCTTAGATTTAGAATATTCCGAAGATAAACGTGGCGGTTAACATGTTAATCCAATAATAGTTTCTATCAGTTCAAAACTAAAGTAATAATAAAAAATTACTAATTTTATATTGAAATACTTGTTTTATTCTATGTGTCTGGGCATTTTTCCTGAATGTAAACGTGTGCACCACCACATGTTTACCTGCTGCAGTAGAAAGGGGTGTTGGATACACTCTGGAAATGGAGTCATGAGTCACTGTTAGCCACCACCTCAGGGCTTCGGATAAAACCAGGGTCCTCTGCAAAGCGCACATGTAAAGTTCTCTCCACACTGAGCCATGCCCCTGCTCCTGTGTTTGAGCTTTAGGTAGCACCTAGTTACAAACGCAATTGTGTTCTATGAAAGAGCCACAATGCCTGAGACTCACTGAACTGTCTCAGGATTGTGTCAGAGACAAATTCCACAAACAGCCCTTCCAAGTTAAAGAATCACATTTTAATTCAATGCACTTTTAGAACCAATGATGATGTCAGTGTGTAATCCAGCAAAAGCAAGCTCCTCGGTAGATACTGTTCCCGTTTTGGCAAGGAAACTAATCTTTAAGCAGATATTTGCAAATGTTTGTGAAACTGTTATAATGATTGTTCTCTTAACAAGGGGGTACTTAAAGAAAACTTAGTGACCAAGCAAAAGTTAACATGCATTTAAGACAGAACAACAGAGGAAGGAGGGTCATTTAAAGCAGAGAAAATTGAGTATGTAAATGGCAATGTTTTATAACCATGAGCACCAAGTAATGTGGGATTGATTAGTAAGTAGATAATAAGAGGACCCTGTAGCAAAGTCCAGGCCATATTTTGATTTTAAAATTTTGCAATAGTGAACATGTAATTCAATATTGCTCTCTGGGTAAGTATTTTGTGTCAGTAGATAAGACCAGTGAAGATATGAACTCAAAGTGTTGACGATTCCTTGGAGAAATTTGTAAGAGAAGAAAAAAAATATCTAGGGCCGCAGTTGGAAGGCACTGTCAGTATGACATGAAGTGTTTTGCCCTGGCAGCAACAATCATACTGTCAAGCCAGTGGGATTTGTGGTTAAGGAAGCAAAAGAAAAGCATTTTTACTTAGTACCTTTTTATGTCCACTAAAAACAGTAATATTGCGAACATAAGGGAATCACAAGTACCGAGAGATGAGAGACGATTTCTCCATGAATGAAAGAAGTTCAGCAAACGTGATGTGCTGTGTGCATCAATGTGTTTCTCATTAAGAGAATCTCGTTTTCGTTTCCATTTTGTCTTCTCATTTGTGCAACAGTTTTGTGAATCTGGAAGTATGAAGCAAGGCACAGGAACGTAACTAAAAACTGATAGAGAAAAAAAAAATCTGTTCGTTTTTCTACTACCAAAAATGTCTCATAAACTGCACAGTATGGATGCTAACTTGCCGTTTGCTTCATCAGTAGTTTTTTGAGTGAAAAAGCATTTTAAAATAAGAAATGCAGGTTTCCCAAAGAATAAATGCAGACTTGAGAATAAAGAATTCTAATGTGTACGCCTGTCTCTTTACTACTTTCTAGTTTGCATTTCATGTGCAGGAGGCCAGGAAACACTAGAGAGGCGGGTTCGGAGAAGAAACTGGTTAGAGGAAGAAGATACAGTGAAGGACCTCTGTAGACACTGGGCCAAATGGAAGAACGGAAGAGTCATTCATATTAGATGCAGTTTCCATTACTTATGGAAGTCTAGTGGGCACCTTCTCAGCGGCCCCTCCAGAACAACTTGGTACCAAGACAGTTTATACACAGAAGGGGGAAGTGTGCAGAAAAAAGATGCTTCCTGAAACCTATCCAAGGTCACACACCACTAGAATATTCTAAGACAGCTGGCATATTCTCTCTTGCCCTAAGAAAGGCAAAGAAGTTTGAAAAAAAAAGCTGCCAGAAATATTGAGCTTGGGAAGCTGTTCTGAAACGGACTGTGTTGTGGGCTCCTATAAACATTCATGTGGTGCTGTAACTAAAACAGGCACGGAGACTTTTCTGGTGATAAGTTGAAAGGCAGTGATGGACTGCTCACCTCAGAATACACAGGAAGGACCACATGCTTCTCGTTGTGAGGATACTGTTTCCAAATTAAGGGGAGTATATTAGCTGGGACCAACTCAAACGCTGTGCTGGGGAGACTAGGGTGAAAGTTTCAATGAAGAAAATTTGTGATGACTGACTTAAAAAATTTTTTTTTATTAATTTATTCTTGTTACATATCAATGATTATCCCATCCCTTGTATCCTCCCATTCTTCCTTCCCTCCCATTTCCCCCTTATTCCCCTCCCCTATGACTGTTCCTGAGGGGGATTACCTCCCCCTGTATATGCTCATAGGGTATCAAGTCTCTTCTCGGTAACCTGCTGTCTTTCCTCTGAGTGCCACCAGGTCTCCCCCTCCAGGGGACATGGTCAAATGTGAGGCACCAGAGTACGTGAGAAAGCCATATCCCACTCTCCACTCAAGTGTGGAGACTGTTCTGACCATTGGCTAGATCTACTACTCAGCTATTAAAAACAAGGAATTCCCGAAATTTGTGGACAAATGGAGTGAGCTAGAAATGATCATAATGAGTGAGTTAACCCAGAAGCAGAAAGACTCAAATGGTATAGACTCACTTATATCTGCATACTAGCCCAATGGGCATGTCCCATGAAAGCCTTCACTTACCAGGAAACTGGGACAGAGGGGAGGACATCCTATTGGGACTCTAGATGAGAGAAGCATGGGAGAATAGCAAAGTAGAAGGATCCAGAGGGTCCTAGAAACCTACAAGTTGAACATTATGATAGGCAGATTTGGGCCCAGGGGTCCCGCTCAAACTAAGGCACTAGCCAAGGACAATACAGGCAGTAAACTTTAAACCCCTACCCAGATGACTGATTTTTTATTTCTTTTCTTTTCTTTTCTTTTTTCTTTTTCTTTTCTTTTTTTTTTTTTGAGAAAAGGACAAGGTCACAAAAATGAGGTTGCAAGCTTATGTACATTAGTAAAACAGACAGTGCTGCTGGAGGGATGGGATGACAACACAGACTGCTAGGTAGCGCGGACATCCCATAATAGCTTTGGGTTCATCATGGAGTAAGAAGGGAAGAGTAAAGGATGAGGTACAGTAATCAAGGGGTATAATCTTAAACCACAATATGAATGTGCGGAAACTGGGGTACTGTGTCCTTGGATTTAGGAAATAGATAATTACAGAAAGCTTCTAAGCAACAATCCCAGTCAGCCAGAGGACTTCACTCCCAACCCCGCCTCCTGCCTTCACATTATCCTCTTGTGTTTACACTATTTTTCAGGGGATAAGTTGTTATACCACTTAAAATTAAAAGTCAACAGAGGCAGCCAATTAAGATCCACCTACACCTTTGCTGCACCTACATCCTTATAGGCCTGTGGGCTTGTGTAGCTGCCTACAAATCCTGTGGAACTGTAAGAAGCCACTGGAAAGAGGCATGGTTTTGAACAATGAAGAAAGGGTTAATTAACTTATTTTATGTGCTTCAATTCTGAGTATGTTTTACTGGCGTCTCTTAAAAGAATGGTAAGAGCTGGGCTTGGCGGCACACGCCTGTAATCCCAGCAGTCAGGGAGGCAGAGGCAGGCAGATCTCTGTGAGTTTGAGGTCAGCCTGATGTAGAATGAGAGTCCAGGACAGCCAAGGCTACACAGCGAACAACAACAACAACAACAACAACAACAACAACAACAACAACAACACCATAAAAAAACCTCCAAAAGAATACTGTTGTATAATTTCTAGAATCACTCATTACGTATTTTTTGTTAAAAATTATAACCTACTTAACCTTTCCCACAGTAAAATTTCTGGATATTTTAGTCCTATTTGAGCATGTACTTCATACTCCCACATTTCAGTCCATAACTTAATTAAATCATATATTTAAGTCATTTCTGATGTGTACACCATGGGAAGGGGACTCTTGAGTCATCTATGTAAATAATCAGGGAGAGAGTAAACTAAACATTCTATATGCTGGTTCTGAAATTTACAGAAAGCTAAAAAATTCTGTTATTTAATTGATGATATGATATATGATGCTTTCCTTTTCTATAATAATTTAATCATCTAGTAAAATGTCTTTGTATGAGGAAATTAATTTTTAAAGTTTAGCTGATAAATTATTTCATTCAAAAAGTTTACTTTTAAAGTTATTTAGTAAATCTTGATGTCATTACAAATTTACATCTCTCATAAGGTGTTCAAACTGCACCATTAATTTAGTGTGTGTGTGTGTGTATTTGTGTGTATGTGTGTGTGTGTGTAACAAAATTAAAGAAAAGTGTCCATGAATTTAAGGGAGAGCAGGTTTAGTACATGGAAGGAGGTGTATTTGGAGGGAGAAAAGAGATTTGGAGATGGTAGGTAACATTTTTTGGGAAGGTGTCAGCTGTACATTTGAACATGGGAAATGTCACAGAAAACTGGGAAATAGACCCTTAAAAATAAGTAACCTAATAAGTATAGATTCAGAAACAAATTAGCTCAATAAAACCTGATGGATATGCATAGGGCAATTTATATAGATGAGTGCCATTTTTAAACTTTTATTTTATTAGTATATTCAGATTATATCTCAAGTTATCCCATCACTTGTATCCTCCTGTTCCTCCCTCACTCTCACTTTCACCCTACTCCCCTCCTCCCCCACTATATGGTCATAGGCTATCAGGTCTCATCTTGGTAGCCTGCTTATTCTTTCTCTGAGTGACACCAGGCCTCGTCATCAAGGGGAAGTGGTCAAATATGGGGCACCAGAGTTCATGTCAGAGTCAGTTCCCACTCTCCACATAACTGTGGAGAATGTCCTGTCCATTGGGTAGATCAGTGTAGGGGTTTGATGTTTACTGTTTGTACTGTCCTTGGTTAGTGCAGTAGTTTAAGCAGACTCCCCTGGGCCCAGATCCACCTGTCATGATATTCTTCTTGTAGGTTTCTAGGACCCTCTGGATCCTTCTAGTTCCCCATCTCCTATATTTCTCTTACCTAGAGTCCCAGTAGGATCTCTTCACATCTATCCTAATCTCCTGGTAAGTGAAGACTTTCATGGGACACGCCTTTTGGGCTAGTGTCCAATTACAAGTGGGTATATACCATGTGAGTCTTTCTTCTTTTGGGTTAACTCACTCATGTGATCATTTTTAGTTCTATCCATCTGTCTACAAATTTCTGGATTTCCTTGTTTTTAAAAGCTGAGTAGTATTCCATAGTATAAATGGACCACAGTTTCTCTATCCATTCTTCAACTGAGGGGCATTTAGGCTGTTTCCAGGTCTGGCTATTATGAATAAGGCTGCTATGAACATGGCGGAGCATATGTCCCTGTTGTGTGGTAGAGCATCTTCTGGGTATAGCGAAGGTTTCCAGTAGGATGTATACCAGAATACAAACATTTTCTAAATAACTTACACTTTAACAAGTGTGTGAGGAAGTAAGAGCAGTGTTCAATAAATCTTTATAAGCAATATTTTGAAGAAAGAGAGATATCATTTGATGAGATTCAGTGGGTTATAATGTATTGACAAATAAAATCAGTAAAATTGGGCATAAAAATGGTGATATATAAGTAGCCTAACACCAGGAATTCATGCAATAATGGACTGATCACACACACAATTCTTAATGGCACTTACTCCAGTTTTGACAGTTTCTAGTTTCTAGGAGATGTGACATGAAGAAGTTGGCCCATTAGCTGAATAGTATTGGCATGGCTGATGCTATAGCATCCGTTATGCTCTTCCTCTTATTCCTCTTGTTGTATTCTATAACTAACTGATGGAAATATGGTAAACATTACATTATAACTGTGGGTTCGTATTTTGATCTAGCTCTGTGAATTTAGTTCAGCATTTTTAGTTTATGCTACTCTAAACATGATTTTTTTTTTCCTCAAAGACCGAATACTTGTTTTTTTAATGTTACTACAATGAGCCTAGGTGTTGCTACTTTTTTGATGCTATTTGTCATACTTTTAAAATCTGTAGCTGCTACCATTTATCAGTTGAAAATATCATTATTGCTAGAAGTCTCTGTATTTAATTCTCTAGTCCCCTTTCCTTCTGAGATTCTTATTTCATACAGATTTTTAAAGTTTTTTTATTTGAATTTCTTACAGATGTTTATTCTCTGTGTGTTCTGTTTTCTGTATTTTATAGGGAATTTTCTCTGTATCATTCTCGATTTTTTTCAATACATATTTCAGTTCACTGGTTACTTTTTAAATTTTCTGTTGAATCTTCTGCTACGTACAGGTAGTAGATGTCTTATCTAAAATAAAAATAAAATCAATGACTCAAAGCCCTAAAATAATACATGCACTTTTTTTTTGTTGTTGTTCACTTTTAGGATGTAATTTTTTATTTTTGAACTCTTTACTTACAAATTTCTTAGGCAATTGAAATTTGAAGAGGAAAAAATTAGCACGAAAAGCTCCTTCTACCCTGATTTTCCTCCATCTCTCATCATTGCCTTGTTATTGTGTAATTTAATTAATTTAATTTTCATTTAATTCTCTGGAACATATGAAACCATCATTTAAAATTTAATAACAAAAAATGCAATTTAAAAATGATCATCCTTCCAGTTCCTCAACAGACATCTCAACAAAAAAAAGAGTCAAGCAACCAATAAGCGTTGAACATATCTTACACATGATTGATAATTAAAGAGTCATATGTTTCTACATACTACTACTACTAATTGAGACGATCAAGGAAAATATCAAATTCTGACCAAGATATTGAGCCAAGAACTTCCTCTTTTTGCTTCTGGGCTGCAAAATAGGTCACTCTGAGATACAGATTGGCAGTTTCTTGTACAAGTTAGTACACTTTCCCCCATTATACAAAGTAAATTCATCCTTGGTGATATTTACTTAAATAAACTGAAAACTTATGTTTATAAAAATCTACATATTAACTGAGGACAATTTTATTGACATCAAGCACTGAAAAGGAATCAATTTGACCCTCCCTAGGTTAAAAAAAAAACTGATAGTCCACACAGTGAACTATTATTCAATGCTAAATGAAACAAACGATCAAGCTATTATGATACATGAAGAAACTAAAAGGCACATTCAAAAATAATCTAAAACTGTAGCATAGTATCTGATTTTCTAGCTATGTGATATTCTAGAAAAGCAAAAACTATGGAGACTCTGAAATGATCAGGAATTTGGAGAAAGATAGCTGAGAAGGCGATGCACAGAGGACTTCTAGGAAGTGAGCTTATTTTTCATGATGCTATAAAAGCAGATAAAAGTCACTTCATATCTGTAGCATCCATGAAATGATAAACAGCAATACTGTGCTCTACTGTAAGCTTTGGGGTTTAGGTTTGTGGTGGTTTGAATGAGAATGGCCTCTAGAGGATCATGTGTTTGATTGGCTTGTCATAAGGGAGTGATGCTACTTGGGAGGGATTAAGAGGTGTGGGCTTGCTGGGATAGGAGTGTCTTGGAGGAAGTGCATCCCTGAAAGTGGGATTTGGTTTTGAAGAGCCCATACCAGTCCCAGTGCCTCTCTCTCTTCCTCTTGCCTTTGGGTCGGGATGTAGAACTCTCAGCTACTATGTCTTTCTATGTCGTGCCGTTCTCCTGTTGTGAGGTCAATGGACTAAATCTCCAATTAAATTATTTGTTTTATAAGAGTTGTCATGGTCACGGTGTCTCTTCACAGGAATAGAACAGTGACTAAGTCAAGTTTAAATGACATATTAAGGTGGGGTAATAGATTATGAATGATGTGTCATTGTGGTATGGTGTGGTCCATATGTAGATGAGAGAGGTTGCGCTAGTGTACTGTTTAAAGTGGTATATGAAAGCCCATTTCATTTCTTTACTATGAACCTAAATCTACCAGTTAAGCTAAAATTTATTCTTTTAACAGTTGTATCTCCTCATATTGCCATGTAAGGAAAAAGAAGCCAAGATTTCTGTTTTGTCTCCTGTAAAGTAACTGTTTCTAATTACCTAGTTTAGTCTCACAGGAATAAATAACACCAACGCCTTGTGAAGTATTTAAAAACAGAATGATATTAGTTATCTTTTTTTGTATATTTTTATTTTATTAATTTATTCATATTACATCTCAATGGTTATCCCATCCCTTCTATCCTCTCATTCCTCCCTCCCTCCCATTTTCCCCTTACTTCCCTCCCCTATGACTGTGACTGAGGGGGACTTCCTCCCCCTATATATGCTCATAGGGTATCAAGTCTCTTCTTGGTATTAGTTATCTTTTAAAAAGTGAATAACTTTTTAATTTATTCACCATCATTGTTGTAGCCCTATCCCGCCTAACCTCCCAGTCTCACCCCCTCCCTCTCCTTCATCCCTCTTCCCTGTTCTTCAAAAAGGGGGAGACCCTCTTCCAATCTAACCAAGCTCATCAAGTTGTTGTGAGAACTGAGTTGGTCCTCTTCCCCTGTGGCCTATCAAGTCAGTCCCCCCCAGGGGGTGAAGTAACTGAAAAGCTGGCAAGAGAATCCATGTTAGAGAGAGCCTATGCTTCCTTTACTAGGGGATCCATATGAAGCTTGAGCTGCCCATCAGCTGCATCTTTGTAGGAGGCCTAAGACCAGTCCATGCTAGGTCTTTGGTTGGTGCTTCAGTCTCAGCAGTCCCCTATGGCCCTAGTTAGTTGGCTCTGTTGGCCTTCTTGTGAAGCTCCTGTCACTTCCAGGTCCTTTTCACCTTCCCCCTACTTTTCCATGAGGCTCCTCAATTCTCACCTAATATTTGGCCGTGAGTCTCAGCATCTGCGGCTGGATGTGGCTTCTCAGAGGACAACTCTGCTTGACTCCTGTCTGCAAGCATAGCAGGGTATCATTAATAGTGTCAGGGATTGGTTCTCTCTTATTGAGTTTGGTCTTAGGTTGGGCCAGGGATTAGTTGGGCTTTACCTCAATCTCTGACATATCTCTTCCATCTTTATCCCTGCATATCTTATAGGCAGGATGAATTGTGAGTCAATGTTTTTGTAGGTAGGTTGGTATTTCTCTCCCTCTACTAGGAGACTTGTCTAGCTAGAAGGTGTCCTCTTCAGTCTCTCTGACCCCTGCTACCAGGATTCTTTGTTAGAGACCCTCACATATGCCCCAGGAGCCTACGCTGACTTAGGTCTTGGAATTACTCCATATAGACCAAATTGGCCTGGAATTTGTAATCTTAATGTCTCAGGCATTGTGAGTGCTGGGATCAGGTATTTTTCAGTTATTTTTATGCATATAAGTGATTTGTCTTTATGTATGTAAGTACATAGCATTGGTGCCTGGTGCCATTGGATAGCAAAAGGGTGCCAGATGGCCTGGAACTGGAGTTTTGGATGAGTGTAAGCTGCCACATAGGTGTTGGGAACTGAATCCTGATCCCCTGCAAGAGCAGTAAGTGCTGCTAACCACTATGCTATCACTCCAGCCTTTGTGGAGTGCCGTAGAATAGAAAACCAACCTCCTTTTCTTCGTTCCTCCGTTCCAGAGAAAATAATCAAAAAGCAATTTGAACATCAGCCCTTCTTTGGATTTCAGCTAAATTGATTGGTTAATAACATGAAATTATTTTATATTCTTCTTTTTCTTACCTTAAATATTTTCTTCCCAAATTGAAGCCATATATAATGGTTGCCATTTATTTACAGGCTGCTATCACCTCCATAATTTTTCTGTACTTATGTTAGCCATTACTGTTTAAATTGACCTTGACTTTCAAGTGCTTGCTTCCTATTCCTCCTACCTTCATCGCCCATTCCCAGAGCAGTCAGCTGCTCAGACTTTTGTCCCTGGCCCACATCTATTTTTCAACCTAAAAACACTCTACTGTGTAGCTAAAGTAAGGGCTACAGATATCAACTCATGCATGCATTGCCATTTTATTAGCTTCTGAGATACTAATGCAATTTTACTGCATAAACCATCTGAATACATTAGTTTTTGTACTCGAGTCCTAGGCTCTGTGCTGATTGTTTAAAATTGGAAATTTAATTTACTTTCTCAGGCCCATTTTTGTTATCAGTGTGCTGGGCATGTGTGAGATTCTGTGAATTTAGGGCAGGTCAGAACTTGAAGTGACAGTAAACACAGTGTGATCTAACAATTCAGAAATACAGATTTGTTAGTACTCTTGTTTTTCAATGCCACAGTCTTTTGAAACTTGCTAATGAGAAAGTTAATTGTTTTATTGATTATATTCATGGGGTCTGTGGCCTTTTTGTATTTGTGAGCATACTCATTTTGAAAACCAAAAGTTAAACATTATCCTACAATTGTTAGAACAGGAAGGGATGTATGACTCCAAGGAGACACTGTTTTCTAGACATAAGACTGATCTACAGACGAACTCACAGAAACTGTGACAGCATGCACAGGGCCTGCACAGGGTTAAGCCGGGCAAGGTCCTAGGGCTGAGAGGAAGAAGGAGACATAGGCTTCCATCCTTAACCAAGAAGTTAGCTGCAGGTGACACATGCTTGCACATGGAAAATTAGTTTTCCCATTGGAGTCTCATTGAGGATATTAATCAAACTTAAGGGTGGTCCCCACTCCCAGAAGTGGGTGGCCAAAACAGGTCAAACAATTTCCACCAAAGGATTAATACATTAAGAGCATGCATAAAATTTATAATAGGGAACACTGCACACATTCACATAGATTATATTTTTAGTTTTGAAAAGAAGTAAATGCTGCCACCTCTGACAAAATGGCTGAACTTAGGGGGCATTTCAGTAAGTGTTATCAGTTCTACATGATTCCATTTACCGGGGGTTAGTTTCAGAGAAGCCAAAGAGAATGGTGGTTACCAGAGGCCATGGGAAGGAGAAGCAGAGAGTTGAGTTTGTATTGTTAAGCTTGGTCAAGATTTATTAGTTCTAGATGTCCAGTCTATAGCAATGACAATTCAACAATACTGTATGAGGCACTTAGAATTGTTAAGATAGAAGAGCATGTTTAATATGCTCCTAGAATGCACAATGTACACACACACACACACACACACACACACACACACACACACACACACA
>OU015745.1:113849909-113862715 GCA_907169655.1 Acomys percivali | reverse complement strand
CACACACACACACACACACACACACACACACACACACACACACACACCAATGATAGAGGGATACAGAAAATCAGAAATGTTGGAGGAAGTAATGGATATACATATTTTCCTTATTTTAATGTGTTTTGTGATAGATCTTCATGAATGGGCGTGTATTCAAATTCACACTTTGTAAATTTATATTTTTAGTTTTGTGTATTAATTATATCACAGCAAAGCTACTTAAATAACCTCCTATTTGCTGTCTATATTGACTGATGTCAAACATAAATAGAATATGATAAAAATATAAAATGTTAACTAGAGAAAAGAAAGGATTAAGAAATACATTCTAAGATATAAAACTTTCATAGATTTTTGTTTAGCTCGTAAATGTGTGTGTGTGTGTGTGTGTGTGTGTGTGTGTGTGTGTGTATGTGTGTTCACAATCCAAAAGTGAATATTGAATACCTTGAGGTTGGAGTTTCAGAAAGCTTTTGGGTTCCCAATCCTGAGGTCCTCTGCAAGAGCAGGAAACAGTCTTAACTACTGATTCCTCTGTAGCACCAAGGATAAAATCTTTATAGCCTTTCCATCATAAACAACAAAAAGAAAAAAATCTAGAAATAAAAAGAAATAGCAGAGAAGTTCCCACCTTTGAATAACTATCAAGTGATACCTTTTCACATTATGACTTTTGAAACAAAATCATTTTTACCTAATTCTTTTAAAAGCCAATTATTTTATTAAAATGTTTCAGCCATGCCTCACCTTTCAGGATGGTAATAATATTCAAAGTCATAAGTATCAGTGTCATGTTCAGGGCAAATTTACCATTCATAGGTTCAAATAGCAATCAGAAAATGCAAATCTACATAATGAGTGATTTAAAAGTCTTGAGATACATTCAATAGTTAACTAAGAAAAAGGATTATGTGGTCCATTTTTAAAATTCAGCCTCCCAGGCAGATTCAAATGAGAAATAAAAATATTGCAAATTTAAGTCTAAATTAATCGCAAGATGTTCCTTGTGGCAAAAAGGAAGTCTAGGCTGTAGAGGTGGACCCATTTGGAAAGCTCTGCCTACCAGTTTCTAGGGAATTCTGCCTTACACCCATATAAATTGATGGGTGTTCTATATTTAAGCCAAAATGTGGCAAAAAGAGCCTTTTGAAATTATTTTACTGGACTTTTGGGAGAACGATACTAACTGAGCTGTGGTATCTCTTTTTTTCTTTTTTCTTTTTTAACCAAACAAATTAAAACTGGAATAAAGACTATTTGGGTATATTATCCTACATACCTATGTACATGTTTTATTGTTTTTCTCTGATAATTTCATGTATGTATATAACTGAGACAACAAATCTCTCTGTGTCTCTGTCTGTCTGTCTGTCTGTCTGTCTGTCTGTCTGTCTGTCTGTCTGTCTGTCTCTCCATATCTACCAAATGGCAAATAGTTCATCAGGGAACGATAGTAAGTAAGAATCTTTCTTTCATTTATGACTGATGATTGATGCTACGAATCCTGTAGAGACCCAGTAAAAACTGCCTTGTAAGTTTTATTTCTCCCCCCAAGGGAAAAATCTCTGTTTATTTGATTAAACAAAAATAAAATAAGCTGCATAGGAACAACTTTCAAGTCCAAAGAGACACTGCTGTGTTTTAAGATTGTATGCTTATACCCATGGACAAAAGCTACCCTCACTCTTAATCAAAGAACTTCTTTTTTTAATTAATGAATGTAAACAAAAACATATGATTACACACAGTGCTGATAACAAGTGACAAAAACAATAAGTGTTCAGCCTTAAATATGAAATTTATACTACCCCTCTGTGTACATTTCCATATATTTAGAAACTGATAATGTGAGTGGGTCACTCTAAAACTCATTAAGTAATTTAGCAGCCATCATATCTCTAGTTGAATAGGAAGGCAGATAAGCAAGTCGAGGGTAACTAGTGAACAGCACCATTTGTCATATTGTTTTATTTACATATTTTTATTCCTATACAACTTTTTTTCATATTGCTCTTTTTTGAAAATTAGTTTACATACCCAGGGAGGAATGTTGCAGTCTAGCATAGCCTAAGTATGCTATATAAAATAAGAAAAACATAGGGTGTTTTCTTTTGGTGTCCTAGAGGAAAATGGTCCATTTTTAAAGCAGTGTTTCAAGTATTGAGGTATAGAGGTCTTCGTCATCACTCACAAGTCCAACATATATGTTTGGAACTAACAGATCCTTTCCCTGAGTCTGATTGAATAAAGAACTATACTTCATTGATAAAAACAATAATTAATATCCAAATATTCTTAAATATATAACAAGTATTCAACAAGAAAGTCAGAATATAATTCTATCTTGTAATATACTGTGCTAATAGAGAATGCCGTGACCATCATGAACTACTAGAGAGGCATAAGGAAAAGGCAGTGAGGACTTCTAAAAGGGAATTAAAAACACCTCACATTCACCCAATTTAGAAGGAAAATGCTAATTAGTATTATTATATTTTGAGCATAATTTTAAAGTCATCAGGCATGGCAAACTCCATGGATTATTTTCAAATGCAAAAGACCTGGAAAGCAATAGGTGCCAGTTGAGAATGTTAGGAACACACCAGTGTGCTCAGAGATTGAGGTTGCATTACTGGGACAGATTGCCAGAGACCATTAGCAGAGGTGACAGAATTATAACACAGTAAAATGAAGGACTTCATGAATGGGAAAGAGGTACCTGGATCTTCTGTTGTTTCTCTTCCATTTAGATTATGTATCTGAGTATAGGATCATGCATTTGATGGAATGGAACTGCCCCTACCGTATTCAAAGTAGACGGCCTCAGACTATCCTAGAAACTAACATAAGCATTGTGGTATGACCCCTGTCCAAAATACAAATAAACAAACACTATCAGGAATAGTAATCAACCCAAAGATTCTGTTTTAATAATTTCTACTTGTTTTTTTATGTAACAGAAAAAAATCAAAGGATTGCATGTCATTGTATGTTCAAGCTAGTGATTAAAAACATTTTTTTTTTTGCCTTTTAACAAATTTAAGAGGCATGGGCATAGTGGCAGAGGCAGTCAGATCTCCAAGGGTTTGAGTGCAGCCTGGTCTACAAAGCAAGTCCAGGACAGCCAAGGCTACATGGAGAAATCTTGTCTCAAAAAAAAAAAATCAAACCAGACCAAACCAACAAATAAACAAACAAAAGAAACAATTTAAGTAGTCAATAACCAATGTATAGATGTGAGCCATTGCTTTTAATAGTGTTATACTCAAAGTGCATCAGAAGTAAACAAATGAAAAGTATATACATGTACATGTATAATCTGTCCAGTTATCATTTATCCTAATGATACTTATATTCCTATTGTGGTTAAAGTCTCTTTATTTAATAAAACATGTACATAAAAATATGTATATAATAAAACATGTACATAGGTATATAGGATAATATACCCAAATAAAGTCTTATTATTCTCTTTTATTTAAAAAGAATTAAACATTGTTTAATTATAACATAGATTGTTCCTTAATGGCATTTTACATACCATGTGAAGACATAGATTCTAATCCTTTAAACATGTTTTGAGATGTGAGCAAGTTGATATAATACTTCCTAAATCATGATATACCACATGATAATTAATTACACTAGAAATTTATGAACTCCTCTCTGCCTAAAACTGTCTTACATAATGCTAAAAATTATTATTTTTAATTTCATTAATACAGATTTTTAAAAACTGTTTTAGGAATCTCATAAAGGAATTAGCTTCTCTGTTTGGACTCTATTGTTAAAAACAGTGCTTTGAGGTTTACTCATGAAAATGAGTAGCATTCCCTAAACCTTTTATTATTGGTTATTATATTAATTAATCACAGGCAAGAAGCAGTGATCTTTAATAGTGAAGAAACCTGGGTGCATGTCCAATCTTATTGCTCATCTATTAGCAACTTTGCATTTGTCTCTTTATTGAGAGATGCCTCAAGTTTTTGTTAATATATTTTATTTATTTATTCATATTACATCTCAGTTCCTATCCCATGCCTAGTATCCTCCCATTCCTCCCTCCCTCCCATTTTCCCCTTACTCCTCTCCCCTATGACTGTGACTGAGGGGGACGTCCTCCCCCTGTATATGCTCATAGGATATCAAGTCTCTTCTTGGTAACCTGCTATCCTTCCACTTAGTGCAACCAGGCCTCCCCATCCTGAGGACATGGTCAAATATGGGGCACCAGAGTTCATGTGAAAGTCAGACCTCACATGTGGAGAATGTCCTGTCCATTGGCTAGATCTGGGTAGGAGTTCAAAGTTTATTCCATGTATTGTCATTGGCTGGTACCATAGTTTGAGCAGGACCCCTTCAAGTTTATCTTCTCATTATAGAGGAGTAGGCAAGCTTTGACTCTGTTTTAACTTTTGTATTCAATTATTCCTGGCATATATTTGCATATCAGCTGAATATTCATTTCCAAATATATTTCTGAACAGCAAATTTTACTTGTTCATTATCCTTAGGATAGATATTCAGGATCACTCTAAAGGGAATAGAAGATGTAGTTTGTACTCTAATATATATTGCTCACTATCTGCCTGTGATTATATTTTAGTTTTTGCTTATTAAACATATTTAATCTATATTAGGCAAAATTGCTAATGCATTTTAAATACACATTTAAACTTCCACATAACATTTTATAACAACTAAAACAAAAGAAAGTTAATTTCACCAACTTTTGAAATCTCAGTGCAATTTCTATCACTCTTACCTTGTTTTAAGTTTTCATTCATTCATTCCCTCACTCATTCATCCAATACTATTACAGGTACCATGACTTTATTAAGTTTAAGAAATACAGAGCTGTACAGAAAATAATAGTCTCAACCCCTATAAGTTTAAGTTCTAGTATGTCAATCATTGAGTAATTATACGCTTATAATTATACTCATAAAGTAATTAAGCTAACTACTGTTGAGTGTTCTAAAAAAAGTTACTAATCATGCCACAGTGCATTCAAAGAGGGGTATGTTCTAATCTTAGCAACATCAGAAGACCATCCCATGAGACAAAATGTTAGAAATAAGGTATTCCAGATCTGTGGCAAATAAACTGGTGTGTACTGGTAGGTATGAGTCTTCATGTTAATGAACATGTAGTTGTTTTGAACACAGGAAGAGTGGATTGATTTATTTCCACAGTAACCTCTGTTAGAAGGTAGCATAACATGTTTTATAAATACTGGGTATTGAAAAGCGTAGGTGAAAATATTTTGAAAATCCATATTAGGAAGATAAGTACCTATTGTAGAATATTTAATGTTCATTGAGGTCTTAATGTATATATCATGAGCTACTTAGAGGACTTAAAATGGAGCTATTGAGATACAAAGAGTAGAAATATATAAATCTGGAAGACAGATTTGGTTGCAGGGTCCATAGTAGATGTTACTGGCTGACAGAAGACAAAGAATGCCTTATGTATTGACGAAATGCCTGAGGTGTTAAGAGTGGAAAGAAATGCTGATTCTAAGACTGTAGAATCTCTTACAATAACTGTGTTTACATTTAATTGTATTGGAAATATTGTTAGAAATATCTCATTACTTTTTATATCTTAAATCATGTGACAGATTTAAAAAAGATACAGCTTTAAATTTAAATAACTTTTAGTTCAATGTGGCATTCTCTGTTTTCTAGCTTTAAATATGGCTCATATACATATATATGTGATATATATGGATGATGTATATTTAGAGAGGATTATAGTTCTAGAAAACTTAAAAATCACATTAGTCTTTTCTAAAGCAATGTAAATAAGCCCAGTCACATCTTACACATTCTACACTTAATAGTTATTTTTCTCCAGATTTTAAAAAGCATAATACTTAACACATACCTTAAAAGCAAATATTGAAATAAAAAATCTGTTTAGATTTTAAAGTTCTTATCAAACAAATATGAAGACCACAGTTCTATCCCTAAGATACACATAAAATATTTATGCAGTGATCCAATCTATAATTCTAACTCTAGGGAACTGGAGATAGGAGAAGGCCTGGGCTCACTGATCAACCAGTGTAGAGAACTCAGTGAGGTCTAGGTAAAGGGAGAGACCCTGTCTCATGAAATAAAATATAGCACAATAGATTAGGGAGGGGAA
Source organism: Acomys percivali (assembly GCA_907169655.1). NCBI lineage: Eukaryota > Metazoa > Chordata > Mammalia > Rodentia > Muridae > Acomys > Acomys percivali. The sequence continues at coordinate 113,856,556 of OU015745.1, read as the reverse complement.
TAAGAGGAAAATGGGAGGGAGGGAAGAATGGGAGGATACAAGGGATGGGATAACCATTAAGATGTAACAAGAATAAATTAATAAAAAAAAAAAAAGACAAGGAACCTCAAAAAAAAAAGACACACAACCCTGAGTTATATCTTCCACATCATGATTCACAAGCATGTGAATTACATACCTATTCATGAACATATACATATATACACAAAAGTAAATAATAATCACTACATTTTTAATACTATTAGGTAGTTTAGAGAGACATTATGTACAAAACAAATAAGATTGCAGAGAAGACCAAAATGAATACAAAGTGATTATAATAATGAAAACCAGAGTGTACACATTCAAGATTATTTAAATTTTAATTAGACTATACTATTTTTGTCACAATAGGGTTATGAGTTAACTTTAGTGATCTAAGCTTAGTCTCTATTGCTGGTACCCCAAGCACTTGGCTGCTTGCTTTGTCCTTGTAGAGTCAGAAATTCTTAAGACTCTAAGATGTTATCCTGTCTTCAAACTAACAAGTTGCATGGGAATAATCTTTTGAGTGCTTTTTTTCTTTCAAAACTCACATTGAATTGACAAGAAAGAAGGTCTTCAACAGATGTCACCTTGATTGTGGACTTCCTGACATTTGCAAGTATTAGCTATATGTATTCTGTTCATTATCTATCACTCAGTCATTAATGGAATGTTATAGCAGCCCAGACTGAACAAAAAGACATCTGCCAACAAAGAATATAAGAAAATGAGTGAAAGGTACAGATGACTTTTTTCACAGTGAAAAGCATCAGCTAAAGAAGCCTTGCTTCAGGCTCTCATCTCTTCTTCCCACAGGAATACAGAATGAAAACCTGGTATTCAGTTAAAAATACAGGACCAACCCAGATCCCTCCTCAGAAGGGCCTCTATAACTCATAAGGGACTGGAAATATGTATTCACATATCTCTACACTCTCATTACAGAAGCTTATATCTGCTATAGGTGGAGATTAGCACAGAGACACCCACCTGGTACAGATGATAAGCCCACATGGGTGATCTATATCATAGCTCTTTCGCTCAAGACAAAGACATGTATAAATCCATAACAACCATGACAGCGTGCACCAACCCTGTGTAAGATCAACCCAGACCAAATTCCAATGTGAAGGGAGGAGGTGGGATGAATGATCCACACCTGCCTGAGTAGCTATTGGCAGGTGACAACTGATGGGGAAGGGAAAGTCAGTTTTCTCTAAGAGTACATATCTTAGCAAATCTAATGTGCTCCAGTAGAAGGCCACATATCAGAGATTATATGGGTAACCCAGATTGGGCTCAACAGGCTAAAAAATAAGCACATCTCAAGCTTGGTGGCCTGAGAAATAGGAGTGATGATGGAAAAAAGTTGAGGCATGTGAGGAATATGATCAAAACATTTTTGTATGGAATTCCATTTTGTTAATGTTAATAAACATTAACAAAAGGCAAATAAAATGAAAATTCAGGACCACACCATAGGAAAGAAGCTCCATAAGTAGAAGACTGCAAGATGGCCGTCCGTGAATACATACACACACAAGTAACATTATACATTGTATCTATGCATTTACATACACAGAGAGAACACTGGGTAAAAAGTTCTGTGAATATATGTTAGTCCCACTATGTTTATTATGTCAATTAGCTCCTAAATTTCTGTTTTGATTTTTTTCTAGATAGCTTCTCTCTTTGCAATAGTTAGGTACTGGAGAAACACTTTTCCAGTCTAGGAGCATCAATATTTGATTTGAGCTACAGTAGTGTTTCTTTTATTAACTTTCTATTTGGTACATAGATGTTGTGCATTGCAATGACCTCAGGATAGAATTTTCTTTTGATGAGTATATAAAGCAATTCCATATTTATTCCAATTAGTGTTAGCTTGGAGTCTATTTTATTAAATATTAAAATGGGCAGGTTAGTTTGCTTCTTGGGTCATACATATGCTTGTAATATCTTTTCCATCATTTTATCCTGAGTGATGCCTATCTTTGATGTTAAAGTATGTTTCTTGGATAAAGCAAATAATGGATCTTGTTGTTTTCTTTTGTTTTGTTTTTAATGCATTCTGTTAGTCTGTCTTTTTACTGGCAACTGAGACCACTGGTGTTGAAAGTTATCAGTAGACAGTGTTATTGATTTATGTTATTTTGCTGCCATGGTTCAGTTTCTCCCACCTGTATATATGTTTCTGTAACATATGTCTGGCTGGTGCCTGAAATGGCCAGAAGAGAGCTTCAGATCCCCTAGAACTTGAGGTTCAGATAGTTGTGAGATTTCTTTTGTATGCTGAGGTTTAAGACCCAAGTCCTCTGTAAGACCAACAAGTGCTCTTAACAGTTGAGTCTTCCCTTCACCCAAAGCATATCATTTCTATAACTAAGAAGGAGAACCTTTCAAAGAATCAGAAATACTTAACTCTTTGGGGAAAAAAAAGGGTCAGTGTAGCTGATTGATGTCATTCTGATGATAACTTTAAATTGGTACATCCCAGAAAGTTGTAGGGAATGGTCAATGATATTTATATGACTTTAATGTTATAATATATGTAGGCAATATGCCTTTTCTATATCTGGGTCAGAATTGTGCCACCAATGAAGAACAGTGAAAATGAATTTGTGACAAATCTTTGCTTGTAAGGAACATGTTCCTAGACTGGTTAAATCTTGTTTCTACTTAAGTATTATTGTAGAAACAAACTTCTTTGTAACCAAGCGGTATATTTAATGATATGCTACTATCATAACATTTATGCTCTATTTTCTCTGTGCAAGAATTGAAAATGGCTAAGTTCTGAGTCAGAGCTTATACAGGAAGGTGTGATTTCCAAAGCTAACTCATTTACTGTGTGAAACCAATGATTTTTGATCTCCCATAAATTCAGTGCACTTATCTGTAAAATAGATATCTATTTTAAAAAATGAAAGTAGACATTTAACTTCCTTTTTCTGGACTTTGATAATGAAACTAATGTGTTTATAAAATAAAAATTTAAAAATCAAATGTATTCTGCAAATTGCCCACTTTTATCAGGTATTCATACAAAGGAAGTGAGTGAATTCCATAATGATATGTCTGTAACAAATCTTTTCACTTTAGGCATAATGAAAGTGACTTGTTTATTTAAAATATTAATGAGGCATGTTTCTAATATCAAGTTTATCAAATATTTATATGAAGTTACCTTTAAACAATGTGTATGTGTGTATGTGAAGTCATATTTACAAACATTTGAACATTTTGAACTTACTCCAATGATATCAGAAAAATGATACAGCTCTTTATTGAGAAGTGAGATATGATTATTACTTTTTTTTTACCAAAACTATGAATAAAAGTTTATTTTTGAACAGCATATACCTGCTTCTTTGTATGCTAAACAGTGTCATTGCTATCAAACACAGGCTGTGGGTTTGTGATAGTTGATACAGTGAACCACACATAATGTAGAATCACCTGGAAAACAGTGAATGTCTGGGTATCCCTGTGAGGGATTATTCAGAATAAGTTAGTCTGTGTGCATGCCGATGAAGGATTGTACTAATTAGGTTAACCGGCTTGGCAAGATATACTGTGAATGACATCACACCATGAGTGAATTCTTGACTGAAACTAAAACCAAAAATGAGATAGTAGGAGTGGGGCGTGAGCTAAGCAAGGACATTCTAATTTCCCTGGAAATAATTCTTAGAAAGGGACTCATCTGCCGTGAGCATATAGAGTCTCTGAGGGCAGTATAAGACAACAGAGTCTTCTGTGTGTTTATTAGTTACAGTACCATAAATAAATATTGGTGAAAGATTAAAAACTGAGTATGATATAAAAAAGTATTCATTCCTGTGAATCTGGCCATTTCTAAATGACTGCAATATCTAGATGTTATCATGTGACTTAATAATTCTCCCTCCCATCTACATTTTTAGTTGCGGTTGCTCTGCATTGAGTGATTCAGTCACCAAATAATATGTAATACTATATAATCTATGCTTCCTAAGACCCTACCCTCTTCCTTTCCTTACATAGACTCCTAGTATAATACAAAAATGTTGGAAAAAAAAATCCCATATTGAAAGGAGCATCAGAAACTTTGTCTTCTGAAATCTTCTAAACAGAGATGTTAACAACTTAAGAATGGTCAATGGCTTGAGCAAGGTTGTAAAACCAAAGTCTGTTTTTCAAAGATGAGCATTGTCAATCTGCTACTCTTAACGAGATGAAATTATGATGGGCAATAAACTTTCTGGGAATTAGATGGTTTTAGGATGGGGCTTTGACTTGACCTTCCAGGAAAACTTTCTTCATTCATGTACAAACAATGCTGTTTCTTCAGAACTGAAAGAATGCTCACAAATAATTCTGTCACTAGAGGATATGTTATACAAAACCAAAAAATCTTATTCTGGAGACAGTGTGTTTCAATAAGATGAAGAACTTGGTATCTGCAGTCTTGTCTCCATTCTGCCACACATGGATTCGGTGAGAGAAACTCACTTTAAGCTGAGTTATAATTGCATATGTTTCAAATCACAAAAGCAATCTAAGAATATGAAGTAGATAAAATGTTTCCTTTATTATCACTTTAGGATGCCACAAATGTTTGATGTGAGAGACCATTGTATGTTAAATTTCAACCTCAGATGTAATACTCCAATTCAGTTATAATTCTATGAATATTAGTCATTTCAGGGTTTCATTCAAGCTGAAGTAGATGAATTAAGACAGGACTATGCCAGTGAGCATCATTGTAGGTGGTACTTACAAGAGGCTACTGAACAGAATTGACCTTTATTTTTTAACATGCATGATAAAAATGCCAATCAGAAAAAGAAAACAATTGTGCTAGTGTTTCACATGGGCAGCTTATCTTCAGCAAGCTCAGTGCCGATGTAGTGTCAGAGATTTAAGTGTAAGAAGTGGATTTGTACTTTGAAACATTGGTTACTTAATTTTAAATATCTCATATGTATGAATATTGAGGATGTAGTTGGCAGCCATGTGTCATAGACAATGGACTTTAAGTGTGTTTTTGTAGTCAGATAGTTTCTCTAGTTTAGTATCTTGGTAAAAACAAATGAAAATAATAATACAGTTAAGTAAATAACAAATTAATTTTGCCAGAACTGACATGAATGAACATGATAATTCTATGAGATAAAAGCTATGATAATACTTAATTAAAATTTACTATATGTGCACAGAGATATTAAAATAACCTAATAACAATACTCTGGAAGTTGTCCTTGAATGCTGCAGGCAGCATTTAATGAGTTAACCTCATGGAACTGAGGAAGCCTACATTACTGATAGAAATATGAATAGAGAAGACCGTGCTCATGTTATATTTTAGTAAAGACTCTGCTTCATTCTTTCTGTATCCGGAAAATTTGTCTGAGGCTAAATTTCAAAAGTATAGACATATTTGATGGAGAAAATGTTAAAATATCATAATATGCAGGATGTGGTGTGGTTATTAGACGATGTAATTACCCAGATTTAGCTGGAGGAAGGAATAGAGCAGTAAGATGAAAAATGTATAATTTCATAAAGACTGGAATTTAAGCCTAGTCAAAGTTGAAGACAGGCCAGTGGGCACATGAAGTAGCTGTTAATATTACAGGGATGGCTCCTATTAAAAAGAAACTTGGTACTTCACACTAGGTAAAGAAGAAAAGTGCCTTAATGATAACACCCATTCACTGGGGGCTGTGAGCATAAACAGTGGAATCTTCATGAGTGGTGAGAGCGTGAGATGAGAATAGTGACCTCTGCGTTTCTCTGGGAGAAAAATGCTACCAGCTTCTATTATGAGGGCATACTGAGGCTGCAGCAGCTGCGAACTAAGGTGGGCAGCCAGTCACATCTTGATTTGTCAGCAAACCCAACAGCATCAGTGACATGGTGCTTGTATTTCAGATGCGCAATTTGTAAGACACGTTATGCAGACTGGCTCACATTTTCCAGCAAGTGCTGAGACCTAGCAATCTACACCATTGTCACAGTTCTTGTATCAAGATTTTAGGTTGACTGTATGTGGAGCTGTGAAGGGGACACTAACGTCAGTGGAAATACCCCAACATACTAGAAAATTAGGAAATGTGGGAAATTCACCAAGGAACATTGCAGGCACAAAATAGGGCGGGCTACAAAGAACACAAGCAGTGTAAGCAACAAAGATGGAGGGATGGACTCCAAGTATGATGGAGTCCACATAAACCAAGACGGTTGGGAACTGAGGGCTGTAGTGTCTGTTCTCCTTGGTAGGGTTCATTATCACTTGCTTCTGATCTTTCCTTCTGTGCCCTCCTTCATTTCTTTCACAATGAGGATGCCATTGTATACTGCAAGCATGTAACATCTGTTTTGTTTTAGGCCTTTCACTTAATGAACTGCTTCTGGCCTCAGAAAAGTCTGTCTGTCGGTCTGTACTGCTTTTCTTTAGCTCTCCTCTTTTCACTTATATATCTATCACATAACGAGGAAGAACAAGTGAAGACTGAATTTTTCTCTCATCCACTATCATGAACCATTGTTATATTTTTGCAGTGTGATGGCATTGGCTGGAAATGATATAATGAGAGAGAGAGAGAGAGAGAGAGAGAGAGAGAGAGAGAGAGAGAGAG
>OU015745.1:113828076-113847299 GCA_907169655.1 Acomys percivali | reverse complement strand
ATATATATATATATATATATATATATATATATATATATATATATATAAAATGTGTGTGTGTTTAGTGTAGGTTTAATTATACCCATAAAATGATAGGTTTGACCATGGTTTTTCCAGACATTCTCAACATTATTTATCCCTCCTCCTTCCCCCTAGGCTCTGTGTAACTCTCCTTCCCTCCTCTACAGTGAAGTTCTCTATATTTCCACAGTTATAGCACCTGTGTCTTCCTAGTACCTCTCTAGAGGGGCTTGTTCCTCCTCCTCCAATGCTTCCTTGCCACTTTCCTGGCTTCTCTGCTATTCCAGGTTATAAAACCAAACCTAAGTTCAAATCCATTTCATAGAATAAGTGAAAACATGCAGTACTGTTTTGTCTATATAGGTTTAGGTTACCTCACCCACTATAATATTTTCCAGTTCTATCCATTTACCTGAAAATTTAATGATTTCATTTTTCTTTGTGTATAAATAGGACTGGATAATACTTCCAGTCTCCTTATCTCCTTACCAACATTGGTTGTCAATTGTTTGCTTATAGGTAAGATGAAAACTTGAAATAGTTTTAACTTGCATTTCTTGGGTTGCTAATGCTTTTCTCTTTAGCTTGGTTTGTTGCTTACCACTGAACCTACGGTCTGCATACCTGCAAGTGATCCCTAACCTTGATGTGATCCTCTAACAACCTTGCAAAATCCCCCTAAATACCAAGTGAATGACTGATCACAGTCTAAGAAAATGTCTAAGGTAAGGACAAACTCAGAAGCAGAATGTTTTTCAGGTAGGCTAAGAATGTTATAAAGATGACTTATAATGTAAATTAAAAACCTTAAAATTTGCAAATTCTAAATGGAATCAAAGAAAATGAGAAGTATTAAAATTGGACACCAACAAAAGAATCATAGAAGTGACATAACAGCTCAGTGGTTGAAATCTTAGGGCTGGACCATAACTACTTGATCAACACAATATTTGCAAATGTATGCAGGTAGCTTTCTTTGTCCACAGTGTAGCTGCACCCACTTTGCTTATTTGTGCTGTATGAGGCCTGTTAAGTCATATACATGAGAAGTATTACATCATTCTCCATCGCTACTCGGGTAAGGGATTCATAAAGAAGGAAATTAAAAGAAGATTAGAAAGATAAAGTAACTTTAATTTTGAAGTCAGGGTTTTGTTGGCTCTAAAACTCAAACTTTTCAAATTGTCGATAATACGGTTTATGCAAGGAATGAAGGTAGTTCTTCCATGCCCTACAGGATCTGCATCTCTAATTTCAAAGTCTAAAACCTGAAACTTCTGAAGACATTGACACGACATTTTTGGCAGAAAAATCTGTACCTGACTTTACATAAATGCTTGCAATTAAAGTGCTTGTAGCCAAGCTATTATCCAGCATTACCTTACGGTTACAGTTCAAAGTACATGGAAACCAGAAAAACTTCATGTTTGAACCTGGGTCCCATCATCAAGATATCTCTTTAGATAGATATAAATACTCCAATCAAATTAATCTGATTTCTGAACCACTCTGGTATTAAATATTTCAGAACAGGAATATTTAATGTTTGCCTTATGCTTAAACAGTTAATGTAAAACTTATTAAATTATGCAAATTCTAGATTGGAGATGGCTGCCCTAGTTCCCCTGGTACAAAAGATAATAATAGCTAATGTAACAAAAATAAATATTAAAAAAGAATAGGTATGGGAAGAACATGGAAGAAATTGGAAGTAGGAGGGTTAGATATGATTAATATGTGTTGCACTAAGGTATGGAATTCCAAAAAAAAAAAAAAAAAAAAGATAGAGACATGTTTCTTGTGCTCTTTTTGGTTTCTCTTCTTCTGTTTGTTTTGTCTTATCTGATTTGTTTGTTTTTGTTTTATTTTATTGTATCATTTTTTTATATGCCTATTTGGTTTATAATGAGAGACAAAAAAAAGTGTTGTTTTAGATGGGAAGAGAAATGGGGAAGATCATGGAGGAACTAGAGAAGGGAAATCACAATATAAAGTATGAAATAAAATCTATTTTATTTTTTAATATAGAAAAAAAACTTTATTGGGGCTTAAAGTTCCAGGGAGTGAGTCCATGTCCATCACAGTGTAGAACATGACAGAAACAGGCAGCTATGGTTCTCAAGCAGTACTGAGAGCTTACATCCCAATCCACAACCGAAAGCAGAAAGAGACAGAGTCAGAGAGAAAGAGAGAGTGAGAATGATGTGGGCTTTTGAAACCCCAGTATCACATTTCCAACAAGGCCATCTCTCTTAATCCTTCAAAAACAGTTCCAGCAACAAAAGACCAAGTGTGCAAGCTTATGAGCCTATGGAGGCCATTCTCCTTCAAACAACCACTGTGTGTATGGTGAAAGGTCATTTATCAGAATGGTTTGCAGACTATGGTCAGGATAGTCCAACAATCAATGGAAATGCCAAGGATCCAGCAGCTGGTCGATTCATAAGACTGGATGTTTTAGCAGCCACAACTTGGTACTGGAATACCAGGGAATTCCTAGAGAGGTGCTGTTCTTTAGTCTGTATTGGAATCCTGAAGACAGATGTAAAATCTATTCTTAATAAACAGAAAAAAGAGAAAGAAATATTTTTAAACCAAATGAAGAAAATATCAGTTTATGTAAAATTATATTTGATGCATTTTTATCAGAAAACAAAAATTGCATATAATAAACATAATTATTACATTATTATATAATCTAAATAGAACTTCAGTCTTTTGGAATTATATCTTATATAACAAAAACATATGATAGAGTACACTTTCTATCCTTTCAAAAATTTATTTTTTCATAATTTTAAAACAAATTAAACTTGTGAAAAATAAATTTTCAATTGTGATTTTTATGGTGAATGAAAATTTCAAAATACTGAACCATGTTGTTCATTTGTCCCCTTTTTTCTTTTGAATTATATTTCCTTTTCATGTGAAATGAAAACTGTAAAATATAAGTTGAATGTCTCAACTGCTATCTGAAAGGCTCAAAAACCATATGTTTAGGAATGTATCATCCCTTAGCAGTTCCTTTTTTAGCAGAGAATGTTTTCATATGGCCTGGGAGAAAAAAAAAATAGGGGACTCCTCCATCTTTTTATGAGAAAGTGAACAAAAACAGTTTTGGAAACTTGTTCAGAATATGTTTTTTATAATGTGAGGAGCCCAAAATTTCTAATTTGAAGTCAATACTTATTAACAGTATGATTTTGAATACAAATGTCTTTACTTGTGGAGGAGTGGTTAATACCTTGAACTTTCAAATGAACAGCTAAGAACACATGCCTCCTCTATTCTCTGAATAATGCATTCCCAAGACTGACGTGAAAGATCCCAGCTCGGAGAGCTCAAAGACTTTTTGCTTTACAATTCCAGATTTTCAACTAGCAGAGTAGTGTTTTTATGCTGCAAAGAGATAGGAAGGAAGCCTGGGAAAAGATCCATCTGTAGAGGCTGTTTAAAGATATTAAGGCTATGAGCACATAAAGGACCAAGCTTGTCCAGGGAAAAAAAAAAGGCAGCGATTTACACTGTATGGTGCAGAATTCAGGCAGAATAATCAGCTTCTTTGTTTCTGGTATCTAATAAAGATGAGGGGACTGAGAATTTAAGTAAATAAAGCTGAAATTAAGTGAATGGTTGACCAGAGGCAGAGGGAGATTAACAGTCCGTTTCCATTGATATTTAATTTACTGAGATACTCTTTAGTTTTAGTAAGTTTCTTATACTGCTTGACAGCTTGGCTCAGTCTATAGTGAACCAAAGCAGTTCTGAAAATAACCACATGTATGCTGCAGCATCTCATCAAGGTTTTCCCAACATGTTTTGAGTGACGTGGGAAAAGATACAGGCCCCTGGGCATGTCGTGAAACTAAAGATAAGAAAATCCTTGACTTCAAAGTTCAAGCTGTGTGCATGACTCAGCCTGTTCCTGTCACAGTTTGCCAACAATCCAAGTATTTTATCACATGCATTTCTTTCTATTTTGCTTTATGAAGATATTTAAGTTTTTTAAAAAATGCAGCATTTTCTAAGGATAAAAATCTGACATTGACATAGCCTCCAACACCAAAAATGTGAATATTGAGAGAAAACATTGGTCTCTATCCCTCCCGCACATGGTCTTAGGCTCAACTGCCTCCTAAGAAAACAGAAATAACATGGTGTTGGGAGAAAATGAAGCACAGTCTATTGCTTCTTTCATCTTTACAAACACATTTTATATTGCTTATAGCATACATTTCTTCCTTGAAAGATACTGTTGACCTACCAGAGTATCTTTTTTAATTTATAAGCTGGTAAATCTGTCCCCACCCCCAGGCAGTCCTGAGACTGTTCTCTCCAGGAAGAACTCATTCATTGTACACAGGAGAAGTCAAATTTAGAAAACGGAACCTATCAGAGCTGAGAGGGCGTGCTGTTCTGGAAGGCTGTCAAGGTGATTGCATGCCAACTTGGACCTGCTTGCAGTGGAAGTCTCCAATGTTGTGCTTATTTTTGTGACAAAGATGAAAGTCATAGTTGGATTTAAAGACGACCATCCAGTTTATTTATTCCTTTCTCAATTCTGTGAATCTTTGTCTCTGTGACTGAAAGTACTGCAAATAAACAGCTGTTAACATGTACCATTGTAAATTAAAATTTAATGGGCCACAGAAGGGAGTTTTAATTTTTTAGAAAGAATATTATAATACATAATAATGTCTAGATGTAGTTATTCTATGGTCATCCTCTATGATTTTTTATCCTATTCTTTCACTCACTATATTTTTGTGGAATTTAGAGCAGGGCTGTTACACACAGAAATGGAGATCGGACATATTTTGAGAGTTAGACAAACTGCTTATGCAAGAAATATTTATGGGCTAGTAAGTTTGTTAGTCCTAACAATAGGCCATATATTATATGGATGCATAAGATTTGCACTCCAAAATAGTAAGTAAATAAAATATGCATTCCAATAGCTAATTATGAACAATATTTTATAGAAGAATTTTAATCTAACAACATGGCTCCTCTGGCAAGGAATCACATCTAAAGACCTTCCAGGTCTGTGTGATCCAGCTGGAATGATACACCTTTAATCCTTCTGGCTTTAATACAGACTCATTCTTAGTACACATCTTTAATCCTTCTGACTGTAATATGGACACACTCTTAGCACAAATCTTTAATCCCAAAGATAAACGTAGTTTGTAGAAAGAAGCAACCATCTTTGAAATCAATGTCTATTTGAGGGTCAGACAAAGAGATGAATCACAGAAATATTTGACAGAATGAATCAGAGATAGGATATGCCATATTTTCATGAGAACAGACAGGATAAAGTAGAACTGAAGGAGTATATTCGGGTACAGTAGAGAAAGAGAGAGAGAGAGAGAGAGAGAGAGAGAGAGAGAGAGAGAGAGAGAGGGCAATACAGTAGAGTACAGTACAGTAGAGAAGATAGTTCAGTACAGTTGAGTTCAGTATAGTACAGGCAGTTTGATGCAGTTCAACTGAGTGCAGTTAAGTTCAGGTGAGTTCACACAGTTTGATGGCGTATAGAGACAGAAAATGTCAGGAGAAGCTGAGAGAAGTCAGATTGAACCAGTCAGCTTGGAGAGGAGTTTGAGCCAGAAGAGCTATGCTTAACCAGCAAGCCAGAGTTCAGAAAGAACTAAAAAAGTCATTTATTCAGTAGTAAGGCTCCAAGATGACAATTACATCTGGCAAACACAATATACAATATGTCAAAATATATAATACATTAATATAATGTGCAATATATAGCATTATATATTATATATGTAGTGTAATATATGTATTACACTTGTGTGAAATTACAGTTTCTTAAATAACTAATTACTTCAACCACTAAGAATTGTTTCTTTAAAATTTACATATTATATACTAGTATTTATAATTGTTTTACTAAGCTAAATGCCCATAGTGCCTAACTTACAAATGCACAATGATTTAGGAATTAACAGATACATTCATTGAAGATATATTGTCTGTACTATTAAATACAGGTGTCAACAATGCTATAGTAAAACAAGCTTCAGAGCTTTGATTATGTATGCTTTATCCTTGTACAGTATGGAAAATAACTTCAATAAATTTAATCATTATATATTTAGGAACAAATTAATTATTAGTGTGTTAATATATAGATATTTTATGTTAATATTTAAAGACATAGTCATTAGAAGCCAACTTTGTCATTATATCATTTCTTTTGTAGACATTTATAGTTTCTGGGAGAAACATTAAACATTTGTATGAGATGATTAATTATTTGATTTCAGTGTATATATTATTCACTCACAGATACAATTACAGCAGGTTGTACAAAAATTTCACACAAAGAAAGTAAAAATAAATTTTCTTTTCTACTTTTTAAAAGTACCTCAATGATTGGACATACTTATATTATTAATTTTTAATATCTTAAATATTAAAATCTGTTAATGAGTGAATTGAGTGCTCTACAATTAAGATTTTGTCATAAAAATATAGAACAAAATTCTCATGGCTCTCCTTGCTACTGGGTGTCCAACGGTGGCCTTTTCATAGGGTAGCCCTTAGAGTCCAGTGTATGAGGGGCCATGGCATGACTAGGACACAGCACTCATCCCAAAGAAGATTGTATTGGATGTCTCAGGTGTTGGTATAAAATTCCAGTAGCAACTAGGAAAAAAACCCACAACACCCTTGAAATCCTTGTTGTCTCATTTGCTACTGAGCTATTAGGTAATGCAAGTCACATTTAAAGATAGATCCAAAATAGCAGGATCCTAGCACAGACAAAAATGTGGTAGAAAAAAGATGTGAGGGAGAACACCTTTTGGCTGTGTTCTATGGTACACTGTAAGGCTCAAAAAGGGTCACCTTTTCTAAGTTGCATATTTGTTTTTAAATTGTTTTTATGATGAGAATACTTAATATACAATCTATGGTCCCACAGAGTTTTGAAGGGCCAAATATCTTGTTATCGTAGATGCTTGGGACAGTATGGAATGATTAGTGACTAATTAATGTGATTTGGATTTCAGTTAAACACTGTGACCTTAATGCCACCATGTGAAGATTGAGAAATGCCAGGGAATTAGTAAATATATGTGAGAGAATACTTCTGAAAGGATGAAGGGGAAGATCTATCCTGAATGTAGATGTCCCTATCCTATGTGCCAGGTTCTACAGTGAACAAACAGAGGAGCAGGAGAAATCCAACTGACCATGCTGGACCTCTCCCTGTTTGGTGCCTTGCTGGCATTGTTGAATGAGGATCCTCTGAATCACGAGTCAAAATAAAACTCTCTTTCCTTTGCTTTCTTGTTTTGTACAGAATTTGGTCATAGCAACTAATCCCCAGAGTATTAAGAGTTCACTATCGTTGTACCAGTACCAGGCAGCTTTGTACCAATGGAAGGATCTGGGCCAGGGGATTACAGATAGTTGGCTTCTTATTCAACTTAAAAAAAAAAAAAAAAAAAAAAAAAAAAAAAAAAAAAAAAAAAAAAAACCTCACAGAGAAACAGAGACGTTTCCAGGAAAATGTGTTTAAAGCAACATAATAGAACAGGTTGGAATGCATTTCAAGAGAGCAGTAGGCCAGAAACATGAAGAATCTCAAAAGCCAAGAATATTGTTTTAGGTCCCAAAAGGGGGGCATCTAGTTGTTAAGGGGTAGTATAGAGGGTTCCTTATCTTGACTGATAGATTTGGATATCTGTATATGCCTTTGCTCATTGTGCATTTCCTTTCTATAACAGGGCTGTTTTTCATCACTTGCATATATAAGTATGCATATGCATAATATGGTAAAGTGGGAGAGTTTCCCTAAGACACAGTTTTGCGTTGTTGTGTATACACACTGAAGCAATATAGGCTGGATCAGCCTTCCTAGTCTTGTGCCAGGATGTAAGCAGAGTACAGTTGTATAGAATCTGTTTGATTGTCAGTAAGAGGAGGAGAGAGAGAGAGAGAGAGAGAGAGAGAGAGAGAGAGAGAGAGAGCATAAACCAAGCAGAGTCTCAGGCTACTATGCTTATTTGCCTTGACTTTGCTCATTGATTTGCCAATATCCTATAAAACAAACAAGTAGTGGATAAGTTGGGTTAATGTTGGAAATCATTTCAGAATATATGCACTTGTGAAAACATCCCTTTATACAAGTTGAACTTATGCATCTTATTTGTTAAGCGCATCTCAATGAAACTGAAAGAGGGGAGATAATCTTCCATGTTCAATAGCAGAGAAGATATCAGCCTAAGTCAGTCTGATAGTTTAACCAATATGTAATTGTTAAGAACCATCATTGTGGATATGTTAAAGATGGTCATGGCAGAATGTATGGAGATCCCAGCTAACCTAGGCAATATAACATGGTTGTGCTCATGAATCCAAAAGAAAAAAGTCAGGACTGAGATATCACAGAAAGACAAAGCAGCATGTGGGATCTTAGAGTAACTGAATAGCATGAATGTGTTCACTGCATCCTCAATGCTTCCCACTGTCACCAGGAAAAACCTACCATCTCTATGTAAATCATTCCACTCAGTTACAGTATCTTCAAATGTATTCCTGACTTTGCTGCCATGATGCAGAATGGATTTTTGACAAATACAACTTTTCAAGTTCCATACTTAGAGAATTTTGACATAATCCTGGACAAAAAAACAAACAAGCAAACAAACAAACTCACAATCGATAACAAGCATTCCTTACTGTTCTGTGAGCAAAACCCACAGCTCCATAAATTATGTATATGTAGTAGATGGATCACATTTTCCAAACTTAATGTTAGCACTGAGAATTCTAAGTTGTTAGTTTTGTGTGGGCATATGCATGTGTGTGTGCGTGTGTCCATGCGTGTGTCTGTGTGTGTGTGTGTGTGTGTGTGTGTATGAGTGTGTGTGTGTGTGTGTGTCTAAGTAAAGACTACTGAGCTAAGCGCCAGCATTCATAGACCTCTCATGCTAATTCTTATTTTTTAAAATAAATTTTAACTAAAGTGTAGGTACATCATTTCTCTCTCCCTCTTCTTGCTTCTATTCCTTCTATGCCTAACCACCACCTTGCTCCCAAATTCCCAGCTTCCATTTACTTTAACATTGTTACATATATACAATAAATGACCAACACATACATGCAACCTGCAGAGTCCACTCAGTTTCTTCGGCTGACCGCTCTCTATTTATACACCCAACCAGGAAGTTCATCCCTGGGGAAAACTAATTTTCTATTTTTGTGAAGTTATTTACCTGTAGCTATTCATGTAGGCTTGGGGAGCGGCCCCTGATATTCCCCCCTCCCTACACTGGAATGTCAAATATTGGAACTATTCAGGTCTTGTTTAGGCAGCTATGTTGCTGAAATTTTATGTGTGGTGTCCCTGTCATTTCTCGAAGACATAATCTCACAATAGTTTTCCTGGTCCTCTGGCTCTTAACCCATCCCTCCCACCACACACGCACACACCTTCTGCCATGAGCCTTGTACCTTGGGAGCAAGAATTGTGGCCTAGGGTGCATCAGCTTGGCCTGGGTATCCATGGTCAGTTGTTCTCTGCAGTTTGACTAGTGGCTTCCTGTTTTGATCTCCTTCTGTTGCAAAAATATGACACGTTGATGAGGATTGAGAACTATACTTATGTGTTTCATGTTTAGAATGCACTGAAAAATTATAATAGTTTAGGAAAGTGACAAGATCAGGTCCTCCTCTAAGACTCATGGTCGCTATGGCCATTGCTATAGGCTGGGCTTACAGATTTGAGCATAATTTAAAATTTTCCATTTGCTTTTCTTTAAAAATAATCTTTTTGCTATTTATTGAGGAGTTAGGTACCAGGGCAGAGAAGTATGTGTTGGTTTATTGAGTCTAATAGTGTCATAGCCTCTCTTTCTAAGTAACCTAGAACCCATCAGTAAAGAGACAGGAAGCATATTCCCATTTTATTTACTTTTGAATCTTGGAGTCTGTAACTATAGAAAATTATTCTAAAATTTTAACATTAAGCCTGAGTATTGAAATGAGATTTATAGATTCTTATGACATCGTACTATTTAAATCATCTGCTAAGGACATTTTGTAAGGTTCAGAGAGAGGAGACACAATCATAGTTTTCCATACTCATCCTTTTCAGGGGGAGGTTTTAGAGGCTTGTGATCCACTGTTATCATCATAGAAAAAGTATATAAAAGGGATGGTTTATAGGCCTAATGACATGGAGAAAATAGCTGCATTAACACCTGCAGTCAGACTTCAGACTTTGTGACTTTCTATGGAGGGTTTTTTTTTTTTTTTTGATAACAAACAACACAACATTTCAAGACACTAACCCAGGAATGAAAATGATTGGAGGTGCTTTCTCTCCTAAGGCTGCCCATATGTTGGGGTCGGCTTGGTTCCAGGGCTGCCTAGAATTTGGGGCTCTGACTAATGAGGACTGGTGTTTCTTCCTGCTGACAATTCTATATGCCATTATAAATCTTCCAAGTGATGTAATTTTCAAAAGAGAATCATACTGGAGGGGAACCGTTATTACCATGGCTTTCAATTGTATAAGCTTTTCCGGTTACTAGAAACTGTTACTGTACATATTTACTAAATATGAGACATTTTGCTTTGATTTGTTTCAAGCAGCAACTTAGGGGTGCATGAATAATTGCCAAAGGTGGGAGAAGGCAAGAGCAGATTGTCTTTAACATCAGGCAGGGGTGCTATCTTGGACTGTCTGTGAAGCCTGAGGTGCTTTGACGCTCTTCCTAGCTCACATACCTAAAAATACCACACATACCCCCTTCTGCTGTTGTGACTTCAAGTGCTCACCAGCCAGAGGCCAAAGCTCTGTTTCCAGATTTAATCAGGATGAGTACCATCTTCAAAGGTCCACTCACAACGCTTTTATTTGAAAAAGAACAAGCAATTAAAAAATAGAATTATTTTCCTCAGTCACAAAAGAAACGGAAAGGCTGGCAAATTCTTTACAATAATGTACCAAATAAAAATACAATGCTGGTTGTAAAAATATTAATAAAGCTAAAACTATTTTTTCACTTCTTGAAATAATCAATTATGAACTCCAAAATTAGCAAAAGATTTATATTTTGAAAGAATTAGTAATAGTTTAGCAGAATATTCAAGCAAATTTTCAGGTTAAACCTTAAAAGCAAACTTTAAGTTCCTTCCGTGTGTTTATTCTCACAATACCTTCATTCAGATGCCCTGCACACACATAAAAAGGCAAACATAGCTGTATGTGCCTGTAACCCAGAACTGGGAGAGGAAGCCAGGCCTATCCTGGGAGCTCACTAGCCAGTTATCTTAGCAGAAATAGTGAGCTAACTGAAATTTAATATTATAAAGTAGGGATTTAACATGCATCAAGGGCTAAAATCATTGATAACAGAGTGTACCATGGGGCTGATAAAGAGAATTACACTATCATGAGGTTATTACATTTTTAAAATGGGACACATCAAGTGTGAAGCATCAGATACGATGTGCATTCTAGGAAATGGTAAAGGTGCAATGTCCCTGTGGATATCTTAAATTCACCTTTATTTCTATAAAAACATAATACAGAGAGTATTATATTTTCTCTCTTTTCTCTCTCACCAAGTTTTCTTCTACTTTTCCTTATTGTACATTTGTCAAAACTAATTAGGCACTGATTACACATTGTTATCAACAACTACATACTTAATGAGATTTTGCTGTTGCTGTCGTTGTTTTCCATTAACATCTGTTTTCTGTTCCAGGATCCTATCCAGGACATCTAATCACAATTACTTATAATGCCCTGTTAGCTTCCTGATATGACGAGTTCTCTTTTAGATGACTTTGAAACTCTTGAGTGATCCCAGGTTCATTGGCATTTTTCAGAAGGTCCTTTAGTTGTGATTAGTTTCATGTTCTACTCATATTTAGGCTGAGGTTTTGGATTCTGGAGGGGAAAAACACAAAGGTTTAAAGTGAACTTTCATCACCTACTGTGGAAGGCCTCTCCAAAACTGTGTTACCAATTCAACTTACACTTACAAGTAACGCCTTCCCCACCTTGCTGGTTGCATGCACACTGTGTGCTTCTGGAACACCCCATCCATTTTTTTTTTATCCTATCTCTTAGTAAGATTTCAAGATGTGTTGCTCAAATTTTTTTAAGGTAACAAGCTAAGTTCAACCACCTTTATTTTAAAACATTTATTATGTGTTTCATACTCTTCATTTCACTTATTGATTTCTTCAACGTTATATTTTGTATTCATACTTTGACATATCCTAGTATGATGTCATTACTGATTTATCTATTGGTCACTCTGATAGCCCCAAACACATTTTTACCCATTTCATTTTCTGTGGTTTTTGTAGGCGCTGCCTTGTTTTCTTTTTGAGAATTTCTTTAGGTTCAGGCTCTACAGGGTACGCCAGCTCATCTCATTTATTTCCTCCCTTTCCTCCATTGTTACTCACTTCCCTAAGGAGGCTGGTCCCCTTCGTGGGAGACTAGTATCAGAAACCAAAATCTAGGCTCTAGGTATATCCTTTGCTTCTGCACCGTCAATACTACGGAACTCTCCACAGTTTAGAGCTTGGAAGTGTATACGTACATTAACACATGGAAACACATTTATCTGTAATTGCTTTTCCAAGTACCCACCTGCATCTAATAAAATAACCAGAGGTTAATATTGTGGGTTCTGACTGCAATCCGGCCCGGGCTGCTGCATTCTAGCCCTCCCTTCTTACCTACCTCTGACTCTCCTCTCCTGGGCTGACAAAGTAGCTCATATCACTGGCCATTGATTTATTCATTCATCTCTAGGGTAATGGTGGAGCTGGTCAGAGATATAAACCCATACCCCATGAGAAACAAGGTTTTCAATTTGAAGCCAGCATTTATTAACACTCACGTTAGCTTTTTAGCCTCACAACTTCTACTAAGTCCTAAAATGACTTAGGTTAACGCCTCATGGCTTCTGTGAAGTTGTCATCCCTTTTATAGTACAGTTATATTATTTTGTCTCTCTGCATTTTCTCTTGAAACCATCAACATGGCATTGCAATTTATTTTTGTTTTCCATGAGAAGTGAAGGAAATATACTATAGATTTTATGGCCATCATTATAAGAAAGAATCGTTAAAACTTTAAGAGTAAAAGACTTAATAAAGTAGATTGCTGACACTTGTTCCCTTTCCAAAGAGAGGTCCAGAAAAGCTCAGGAAAGAACCTGATTAGATCTCTAACTACATTATGACGGTTGGTGTAACTCAACTGTTATATCACTTTCCTATCATGAAGCCTTGGGCTCAACTTCCAAAACTGGAAGTAAATGAAGGAACACACACTGCCAACTGGAAAGTGAACAATAGATGCATTGATGGACAGGCAAGCAGTAAGGACAGAAAAATGTGCTCTGTGGCTGTCGCACAAACTGAAATCTAGGTTCCAATGAAGGATGCAAGAGAGAAAGTGTGTATATGAGGGGGAGGTGATGATTACAGGCATAATTTAAATCTGAAAAATGCAATCCTAAATTTGTATTTCTAAACAAACTTTCAAAAATCATACAGAAATGCTTACCATGTAGCCAATGGACAGCTCATTCTCCACATGGAAAAGGGGAAGGGAGAGCAGGGGACTGCTTCTGTTGTTTGGTAGAGAGACCTGTGGGAACACAGAGGAAGGGGATGCAGGATATCCAAATGAGACCTGATAGGCTGTGCCAGACAGTGGGGGAGAAAGACCCCACCAGTCAGAGGTCTAGGGGAGGGAAATAGGGCGGAAGAGGGAGGGAGGGTGGGAACAGAAACATAAGAGCAAGGAGATTACAATTGTGATGTAATATAAAGAAATTATAATTTTAAGAAAGTGAAAAATATAAGCCTAGAAGAATTGTTGAAGATTTTAAATACTAGTTAATAAAATGGTAGCAAATATGAGAAAGGGAATACCGAAAACTTACCTAAAGAAAACCCCAGATGTGAGCCTGAACTGCAAGAAAACATTTGGGTTGAACAGCTGTAAAAAGAAGGCTTCAGCACTGAGGAAGGACAGAAGCGAAGCCCAGCAAGCAGCTTTGGAGAGAGTGTTTTCTGTCAGTGCTGTTCACATCAGCCAGAATCAGCAGGGCTTTTCCTCTCTTACTTTCTAAATGTGCACTTCCCCAGGAATGATTTAACCTTGCATCAGGTGACTACGCATCCAAGGTAGAATCTTAAGATGAAGTCTAAATGTCCTATGACACTTGCCCTCCTTGCATCCAAGCAGCCACTTGTTCTATGAGAGGGACACTAGTTAATCCCATCACCACATCTACCGCTGGACCTAATGGATCGTTGTTGAGTGCTGCAACTATTTGTTGCAGAAACATACTCCTCAGTGGTTATGTGAGATGTATAAAACAAGAAGAGGGTGAGTTTAGAACCAACAATATCGACAACTACAAGGCAACATAAAACTGGGACAGAGGGGAGGACATCCTATTGGGACTCTAGATGAGAGAACCATGGGAGAATAGCAATGTAGAAGGATCCAGTGGGTCCTAGAAACCTACAAGTAGAACATTATGATAGGCAGATTTGGGCCAAGGGGTCCCACTCAAACTAAGGCACTAGCCAAGGACAATACAGGCGGTAAACTTTAAACCCCTACCCAGATCTAGTCAATGGACAGGACAGTCTCCACATTTGAGTGGAGAGTGGGATATGACTTTCTCAAGTACTCTGGTGCCTCACATTTGACTATGTCCCCTGGAGGGGGAGACCTGGTGGCACTCAGAGGAAGGACAGCAGGTCACTGAGAAGAGACTTGATACCCTATGAGCATATACAGGGGGAGGTAATCCCTCTGAGGAACAGTCATAGGGGAGGGGAATAAGGGGAAAATGGGAGGGAGGGGAGAATGGGAGGATACAAGGGATGGGATAACCATAGAGATGTAACAAGAATAAATTAATAAATAATAAAAATAAAAAAATGTCAATATATGTCAAAATATGGAAATCTTATTAAATATATTTATTGATCATAACTGAAATAAATATAAATAAAATGAAATTCATATAAAATGCCCCAATAATAAGAAATTAAATAAAGCATTTCTAAATCAGCAATAACTCAAGGAAAATTATATGATGGAAATTAGAATATACCTAATGAACACATATCAAAATATAGTATCAAAACTTATGGAAACTTCATGCTCTACTTTTATGCTAAACACAGAAAAAGCTTAACATTAATTTATATTTAAAACTAAGAAATTAATTTTAAAAATGAAAATCTATGAGGAACAAAAACACTGGACTAGATACATGTAGCATTGAAGCAGAAAATAGATATTACATGCTCACCAACATTTAAGGTAGTTTTTTCTATAAACAGTTAACAGTATGATTCCTTGTGGCCTTTCCAGCCGTGCATATTTGTTACTTACCCACCAACTGCTTTCTCCTGTTTTTACCCCCTTCCACCTCCCTAAGGAGCCCACTTTTCCCATTTCTTTGATCTGATTACTTGTACCCTGGTATTTCCCTCTGTATGGTTTCCCTTTCCCCAACCCACCTCTTCTGGCAATGGCCACATTTTATTTTGTGGGTTTCATAGTTACTATTACCACAGGTTGTGTATTCACATCTGAAGAATCGGAGCTAGAAGTCTCCAATGAGAGAGAACATATGATGCGTATCTTTCTGTGTATAGATTACCTCACCTATTATCTTTTTTAGTTTCAACTGTTTGCCTACATAGCTCATGATTTCATGTTCTTAAATACCACTGAATAGTATTTTGTAATGTAGGCTGTAGGATGTTTATGCTGTTTCTGTTTCTTATTTATTGTGAGCAGAGCAGCAATGATTATGGTTGAGCAAGTATGCGTTGAATATGACATCAAGTCCTTTGGATCTATGACATGGAGTGGTATAGCTGGCTCTTATGGAATAGTTTTAGTTTTTTTTAGAATCCTTCACACTGATTAGTGGTTTCACCAGTGTGCAACCCCACCAACAATGAATGATGGTCCTTTTTCCCCACATCCCTGACAGTATTTCTTGTCACTTGTTCTGTTAATCATTGCCATTATGACTGAGGGAAGATAAAATCTCAAAGCCATCTTTATTGGTATTTTCCTAATGCTTGGAGTGGTGAATATTGGTATTTTCTTAGTGCTAGTAATGGTGAATATTTTTGAGATATTTCTTAGGACCCCCACTGTTTTTTAGTTGGTTTTTTTTTTTTTGACTCTTTTTCCTTTTGAATTCTTTGTGTATTCCTGCTATTAAACCTTTGTCAGATGTATGGCTGAAAGGATTTTCTTCCTCTTCACCTGATTGACTGTTTCTCATGCTGTGGAAAGTCTTTTAGTTACATAAAATCTAACTTGCAAGCTGTTGGCCTTAATTCTTGGACATATGTAGTCCTATTCAGAAAGTACTTTCCTTACCTATATCGTGTAAGACACTGATGTGGCCAGTTGTTAATTTGATGGTTCACTTTCTTATCAAGGTTTAAGATTTTGCTATTTATTATAGATTGTAGGCTTTATTCAAACATGTCCTTTATAAGCATTTTCTACTGGTCTGTTGGATGCATTTTACCTTGACATTTCTATTAAAATAATTTCTTTTTTCACCTTAATAAAATCCAACCTAACATTTATATTTCTCATGATTGTACTATTCATGCTATATCCATAAAGCTTGTGTAATCAGTATTCATGGTTATCTGTGTTTTCCCCTATGTTAGTCTCCAATTTTTTATGTTTTTTTTTTTTTAAATAGCATTGCTATGTTTCTGTTAGCAGGCATGGGCTGCATGTGGCAGTGGGTGTGGGAAGCTCAGTGCAGGTGCGGATGGTAGAGGAGCTGATGACTTGGTGGCTGGAAGGCAAACGAGAGGGTTAGATACACTTCTGAGAAGCCTAGAGGAAGGACTCAAGGCATGATATAGCTAAGGCACCAACAAGGTTGAGAAACTCTTGGAAATTTAGCTGCCCATCACTGTTGAGGTCCAGCTTCTCCATCATGGGGTCAAGGACACCAGGGTATTTCTGGTTCTTTGTGAAGGCAGCCAGCTCTGTGACCATGAAAGCAAGGAACTCAGTTTTGGAGAGTTGACAGCTGTTCCATCCTTCCCACTGTACTTTTGGAAAGCAGCAATCAGAGACTCGATGCATCGCTCAGTCTCTGTAGATCTGGACATTTTTGCCAAGTTGAGGCTCAAGGTTGGGCTGAGACAGAGGCTGATGGCCGCTGGGGACAGGAGTGGCTAGTCTCCACATCTTTATTTTTTAATCTTATAATAAAGTCTGAAATCCATTTTAATTGTTTTTTAAAGGATGAAATATCTTGGTATAGAATATTTTTGTATGTGAAAAACAAGATGTTAAGAAGAGTAAATACCTTTGCTCTGCTCTATGGCCTTTATTCTGTTATCAAATATCAGCTACCCCAATTCATATTTTTTGAGATGACCATCATCTTCTGCCAGTTTCTGCCCCTCCCCCAAGTTCTGCATTGAGTTTATTACTGTAGCTTTATGATAATGCAATACTAATCTTCCCACTTTGTTCTCCTTGAATATTATGTTGATCGGTCTGAGTCTTTTGATTTTTCATATGAACTTTAAAAACTGATTAGAGGTTTCACTAAAGTTGTAGGTTTCAATATTGTCTAGCATTGTATAGAACTATTAGGTCAATTGTCAGAGAACTACATCTAAACTGTAACAAGTCTTACTGATTGCTAACATGGATTATGTTTGATTATTTTCTTCATAATTTTGTAATTTTGTCTGTATAAAACATATTATAATTTAAAAAAATTTTAAATTTGTTATGAAGAATTAGAAACTTCCCCCATGAGTTTGTAATTGTCAACTGCTTCAACAGCAAATTAAAGTTATTTCCTCTGAATAAATTTAAATGTGTAAACAGAGGCTGAGGGTGAGATTCTATTCCATATCACCATAATTCATTTGCTCTATTCTTAAAAGAAGTTAGACCAGTATGTAATTGATTAATATAGTATATAATTAATCTTTCTAACATGCTGTCTTAAGAAGAATTGCTTTATTTTAAGAAATATTCTGTATTGAATATATGGCGAGCAAGTATGTCTTTGTTTGAATTAGCATTTGTTAGTCATCCCTAATATTAATATTGTAAGTGTGTTTGCTGTCAGCATATATGTGCTTCTTCTTTGTAAATTAACAATTTGTGTGAATAAAAATTATTGATTTTTAAATTTCAAATGAAGTATGTAGTTTTGGTCAGATGTGTTCATATAAAAAAAACTCCTGTAAGAAATAGCACTCACTAAGATTTGTAGGTGAAACATACCAAGTGCAGCTGTGCTATTGAAGGGCAGTAGGGCTAATATTCACATAACATTTGCAGGCTTCTTAGATGGGGATATCCTCATCTGTACTTGAAAACACTACTTACCTTGTTTACACATGAAGTGAAACCTGTTTTGAAAACTCACCTCATGAGCTTCCTTCTTCACTGAGAAGTGTCAATCTGCCTATATGCATTAATATAAAATCACACTGTAATGGGCGTCAACATGGACTTTACACATATGTACATATGGTGTGCACTAATCAAATACAATCGTCGTATCTATTTTCCTAATACCCATTACCATTTATATAATTATAACTCAACTTTGGACTTGACTTAATCTAATTTCCACATATGGCAGAGAGATAAGGAAAATGGAAGAAAGAAGGGAAAGTGAATATGAAATATTCATTCTATTCTCCTTATTCCCTTCTTAGATTGTTTCAGTTAACAAAATATAAATTCCTATCCATTTAATTGCAAGCAATTGGATCTCATTCTCAATTATGGCTATACTGCCACCTGTGAAAATATACAACATGGTTTCATAAGCCATTTATCTGTTTATGAAGACCTTGACTGATTCTTGCTATTGTGAGTACTGCCACAAACAACCCATATGCAAGTATCTCTTTGGAATGTTGATTTTCTTTAGATGTACATCCACAGGTGTAGTAGCCATGGGAAACACTTTAAGACATTGGCCATGGCAGTAGTTTTCTGGATAGGAACCTCAAAAAACACGAAATAAAAACAAAACTTAACAAATGTGATTATATCAAGCTAAAGAAATGTGCACAGCAAAGGACACAGTCTTCACAACTAAGCAGAGAATCTAAAGAATGGAATTAGGTGGCATAGAAACAGATTTTTTTTT
>OU015745.1:113813934-113828066 GCA_907169655.1 Acomys percivali | reverse complement strand
CTCATGCCATTGCATTTTTACATATTGACCCAGTGTGGAGTAGAAATGGAAGAGCGTTATCTAAGGGTACTGAATAATATACCACACCTTCTTTGATAATGCACTATGATTAATATAACCATTCATTCATCAATACAGCACAATCTCAGTTGATAACAATGCCATGTGGTGCTGTTCTCCAACAGGACATGTTCAATAAGAACATATATAATCATACCTTTCAAAAGAGGTACATCATAGAATGGGAAGCAAGACTCAGGGCTCCTAGCTACAAAATCATGAAAGTATAGGTCACTGTTCAGTAAAAGAATTCAAAGAGCAACACATGTTTTTTCATTTACTCTCTCACTTCAGATGGGGTTAAGGATCAGGACTGAAACTTATTTCTGTGGCATTTGAAAAGACTATCCAGAGAAGCCCATAGGATACCCCTCCTTTAAAAGGTAAGCATGTCTCAGAGGGGCGATTGCTGTTGATAAAATAAAGTGCTGAAGGTTTCTCCTGCCCCCCTCTCAATTAGGTGAGCAAAGAGATCACTGGGAATATTGAATAAAACTATTTTCAACCTTTGTGTAGGATTTTTACAAGTAGAATGGTCTACAGAATCTGTATGCTGCAACTTTAAATTTCAGAATTGGCGGTTAGAGGGAAATTAGCAGACAGTTTCAAACAAAAATATGAAGTTGTATATTTTGCAGTTTGTTTTGTCATCCCCTTCTTGTTGATTTTAAATTATGCAATTAAGGAAAGTTGTTTAAAATATTGATGCATATCATATTTTAGTAATTTCTCATTTTAGATTTGTTCATCCTTTAACTTTCAGCAATTAGAAAGTGGATGGAAAATTTACAATTCATTATAAACATTTTCACAATTTACTTACAAAGGGAGACCAATAAAATTCTAATTAAATTATTATAGCCACAGATCAAAATCAACCTTTGATTCTGTGTTAATATACCTTTGACATCAAGTTACCAATCTTACCCTTCTATATATGTTTTTATATTAAATATATTCTTAAATAAAATTCTTTCTAACTCAACTGTGTATAGTACTTTTCAAAATATATCAGCAAAAAACAAAACAAAACAAAACAAAGCAAAACAAAAAAAAACTTTGTGAGATTTTCATTTCTAGTCTTCTTGGTATTTCAGGGATGGAATTTTGTCTTTCGCACAGCATAGTAGAAAGAAATGAAGCTGAAGCATCTATTCAGGTCTCATCAAGCTCAACAGGACTGGGAGGCTAATGAAATACATGAAGAATGGGTGAGCAGGAAAGGTACACTGCAGACAGGAGGTACTCAGGCATTTGCTACCGACACCTACATCGGGCCATTGTGTAGCAGTCAGTATAAGACTTGACTTACTTCTGAGTTTGAGAGTTTTCCTGGTATTAAGTAATTGTTTCCTAATTTAAGTTTTTTCCCCTGGGAAAGGAATAATAAGGCAGAAAAAATAAACACTTACAATTGAATATGTTTAGCAAATTTAGAATAAACAATACATTCCATATCTGAGGTAATGATTGAAATGTTATCCTTAAAGTAATCCAAAGAGAGGGACATTTGTAATGTGAATAAAGTTTATGTTGTATCATTGGCCTGAATCTAAAGTAGTGTCAGGAAGAACATAATAATAAATAACTTCCCAGAGTTTCCTGTACCCAGAAGTTGCAAAGGAAAACAGAGAATTCACTTAACACTTACCGTTTCTACAGGTCCTGTGCTATAGATTCTGCAGCAAATGTTTATCAGTATGCCCTTGGAAATCAAATAAAATGCTCGTTTTTCTCACCATCTCTTATGCATACAAAACTTGAATGATAAACTGTATTATATAATATATTTACTTATTAAATTTCAGGCCAAAACTGTGTCACATATGGCTATACACTTGGAGACAGATACAGAGTTAAACTTAGTAAACAGGCATGGCTTCATCTGAGGGAAGTGTTTGAGACACTGTTTAACAAACATGTACTTGCCAGTTAGGCCCTAATAGTGATGGTGAAAATAGCTGCAGAAATGAGATTTCTGTGCCATCATTAATTCACGTGGTCCACAATGCCGCTGAGTCTGCAGAACACTGTAGCCTGAAGCCTGACTTTCATAACTTTGGTAATGATCAGTGGGGTGCACAAGTATCTTCAAGTCACATAATTGTGGTGATCTCAGTGTGCGCAGTTCTGGGGGACTGTTGCCCATACCACTAAGGCAGCTTTTGTAGCACTGTGCACATATGGCACAGTTGGAGGTCAGCGGGGGCCCAGGACTTTGTTAGCTTGGGGGCCAAGTCACTCTTAACCTCCATAAAAGGCATCCCTTTAAAGAACAGGGTAAAGGTCACTGCAGCTCATGCCAAGTGTAAAAATGAGAAGTACAGACAGGAAACACTGTTCAGATGTTGAGGGCTGCAGGCCTGTTTTATGTCTGCTCTGAGCCCTCTGCAGCTACAGGAGACCAAAGACCTGCTCGCCATCTCCAGTTAGACCAGGTCAGCCTCCAAATGGGCGCAGACATTAAAAGCAGGAGAAATCCAGGGGCTAACCAGGAATTGCCTGTCTCCCACATAGGGCATGAATTACAGTGATAGGATATCATGTGATTGGAATTGCGGCCATGATGTGTTGCTGCGGGTTGTAGATTGAGTGTTCAACATTATGAATGAGTGACACCAAAGCAGGCTCGAGCATGGATACATAGCTGCTTACCCCCCAGTCACTCATAAAATTGAGATGTGCCTCTCCCGAGAGAACCCAGGAGCAAAAATTGTAAATAAAATAAATGTTCAGTGTGTCAGAATTAATGAGTATGTATTAGGATCATATATAACTTGAGGAAATAAGAAAACAGCACAACTGAGATTTCCCTGAGTAACGGAGAGGTACGGGAAGTTATTTTTATTATCTAATTGCTAAAGAGGCCCCAATTTTTCTGTCAGAATTTATAAAAGAAAACTATGCACAGGTTCCAACTTGGGGGAGAGGTGTGTGTGTGTGTGTGTGTGTGTGTGTGTGTGTGTGTGTGTGTGTGTGACACTTGTGTGAAGTCACTCAATGGGGAAATCATAGACTTCATACACAAAGAATATAGTTTTTGAAAAAGCTGAAATGCTAACCTTATTTATGTGATTTTTTCCTAATAATTTCTTATTGTTAAAATTTGGTTAGGAAGCAAATTTGGTTTGAAGACCCTGTCTTGCTTCAGTTCCATGGCTGTAGTTATCTCACGTCTCCAAAAATGACTCTGTTTCTAGTGGGGGATTTTTTCCTTCTAAAGATTTTATTTTAGTTAGGTGTGCGTGTGCGTGCGTGTGCATGTGTGTGCGTGTGTGTGTGTACGTGTGTGTGCGTGCGTGTGTGTGCGTGCGTGTGTGTGCGTATGTGAGTGCATGTGCGTGTGCGTGCGTGTGTGCATGTGCGTGTGTGTGTGTGTCTGTGGGTATAGGTGTGACTGCAGTTGCCTGCAGAGTTCTGGATCCTCTACATTTTAATTTATAGATGGTTATGAGCTGCCTAAAGGGCTTCTGGGAACCGAACTCATGGCCTCTCCCTTCTTTCTTTATGTCTTTGCTCCCTCCCTCCCTTCTTCTCTTCCTCCCATCCTCCCTCACTTCTTCCTTCCCTCCATTCTTTCTTATTTATCTCTTTTATTCTACTACTTCCTCCATTTTTAAAAAAATTATTTTCCATTTACTACCTCTCTCTCTCCCCTGCCTTTCTCCCACCCACACTCATGGATGGAACGTTTTTATTGTTGTTGCCATTCCAAGATATGCGCTAAGAATTGTGGGTAGAAGAATATTTGGGAGATTAATACTGAAAATTTCATATCATTATAAAAAGAGTGGTGATTCCACTTTAGATTGACAAGAATGAAGAAATTCACTTTTAGCTATCAGTAGGCCTCAGAGCTGAGAAGCAAGGATGTGAACCACACGAGTTTTAGAAAGCAGTGTGCCTCCATGTGCAGCCACACCCTGAAGTTTTGAGGCTCAGATACATATTTATTAAAAAATTATTCTCCAGCTCACAGGCTTATAAATATTTATGTATTTTTTGAAGAAAAGGAACCTATGCAGTTTTATAGTAAAAGATCTCTAAATCAGGTCAAAAAGTAAATAATATCCAGCCCAGAGTGGGTTAGAGCAAACAGTCCATTTTGCAAAACTGTAAATTGTAAATTATTTCTTTCCTATCTCTCTAAAAGTATACCAACCTTAACATGCCCATTATGCTAGACCTAAAATTTCACCTGAGTCATTATTGGATTTATGCCATATGTTTATCATGTAAAGTTTTGATTCTTGTGTCTAATAAGAACGACGTTTTGTAAGATGTTTTGATTTGCATTTCCCTAATAACTAAGGATGTTGAGCATTTGTTTAGTTGTTTCTCTGCCACTCAGTGTTCCTCTGTTTAGAATTCTGTTTAGCTTTGTACCCACTTTTAATTACATAATTTGGCTTGGCTTGGTGATGTTAATTTCCTGAGTTCTTTATATATTTGATGTAAGCACTTTGTCATATGTAGGGTTGGTAAAGATCTTCTCCCGGTCGGTAGGCTGTCATTTTTTTTTTTTTCTGTTGACAGTATCCTTTCCCTTTCAGAAGCTCTTCAGTTTCATAAGGTCCTATTTATTAATTGTTGACCTTAGAGTGACAGCTGGTGGTGTTCTATTCAGGAAGTTGTTTCCTGTGCCAACAAGTTCAAGGCTCTTGCCCACTTTTTCTTCTTGTACCTACCAGAATGGCTAAGATAAAAAATTCAAGTGACAGCATGTGCTGGTGAGGATGAGGAAAAAGGGGAACACTTCTTCATTGCTGGTGGGAATGAAATTTGTATAATGGTTTTGGAAATCAATCTGGTACTTTCTCAGAAAATTTGTAATAATGCTAACTCAAGACACAACCATACCATTCCTGGTCATATACCCTTGTTGTGTGCTCCACCACACAAGAAAGACATTTGCTTATCTGTATCCATAATATCTTTATTCATAACAGCCAGAATCTGGAACAGCTTAGATGTCCCTCAACTGAAGAATGGATAAGGAAACTGTGATACATTTATACATTGGAATACTATTCACCTATTAAAAATAAGGAAGTCTCGAAATCTGCAGGTAAATAGGTACAACTAGAAATTATCATCCTGAGTGAGATAACCCAGACCCAGAAAGACAGGCATGGTATATACTTACTTATAAGTGGATATTAGCCCAACATAGATGTCCTCTGAGAGACTCCACCCATCGGGGGATCAGGAAAGATGCTGGAACTTGCTGCCGGACTCTGGGTGGATTGCTGAGAATGGTATGGAAGAATCAGGAGATGGAAGGATCCAGAAGGTTTGGGGCCCCAAAAGGAGACCATCAAGGTTGGCAGATCTGGACCCACAGGGGCTGCACAAACTGCTGTACAAACCAAGGAAAATAAACCTTGACCCTCTGTACAGATATATCCAATGGACATTTCATTCTTCAAAGTTGTGAGGAGAGTGGGGACTGCCTCTGACATGAACTCTGGTATCCTCATTTGATCACTTCCCTGTGGTGGAGAGGCCCTGTGGGCATACAGAAGAAGGGGAAGCAGACTATCTGGATGAGACCTTATAGGCTCTGGTCATATAGTGGGGGAGGAGGTCCCTCTGTAAGAGGTCTAGGGGAGGCGAATAAGGCAGAAGATAGATGGAGCTTGGGAATAGGAAGATATATGCCAGGGGATAACAATTGGAATGTAATCTGAATAAATTATAATAAATTAAAAAATTTAAAGACATTTTGTATGATAACAAAACAGTGTCTTCAAGCATGTGCCCATTGTACATTGAGCATTTCTATGTGGATACATCTAAATGTAGAGAATCTAGTGATTTACTTTTTAAATTTTTAAAATTATTTATTTATGCATTTTACATCAAGGCCATAGCACCTCTCCCTCTCTTTTCTCCCACCCTCCCTCCCCTAATCTTCAGAAAAGGGGAGTTCTACCCAACCCAGCCCATTAAGTGGCATCAGGACTGAGCATGTCCTCTTCCCCTATGACCTGGTGAGACAGGCCCATGCTTGAGGTGGGGTGGGGGATCGAAACACAAACCGAGTCCTTGTCAGATACAACCCCTGCTCCCCTTATGAGGTGGAAATCAGACCGGTGAGAGCGAGGGCCTAAGGACAGAAGGCTTATGGAGAGACGAAAGACTGTGAGCAGAGGCTCTCTGTAACAAGCTGACAGGGTATTCTTCTGATATCTACTTTTATATTAATCTTTTGAAGCATACTGTTTTATTAACATGGATATTAAAACATTTCATCTAGCTGCTTATGTTAGAAATAAGAGACTTTTTAGGGTAGAAATAAATAAGTACACTGTCTGGTGCAAGACTATCTGGACGATTTAGGTACATGAACATATTAGCATACACATTTCCGATTTATTTGGTCATATATTCTTTCTGTCATGTTACTGAAAGATTGATTTTAATCAAACTTTCCTTCATCAAAATGTACATCTCCTTATTATTTTAGTTGTTGACTGATTCATAAAGTTCTGTGTTCACTGGTAAAATCTGAATAATTATTGGGAACAAACTGAACTCATCTATACATTTCATTCATTATTCTTTTTTTTTTTTTTTAGGACTGACTCTTGAATGGTCCCACAAGAATAAGTTCTGCATAACAGGTTTCCAGTGTAGAAACCTGTAGAGGATGAGGCGCCTCTGGGAGGTGGGACCAGGTAGCTGAAGAGGGCAGTCAAGAGCACAATTTAAAGAGTTCCAGCTTGGGCATCAATTTCAAATAACTTCTTTTTTTTATTTAATTAATTTATTCTTGTTACATCTCAGTGGTTATCCCATCCCTTGTATCCTCCCATTCTTCGCTCCCTCCCATTTTCCCCTTATTCCCCTCCCCTATGACTGTTCCTGAGGGGGATTACCTCCCCCTGTATATGCTCATAGGGTATCAAGTCTCTTCTCAGTAACCTGCTGTCCTTCCTCTAAGTGCCACCAGGTCTCCCCCTCCAGGGGACATGGTCAAATGTGAGGCACCAGAGTACGTGAGAAAGTCATATCCCACTCTCCACTCAAGTGTGGAGACTGTTCTGACCATTGGCTAGATCTGAGAAAGCATTTGATAAAATCTAACACCCATTCATGTTTAAAGTTTTAGAGAGATCGGGGATACAAGGCACTTTCCTCGACATAATAAAGGCTATATACAGAAAGCCAATAGCCAAAATCAAAGTAAATGGTGAGATACTCAAGGAAATTCCTCTAAAATCGGGAACAAGGCAAGGCTGCCCACTCTCTCCATATCTCTTCAATATAGTACTCAAATAACTTCTTACAGTTTTGTTCTACTGTGATTCAAATAGCTTTTCGCTCCTGACAACAAACTTTCTTAGCCATAATCAGCTGGAAATACTGAGTCCTTGGAAACCATGAGCAAAAATAAATGCTTCCTTCTCTTTTTTTTTTCTTTTCTTATTTAAATAATTTATTCAGATTACATCCCAATTGTTATCCCCTCACTCGGATCTTCATGTTCCCACCTTCCTTCCCT
This sequence comes from Acomys percivali, assembly GCA_907169655.1. NCBI lineage: Eukaryota > Metazoa > Chordata > Mammalia > Rodentia > Muridae > Acomys > Acomys percivali. The sequence continues at coordinate 113,820,499 of OU015745.1, read as the reverse complement.
CCTTCACCCTATTCCCCTCCCCTAGGCCTGTGACAGAAGGAGCCCTCCTCCCCCACCATATGATCTCAGCCTATCAGGTCTCATCTGAATAGCCTGCTTCCCTTTCCTCTGAGTGTCACCAGGCCTCCCCACCAAGGGGAAGTGGTCAAATAGGGGACACCCTTCTCTTAAGCTGTTCCTATCAGGTATGTATTGTGATTATGGTGACATAAGAATAACTTCGACTTATTTTTAGTCAATCAAAATTTATTTTCAAGTTCAATTGGAAATATTGAAATTATGTAGTCAACCTATGGAAACAGTGCTGAAATCAAATGCGGGCTACTACCATCCTTGTGCTACATAATAAACTGATGCCCATCTCTCCATCAAGTATAGGAAAGCATCTTCCAAAACTTGCAGTTAGGAGCCCACAGGTCCAGAAATACATTCCTGCTGAATTGAGCCTATGGTACTTGCAACATCAAACCCATAATAAACTTACAAAGTATCATCACCAGTGACAATAATAAGTGATAATTTAGAAGTGAGACCAGCATACTTGCTGTTGATAGAAGCTGAGAAGCATATTTCAAACATTAGTTGTTTCAGAGCAAATCCAATAAAAACTCAAAGTAAAGTTAAACTGAGCATCAATATAAGAACTTTTTCTGTCGAATAAATATGTATTAAGTGACTTGAAGATACTATACATAGAGTATGTTTCTATATTATATAAATATATCATACTATTTTATAAATAGAAAAATTATATAGTGAAACAATGTGTGTATGATTAAATAGTTAATATGTAAAAGTAGCATGCTGTCATCCTTACTACTACTGGGAATATTAGAATAATTTAACCACAAAAATACAAATCAATATAGAGGTCCGTTGGATATCTCAGCAGGTTGTGCTTTCTGGACAAGCCTGGAGGTTTTAGTCTCATAACTGAAACCCACATGTAGGAAGAAGAAGAAAAAATGACTCCAAAAAGTTGTCCTCTGACCATCACACAGTGGTATATTTGCCCACACATGCATCATGCACACATACATGATTATAGTACAAAATATATTAAAATATGTTAGAGTTGCAAAATGTATAAAGGTTTTTCCCATATTTCTGAATGTCTAGTCAAAAGTAAAGAATAGATTATCTCTTTACTGAGTAAAAGCAAAGGAAAATAAGTACCCTGAAATCATTTTATCCATGACATTTTGAATCTCATTAAAAAGAAAAAACAGAAATGGCTATAGTTTTTTTTATTATAGGTTTGGTGTTTCTCTATTGTCATATTTCTATTGTTAGGCCTGCCATGATTATATTTAATATGTTCATTTTTAAATAACCTATGATAATGTTTTGTGGTTATATCCTAAGGATGACAGGAATTCCACTAGTCTGTTGATAAGTGAATATCAGAAGAGAAAGAATGGCAGAGTAAAATGTCATTGAGCAGACTATTGCTTAAGCAGCTTTGAGTTGTCATGGTGGTGTGACCATTCCCGTTACTCTGACCTTTATTTACAATAAGTCAAGTGATGATAGTCAGGTTCCTTGCCCTGTGGAGATTCTTAATTTTGAGCCACCTTCATTGTTCTGTTTATAGCCTTCTACTGCTGACAGAGGAATATTTCATACTTTGAATTTCAGATTCTTTGAACTGTTAGTAATTCCCTTTGCACTTAAAACTTGAATAAAAGCAAATCATGCTGACACACTAGTACATTTTGTGTATTAGTTATTCTGTAGAAGACCATTTCTGTGTGCAGCGGCTGGGTAGAGAGGATGTTTTCACCCTTGGTCTTAGAATATTATAATCTAAATCTTGTCTGTTGTTCTTTAATAATTGAGTATCTGCTACTATATAATTTGCATTTTAAACCTACACATCATATACAACACACTGTATTAAAATATCAAAGAGATGATAACATTGGCATGATTATGATAAATATAAATTCTCTAAAAGGAATATTCTTGACAAGAAGATTTTGATCACATTCTTATAGGTACTAATCAAAATATAGATGTAATTTTTATCTTCTTTTTTATATAACCAACCGTAAGGTGATGTATCATCACTTTCCTGAGCATTTGATGAATTGAATAAGAAAAAAAATATACAAAAATATCATGAAGTACTTTCCATAGATCATCTCTTGTCTAAGAAGTATATGACTTAACACAATTTTAGTTCTATAGTTACTGAGATGCATTAGTCATGATCTGTATCTACAAGAAGCAGCTTTACTCATAATAGCCAGAACCTTGAAACAACTTAAATGTCCCTCAGTTGAAGAATGGATAAAGAAACTGTGGTACATTGACACTATGGAATACTACTCAGCTATTAAAAACAAGGAAATCCCAAAATTTGTGGATAAATGGATGGAACTAGAAATGATCATACTGAGTTGACTCAGATGCAGAAAGACTCACATGGTATATACTCACTTATAATTGGGCACAGCCCAAAAGGGATGTCCAATGAAAGTCTTCACTTACTAGAAGATTGGGATAGATGTGAGGACTTCCTGTTGGCACTCTGGGTGAGAAACATATGGGAGAATGGGGAAATAGAAGGATCCAGAGGGTTCTAGAAACCTACAAGAACGTCATCACAGGTGGATCTGGACCACGGGGTTCTGCTCAAATTACTGCACCAAACAAGGATAATAATTGCAGTAAACATTGAACCCCTACTCAGATGTAGCCAATGGACAGGACATTCTCCACAGTTGTATGAAGAGTGGGAAATGACTCTAGTATGAACTCTGCTGCCCCATATTTGACCACTTCCCCTTGGAAAGGAGGCCTGGTTGCTCTCAGAGAAAGCATAAGCAGGCTACCAAGATTAAACTTGATAGGCTGTGACCATATGGTGAAGGAGGAGGCCCTCTTAGGTCTCAGACCTAGGGGAGGGGAATAGGGTGAAAGAGGGAGTGAGAGAGGAAAGAGAAGATACAAATGAGGGTATAATACTTAAGTTGTAATCTGAATAAATTAGTTAAATAAAAATAAATAAATAAATAAATAAAACTACTAATTAGCCATACCAACTGTTTAGAATATAAACCAGATTTAAAAAAAAAAAACTTTTACTGTCAAGAGTATTTTACCTTGACATTGCTTAAAGATGCTAGTGTGTAAGGATAATAAAATGCAGACTGTTACCAGTTTTTTTTAAAGAAATTTTTAGTCTTACAGAGAAGAAAAAGACCACAGTAATTTCAATCAAACAAATGATTTTTACCATGTATCTGTGTATATAATAATACCAAGAAACAAGAAGCAATTATATACATAGATGATATATTTGAAATAATATACAAATTACTTCCTATAATGTTTATCTACATTTTTGAGCCAATATTCTATGTTTTATATTACATATTAAAACATTTAAAAATGTGCTACTTGATTTTTTCTTAGTATTTTGTAATACTGAATACCAAATAAATGCAGCCTTTTAATAAGTGATTAAATACTTGACAGGAATGAATATTCTTGCTAAAATTACATTTTTGAATGTAGAGGAATTTTGATCAAGCAGCATGGCTTCTCTGGCAAGGGATCACATCCAAAGACCTTCTAGGTCTGTGTGATCTGTCTTGAATGCAGACACAATCTGGATTACAGTGTGATCTGGCTGGAATACAGACACACTCTTAGTATATACCTTTAATCAAAACCAAAAGAAGTAAGGTTGTATTTTAGAAGGAAGCAGCCATGTTTGAAAGGGGAAGACAAAGTGATGAATCAGAGAAAGGTCTGACAGAATGAGTCAGAGATAGGATATGCCCAACTCTCATGACAACAGGACAGAAAAGAGAGGCTACTTAAAAGCAGCGCATGGAGAGAGAAAGAAAAATTTTACTGAGAGTTTTTCTAATTTTTAACCAGAACAGTTATACAGAGATAGGCTGCAGAGAGAAGAAGCTAGACACAGGTGAAGATAGAATAACCCAGAGAAAAAGAAGAAGCCAGAAGATTAAAACATATAGCCAGGATTAGTTTGAAACCAGGTAGAGAAATTCAGTCAGAAGTCGAGAGAAGGCAGTCTGAATCAGTCAGCGTGGAGAGGAGTTTGTTAAACTAGCCAGTAAGAGTTCAAAAAGAGCTAGATAGGCTTGATAATGGCACCTATCTCATTACCACATCTGAGGAAATAAAAACATTTAATTTTGAATAAGGAAGTACTGAGCATAATATATATGACTTTTTTGGTCATATTAATTAAAAATCATTTCACTTTTCAATTTCTAAACTTTTCTAGAATCATCCCATAAATTTCCTATCCTTATTTTTTTTCTACTGTAACTACTATTTAAAGTTTGTGTAAATAACTGGGCATATGTGAGTTTGAAAGCCAGTCAGAGTCTGTCATGTTGATGAGGTCTTGGCTAGGTACAGGGCATGTTTCCTCAGCCTTTGAAGTCCATTCCTCTAGATAACATGCTTAAGTTGCCCATGTGTAAGTAGAGACAGCATAAACTCTTTTCCAAGAAATTTGAAACTCATTCATGATTTTCTATGTCTCTCAGCTGACGTCATGACCATGACATACACTTTGAGGTATGACATCCGTTTGGAACCCTCAAACATGATGTGGATCATAGCCTTCAAACATACCAAAAGGCTAGTCCATGTGAGTCAGAAGCAACTTCTATATTGTTTTTATTACTGAAGGCAGGGACCATACACAGCATAGCTAACAAAATTATCTAAAATATGTCATTGCCTTAGGATCAGCACTATTGTATTGCCCCAATATAAACACTGTTGTGTGGTAGTTGTGCTGTTATAAGCATCATAAATCTACTGTGAAGAAACACATTAACAACCTCCTATTTATTTGGTGTTGTAATTATCCTTAAAATCAGAGAAAAGAAAAAGAATTATAAAATATACATATTTTACTATAATAGTATCTAATATAATTGAAGTCATTACTCGAGATAGAACTAATTATTTTAGAATATATATGTATTTATACATATATAATATGTATGTCTACATACATATGTATGGTAATATGTGTATTTTATTCATAAATTTTGTATACTTCAAAAATTTGTTTTGTGACAATTTATTTTATCTAGCATGTTCATTTTGTAAATAAAAATAAGAGAACATTTAGAGGTATTCCTCTAAAATCACTCAGAAAAAATGTGTGGTGGAATAGAGAATAGAAACTAGATCCCTTAATTTTGGTTCTATTCTTTTTACTAATGGTTCTAACATATGTTAACCATTTTGTAGTCAAAGATGATATGTCTCAGTGTTATATGAATTCATAAATGATTTTTCTAATTTCAAAAGTTTGATTAAGTCACTTCTAGTGCATAACCTATTTACTTTTACCTCTTTTCTAAGACAAGAGTATAATTTGATTTTTTAAAAAATCAAATAAAAACTATCTACTAAGATACATTACTAAATAGCATGAGAAGGGTTTCTTTCCAGTTTGCACAACCTCTAGTTGAGGAAAACGTGATCTCTGATTATAGGAAAGTGTCCCACAAGGATAAAGGCTTCCTGGAAATCAAGTAACTTTTGCACAAGTTTGATGAGCTAAGTGTATATTAATCAGAAACATCTGAGTTAAATTTCCCTTGAAATATACATAAAACAAGGAGGAACCACGGTGGTTTGCAGATTAAGTCTCAGTTTCGGTTCCACTCAAAACTTCTGGCTTCAAACCTCTCCATGTTTCTCATTCGTACTTGGGAATTCATAAAAATGTTTACTCTGCCACAGGATAAAACTGGATTCATCAGCAATGCAGTGTATCTATTAGGTAGACAGTACATAACATGACCTAACCCTCCTGTATATTTAAAGTATTAAGGATAAAATTTTGAAAAGAAGATTATGTGGAACAGGTTAACTCTTAGTTATTTGGGGAGTAGAAACAACCATCTTACAATAAGCCTTTAGCAGTTATACTTTAAATTTCCTTTGATCACTTTTATTATATGGATTCTAGAACTGAGTCTCAGTGATCTAAAAATAAGTACAATTTGCTATATTTCATGGTCTGCCTTGATATACAAGATGAGCCCCTTTCTTCCCTTGGTAATTGATAAGAAACATTTAACCTAGTTTTACCTCAAAAGATCTTTAGAACTAATGTTGTTTGAATTAACAACAGTTACTCAGAAGTAGAAAAATTAATGTTTTTCTATCAAATATGATGAAGTTTTACAGAAACAATGAGGCAAATGAAGGGCCCAGTAAAGATCCATTTCATTTGGAAAAATTAGTATATATGATGTTTGTTATTTCATGAGAAATGTTACTTTGCACACTTCTCTTATACTGTCATTATTTTGATAGACCACAAGACACATTCCATATGCAATTTATGATGATCTGAAATTCAGCATCCACTGAACAATCTACCAATACAGAAGATTTTATCTTAATCTGATAAGCATTTGTCCTAGTTTATTTCCAATAACCCTGTTGGAAATTGAACTATATTGCCAAGGGATTTTGATATCAAGAATCTCCCTGACCAAGGCGCTCTCTCTCTCTCTCTCTCTCTCTCTCTCTCTCTCTCTCTCTCTCTCTC
>OU015745.1:113762869-113810477 GCA_907169655.1 Acomys percivali | reverse complement strand
TCTCTCTCTCTCTCTGTGTGTGTGTGTGTGTGTGTGTGTGTGTGTGTAAGGTTCTTCCATGTATTTTAGCAGGTGCAGGTGAGACCTGGTTTGGGGAACCTTGACACCACACTCTTGCATGTGTTTTACATGTCCTCCACACAACATGGTTTCTCCTGTTTCCTTTTTCTTTTTGACAGAATCCCCATGGGATGGTTATTTTAAGACCTTGTCAATCATATGCTTTCTTAAATGTGGCTTCATCTTGCTCTAAATACAGACTTTCCATTCTTTTGACATCTTCACCTTTCTCAGCTATTTGTTCCACTGCCAAATTCACCCGGATTTTTTTTTTTTACCACCCACAGTCCATTCTGCCACCATGCTCATTGTAAAAGTAGGAATGATTTCCAAGAGAAAATTCCTGTATTAAAAATAATTTGAGTAAACTTCAGACTTGGTATATACTTTTGTATGGTTTTCCCAAAATAAAACCTACTTAGGTAAAATGTAAAGTAACAAACAAACAAACAAACAAAAAACCGCATAACCAGCTGAATTAAACACAGAACAACATGGAAGCAAACATGTGTACATAGGTCAAAGCTCTGTGTGTGCTGAGCGTACCCATTCTTCTCCGGTGTGACAAACTTCTGTCCCTTCAGAGGTAAACAGTTCTTTCACCGATTCACTCTCTCAAAGTCCCTTTCCATCAGTGAACTTTTTGTCTTTTCTGAGTTGTCTCCATTGTAGTCTGTGTTCTATATAATATCTTTTAGTTATATACCATGAATTTATTTATTATAGTCAATGAATTGCCAAATTGCTTAATGGGTGTTATAACTTTGCTACAGTCTTTGTTGTATTCTTAGTTAAATTGTTTTCTTTAGTTTGTATACAGGAGGGCTGCTGATTTTTTTAGGTAATTTGTATCCATCCACTTTGCTGAAGATGTTTATCAGCTGTAGGACTTCTGCATTAGAAATTTAGGGATCACTATGTATACTATCATATCATCTGATAACAGGGATACTTGACTTCTCCCTTTCCAATTTGTATCAACTTGACCTCTTTTAGTTGTTTTATTGCTCTATCTAGAACTTCAAGTACTATAGTGAACAGATTTGGAGAGAGTGGGCAGCCTTGTCTTGTCCCTGATTTCAGTGCAGTTGCTTTGAGTTTCTCTCCATTTAATTTGATGTTGGCTATCAGCTTGCTGTATATTGTCTTTATTATGTTTAGGTATATGCCTTGTATCTTTAATGTCTCCAAAATTTTTATCATGAAGGAGTGTTGGATTTTGTCAAAGGTTTGTATTGTATCTAATGAGATGATTATTTGATTTGTTTATATGGTGGATTACATTGATAGATTTTAGTATGTTAAACCATCCCTTCATCCCTGAGATCATGGTGAATGATGTATTGTTCTTAGATTACATTTGTTCAATTATGTTCATATCAGCTTTATTCATTATAAACAGACACTGGAAAGAATGCAGATGTCCCTCAACTGAGGAATAGATAAAGAAATTGTGGTACATTTTCATTATGGAATACTATTCAGCTATTTACAACAAGAAAATCATTATTTTTTCAGGCAAATGGATGTAACTATAAAAGATCATCCTGAGTGAGGTAACCTAGACACAGAAATACACACATGATATGGACTTAAAGTTGATGCTAGCCATATAGTACAGGATAACCATACTACAATCCACAGATCCAAAGAAGTTAACTAAGTAACAAGGAGGTTCCGAGGGAAGATGTTTGAATTTCATTAAGAAGGAGAAATAGAATAGACAGTTTAAGTGGTTGAAGAGAGGGAACAAGGTAGGAAAGGGAGTGTTGAGGGGAATAAGGGTGCCTTGCAGAGAAGAGAAACCATTGGTAAAGTGAGACAAGTTGGAAACCCAAGCCAGGGTAGGGTCTTGGGAGGATATGGAGGTGAGTCTAGCTGAGACCTCTTGTACCAGGAGTCATAGAGACAATAGAGGCCACCCTCCAACCTACAGGACTCCTAGTGGAGAAGGAGGAACTCCAATCCACCAAAAAAATCCTCTCTGCCTAAATTTTCCAAAAATTACCCTGCCTACATGATGTGCATGGATAAAGGTAGAGCAGAGATTGAGGAAAGGTCCAAGCAATGCCTGGCCCAACCTGAGACCCACACTAAGGGAAGAAACCCACCCCTAACACTATTAAGGACACTCTGCTATGCTTGCAGACCAGAGCCTAGCATAGCTGTCCTCTGAGAGGCTCCATCTAGCAAAGATGTAAACAGTGCTGAAACTCATAGCCAAACATGAGGCAGAGTCTGGGAACTGATGGAAGGACCTGGAGGGCACAGGAACTCCACAAAATAACCAAAAAGACCAACTAAGCTGGGCCCAGGAGAGCTTGCAGAGACTGAAGCACCAACCAAGGACCATGCATGAACTGAATGTAGGTCACCTACACATATGTACAGGATGGGCAGCTTGATCTTCATGTGGGTCCCCTAGTAAGGAGAGCAGGGTCTGTCTCTGACAAGGACTCTGTTGCCAGGTTTTTGATCACTTCCTGCTGGCAGGACTTCTTTCCCAGGCCACAGGGGAAGGCAATGGCCTCAGTCCTGATGTGCCTTTATATGTTGGGCTGGGTTGGTTAGGGGAAGGTCCCCTTTTCTGAGAGATTGGGGAGGGAGGGTGAAGAACTGGGAGGAAGGGTGAGACTGGGAGGAGAATCAGAGAGGGAGCTACAATCGTGAAGTGAATGAACTTATTAATTAAATTTTATATTTTTATTTTATATTAGTGATGTTGTCCTTGATATAGATAACAAAAATTATCCCAGTAGATGTGTGTTTTACATTTTTAAGGAGTTTTGATGATCAATATACTTCTCTTCACATAAAACTAGATCCATAATATTGGGTTGTCAGTATTGGTTGTCGTTTTGAAGACATTACAGATTCTAGGGACTCAGCATAGCCCTGACTCATTTAGTATATTTTGCCTTAGATACACAGTAAGTACCACAGTGATAAGAGTTTACTTGATGATGCATGAATGCATGGCTCCTGGTACAGTTGATATTGAAGAATAGAGGAGGAAGAAATCTTTTCAAAAGAAAGAAATCAGTAAAGCTTAGAAACAGCTTATCTCCCAACTGGATCATGCAATACAAATAAGAGGTAACTGGAGGCTGCCATGTTGAGATGTGTCATTGCTACCAAGTTAAGTGAAACTTCCTAGCAAAGCTCCCTTTGCTCTGGTTTCCTGACATGGTGAATATCTCTTGATTTTGTTTCATCAGACAGGGAGTTGTGTGAGTTTTGTTTCAGACTACTGACATCTTAGATCTATGCACCCCAGTTAGAGTGATGAGAAAAAAAAATTCCACCTAAGTCTAGATTAGAGTACTGATGAGATTGTGGGGATGCCTTATATAAAAAGGGTGATACAAAATCATCTGTATCCCCAGGTGTTCACTCCAGTGTGGTTGACATCTCATAAAAGCTGCCTCTCTGGAAACCTTTGCACAAATTGAGAGCGGCCCTGCTGGTCAGTGAGTGTCCTTTCCAGATTTAAAATGTCTTCTTTATCCCTTTGAAGGAATTTTGTGAACCTTGTAACTTTCAGGAGCTTCTCAGGCCTCCTGAGATTTATTTCCCAAGCTTTCTATGTCTTATTTACTTCCTGAGTCTTTTACTCTTCCTTCTATCTCTAGGATTGGATATTTAAATTTGGAAGAAACAGCTCTATAACACAATCTCTTTCTGTAGCCCATGTTAGACCATAGCTCACTATGTAGCACAAGATAGCCTTGAACTAGTAGCAATCCGCTCTCCAAAGTGTTTAATTCACAAGTGTCAGTAACCTTTCCTAGCTTTGACATTTTATTTTTTGCTTATCTGTTACTACTTTCTGTGTTTCAGAGAATGATGTTGGCCTTTTCCCATTTTCTTAAAGATACAAAATGCCTTTACCCCATACCTATTTATCTAATTGGCACATTCTACAGATGAACTCAGCTATTGCATTTGCAGGGAACTGCTCACTGATCTCAGCTGGAGGCGATCTCTCCAAAGACAGGGTTCCTGTAGCTTGATAAATTGTTTGATGTACTTATATTCAAGTACATATATATTATGTGAATATTGAAACAAATATTAGTTCTTTAGAGAAAAACAGAACTTTTTGAGTGCCTATACATTTTCACCAAGGGGTCCCGCTCAAACTAAAGCACTAGCCAAGGACAATACAGGCGGTAAACTTTAAAACCCTACCCAGATCTAGCCAATGGACAGGACAGTCTCCACACTTGAGTGGAGAGTGGGATATGACTTTCTCACGTACTCTGGTGCCTCACATTTGACCATGTCCCCTGGAGAAGGAGACCTGGTGGCACTCAGAGGAAGGACAGCAGGTCACCGAGAAGAGACTTGATACCCTATGAGCATATACAGGGGGAGGTAATCCCTCTCAGGAACAGTCATAAGGGAGGAGAATAAGGGGAAAATGGGAGGGAGGGGAGAATGGGAGGCTACAAGGGATGGGATAATCATTGAGATGTAACAAGAATAAATTAATAAAATAAAAAAAATTTAAAAAAAAGACTATTTCACATGTGTTCTTACATCTATATATATTTATTCTTTCCAGCTATCCAAAGTTGCAACATTTTACAGAAGTCTATGAACTACTTGAAGTGACTCTCTTCAAGAAAAAATTTTACAGGACAACTGCATTTAGTCTATTAATTAAGAGAGAAAATGGTTGTACTAATATTAAGAAAAGTGTTTCAGAAACTTTAAAAACTATATTTACATTCTTAAATTAGAGGTAGAAACTTTCATAACCATTTAATATATTAATACTTCTATATTTTGTTCTTTTGAAAGACAAAATAAGTCAATAATATTTTAGAGAGTCTAGTGACCAAATAGACATTTTTAAATTACCTTAACTACAATTTAGATACAGAAACCATCACTAAGGAGAAACATACATCAATTTGTTCCTATACTTCGTTCAATAATAAGGAATGGGAATAGAAAAGAAAATATGGGTTTTCAGAATATTCAGGCTCATGGTAAATAGACTGAGAAGGCCAGGAAGGAGCAACAAGAACATGTTATTTCTTGGAAAACTGGGCGGAAAGTGGTTCAATGTATTGATTTCAAATTGAGAAAATAAAAAACAGATCTGGACGGGGAAAGAACAGGAGCAAAGGAAAAATACTTGAGGTTCAAGTACAGGGAAAAGCCAGTGAGGTGAATTCTAGAGCATGCTATGAATACAATCAGAAAATCTGGTGAGATACTAGGAGCAGTGTTGGATTCCCAGGTGAAATGGTTAACAGAAGTAGTTTACACAGGTGTAAATAGGTCATGAGTTCTCAGAGGAGTCATGAGACAATGCCAGGAAGAATGTACTTTGGCTTTGCCTCTCAGAGGTAATGGCGTTCAACTTCAGGGTATTCAGGGAAGTCACATGTTTACAGAGTGAATTTTAATTATTCTTTGTATAATATTTTCAGAGACACAAGGAGCAACTTCTTTAATAACATAACACTGTAGTGCCTAGAAGACATTGCACTCAAGGCAGAGCTAAAGAGGATGAAAACCAGGATGTTCAGAACTTTTTTCATTTGTCCCAATGATGTTAGAACAAAGCAGCTTAGGTCAAAGCCAGACTAAAGAGCTGACAAAAGAAAGAAAGAAGAAAACAAAACAACTAAACACAAACACAACTAAACAAAAGCCTGTTATTTCAATGGGCCAAGAAACATCTCACAGCCAGCATGGTGGCACACACATGCCTTTAATCCCAGCACTCAGGGAGAGGCAGGTGGATCTTTATGAGTTCAAAGCCAGCCTGTTCTACAAAGCAAGTCCTGGACAGCCAAGGCTCCACAGAGAAACCCTGTCTCAAAAAATTAAAACAAGCAAACAAATAAACAACAGCAACAAAGAAACTTTTCATTTTGCTGAAGATGAAAGACCAAAAAGACTTTTCCTGAGAAGCTCATATTCACATGGGCATATCTATGCTTGTGCAATACACTTTTACCCAGCCTACTCTAGACATCATGTAATGAAATCCATATCTCCCTGACGGCTCCTTCTAAACCATCATCCAGCAGTTACTTCCAAAACCATTACTCTTATCACCTGCTCAGTAAGAATGCTTGAGGTGGCACTAAATAAACGCACTAGTTATGAGAAGTAGCTTTATACAATTATTCGCACCCTAAATAATATCTGACAATTATAAGAACGATCATTATGTTAAACAGTCTACTCTTGATCATTTAGTTTAATGAGTACCTGGCTGATGTTCAAACTGATTTTCATTTGCCGTTTTTCTAACGGTTATTATATGAATTATGGCATATTAGAAATATCTATTGGCATCCTCAGTATGTAAAATATGAATGTTTTCCATATATAAACTATTATGTTGTAACATTTCAGTTTGAGAGGTGGAAAATCTGTAGCTTTCCATCCTGATGCTTATGTTTAAAAAATGTTCACAATGTCAAAATACGTATGTGTCCTTGGCATCATTGTTTTTACAAAATCAGTCATTTATATCAAAAGTTTTATTTTTCATTTTGTTAAGGGAGGTAATTTCTCACTTGTCACACTTATTAACTTGTACTTCTCAGAGCTTATGGGGAATACATTCTAATGATCTCAGCGATTCCCAACTACAGAAGGACACACATATTCCTGTTTGTGGAGGAGACAGTCATAACGTCTGTGGTTGTCATTTTGCTCTGGCCTACTTAGATTGTGAAGCTTCAACTCTGATAGTAAGTTTTAAAATTTAATAAAAACAGTCACTGTTAAAAAATGAGAGCACACACTATCACAAGGTTGATGGTTTTGATTTATGAGTCATTGGCAAAAGCACAAAGCCTCAGAAATCACACTGTGTCTCATTAGGTAGAGACATGGATTAAATCAATACATGGCAAAGATGGAATGTGGAGAGACACACGTACTCACCCTAGGAAAAGCATAGTTAAAATGATGAAGCTTATCTTTTTATCATTACGCTTATCATTGTCAACTGAATTTCTTACTGTTGCTTTTCTACTACCTGAATTTAACCTTAGAACCAGTACAATATTTACCAAGCACTGAACAACTTAAAAATAGATATGTATGCTTCAAGTAATTTAAGTTATTAGTATTTATGTTTTGTTGAGACAGAAATCCAAGTGGAGAGAAAGCCTGCTTCCTTATTTATAAGCATGTTCAATTAATTCGTACATACAGGTAATACAATGGCCTGTTTCTCATTATTAAGGATTTTATTCATTGTTCCCATAGGTTGGAGAGTGTGCTTAGCTTCGTAGTGAAGTGCTCTCTCTTTTTCCTACCAGAGATCTTCAAATGATTAACTAATAACAGTCTTGCAATGATTTCCAGATGTTGTCTACTTATCTTCCAAGGGGATGGTGTGGGAATTGAGGTGCTCTTGCAGTCGTGAAATAGAGATCACAGAAGAAAATATTTACCACCCAGAATCTAAAATTCTAAACAAGATCACTTCTAATACAAGTTAATGGATTTATTTAGGGAATTTGGGTTTTTGGGTTTTTTTTGTTGTTTTTTTTTTTTAACTATCTGATGTAGTTCTAAATTTTTCATTTGCAAAAAATGGGGGGAGGTGTTAAACAAGCACTTGGATGAATTGCAAAGAAACATCAATCAATCAATCAACCAATCAATCAATCAAATAAAATAAAATAAAATGACCCTGCATATTTTGTCTGTAAATACTGTCTTTATTTTGAACTTAACGTCATTGAGAATTAGAAAAAAGAAGAAACAAAACAAAACAACAGCAAAAACAAGCCCAAAGGAAGAGGTAAACAAGGCAAGATTAAATTCTGAAAGTACCTTCTACATGCAAAGCATGATTGTTGTTATTACTTAGGTGTGTTTATTTCCTTAGATACTTATTCAGACATTTACCTGAATTAATAATATATCATCCTAAAGGGGCTTTACGATTGCATGGCTTAGACCTCTCTGGAGACTGGAACAATGTGATGGCTGAATAGGGTCCTCTACAGATCTCTCTCTACAGATATTGCTGAACTAAACTATCACAGATGAAACTATGAGCAGCAGAACTCGAAAAATCTGGTGAGTGACAATAGCTTGTTTTTGACATAACAAAATAGAGAGCTGCTTGTGATACCTTCTTTCACCTCTATGTGATGTAACCTTAAGATGCCTCTTTTTTGTGGGAGGGAGGGAGATATAAGAGTAGACTTTACACTAGAATCCTAGGATCTCAAGACCTCAACCAAGACTTGCAAACTAAGCTTCCAGAATGAGGTTAAACAGACAAAAAAAAAAAAAAAAGAAATGGCCTCCACCATCAAATCTCTTTCAACCAAAAATGGCAGAGCCAAAACAGATCTGTGCCCCCTTGAAGAGCAGGGTGTGGCAGCTACCATAGGTTTTGTCTCTTAGTGCAGCCCAACTGCAGTGTGGAACCAAGCAATCAGTGCAAAATGAAGGCCTTGTAGATAGACTATCGTCACAGGCAGAATCCTGTCTCAGCCTCAGTATTACTTAGACAGAGAGATGTGCATCTGTAGAGCAGACAAATTAAAACCCTATCAGTTTCAGCCCTACAGTATATACAGACAGCACTCTGCCTCATTACTAAGGCCTTACAGCCCCCAGAATTTCAGACACTCACTTATAATTCATTTGCTGCCAGCTTGGCTGCCAACACACAGGCTATACTGTGCTATAATTCCAGGCAGCAGAGTAATCATCCAGCCAAAGATAATGCTTTAGCTGTGTATTATAATGGGACGAACTTGCATTTTGCCTATGTCAACATTAGTTGTGTGAGTGAGTGAGTACTGCTGACACTGTACAGCTCTTGGAGCTGTGAGACTAAGTTAAAAGTCACTTTAGCAATGCTGAACAATGGCCAATGTTTTACCTTTATCGCAGCACCAACTTGAGCTTGCTGCATAACATGTAAAACACTATTCACTGGGGCTAAGATTGTATAGTGAGATTAGTACTTTACCTTAGAAATTAGTACTAGGTCAGTAAGAAGATCCTTACATTTCCCAAGCATTCCATGAGGCTGAACTCTCTATAATAGCTCAAGTGCCAGAGGATATCTTTTGGACTGTAGTTGTAGATAGCATCACATCTGGCTATGTGGAACTGTCTTTTTTTTTTTTTTTTAAAGCTGTTTTCTCTATGCAATATATTTGATTCCTCACCTAACACTTCAAAGATCCTTCCCACCTGAATCCACACCATTTCTGCCTCTTGTTAAAAAAAACAAAAACAAAAAACAAAAAACAGACATCTAAAGAATGCTAATAAAATAAAACAAACAAACAAACAAACAAAAAAACCAGGCATACTGGGATAGGACAAAATAAACAAACTGAAAAATAAGAGCCAAAGGGAAAAAAAACACAACAAATACTTTTGATGCTGAGGCACACATATTCGCACATACAGAAATCTCATAAAAACACAAAACCAGGTAAGTGAAGGCTTTCGTGGGACATGCCCCTTGGCCTAGTATGCAGATATAAGTGAGTATATTCCATTTGAGTCTTTCTGCTTCTGGGTTAACTCACTCATTATGATCATTTCTAGCTCAATCCATTTATCCACAAATTTCGGGAATTCCTTGTTTTTAATAGCTGAGTAGTATTCCATATTGTATATGTACCACAGTTTCTTTATCCATTCTTCTACTGAGGGACACTTAGGCTGTTCTGGCTATTATGAATAAGGCTGCTATGAACATGGTTGAGCAAATTTTCTTGCTGTGTGCTGGTGCATCTTCTGGGTATATTCCAAGAAGTAGAATAGCTGGGTCTTGAGGAAGCCCTATTCCCAGTTATCTGAGATAGCACCAGAAAGATTTCCAAAGTGGCTGTACTAGTTTGCATTCCCACCAGCAATGAAGGAGTGTTCCTCTCTCTCCACATCCTCTCCAGCATGTGGTGTCATTTGAATTTTTGATCTTAGCCATTCTGATGGGTGTAAGATGGAATCTCAGAGTTGTTTTGATTTGCATTTCCCTGATGACTTACCAGGAAACTGGGACAGAGGGGAGGACATCTTATTGGGACTCTAGATGAGAGAAGCATGGGAAAATAGCAAAGTAGAAGGATCCAGAGGGTCCTAGAAACCTACAAGTAGAACATTATGATAGGCAGATTTGGGCCAAGGGGTCCCGCTCAAACTAAGGCACCAGCCAAGGATAATACAGGCAGTAAACTTTAAACCCCTACCCAGATCTAGCCAATGGCCAGAACAGTCTCCATACTTGAGTGGAGAGTGAGATATGACTTTCTCATGTATTCTGGTGCCTCACATTTGACCATGTCCCCTGGAGGAAGAGACCTAATGGCACTCAGAGGAAGGACAGCAGGTTACCGAGAAGAGACTTGATACCCTATGAGCATATACAGGGGGAGGTAATCCTCCTCAGTAATAATCATAGGGGAGGGGAATAAGGGGAAAATGGGAGGGAGGGAAGAATGGGAGGATACAAGGGATGGGATAACCATTGAGATGTAACAAGAATAAATTATTAAAAAAAAAACCACAAAACCAGAAGTCATAATGTATATGCAAACTGTATGTAAATTATTGAAATCAAAAGAAGCCCTTAACAAAACATGAGAGAAAGAAATTCCCAAATATGTCATTGAGTTCATTTAATGTTAGCCATATATAGCTGGGCATAGTGCCTGACATTAAGAGTGAGTTTACCCCAGTGAGAATCTGTTGGAGAAAACTATTTATTTACTTGTGAGGGGCTATAAATAGAAGATAGTGTATTAGTTGGCTAGTTTCACAAATTTTGGGTCACTACTGCACTAGTTCATCTGGAAGTTCATTCACCATTGTGGATTGAAGGAACTGTAGCTGGGTTGGTCTTTACCTTTTCCCTTCGGCATCGTACTGAGGACTTTGCAGTGCGATAAGCACTAATCTGCAGGTGTGAAGGCTCTTGGGAGGCACCAACTTGACCTCTTCATGTTCAGTGAGTTGTGCATTTTCTTCAGCAGTTGAGACTTACCTTAAGTTTCTGGAGAGCAACTGAGAAATAGCATTGGCAATAGCGTAAGTTGTTTGGGTATACTCATGGGTCTCCTTGGCCAACAGCTTGAATAGATGTAACCAATTCCCAGAATTGGAAACTTCATTTGGTGACAAGAGATGTTCAGTTGGGGCTCTGTCTGCTGCATTATTTGGCATTTTCATTTAGATCACCTTTACGTGTACATATTATATGTACCCATAACACATATAACATGTACACATTATATAGGAAGGCTCATATATAATATGTGGAAGATTTATATGTGTATTATATGCATATATTATATAGGAAGATTCTACTGTTTTAGGTTTCCATATGACCTCTCAGATGGCCCTTATTTTAGCTGTTCCTCCCCATATTCCCTCCCTTACCCACCTATTTCTTTCCCCTCCTTGTTTGGTCATCCCATTACAGCTCCTTCCCCAAGCCCAGTACATCCATAACTATTCTATTTTGGCTTCCTAGGGAGATCAATCCCTCTCCCATGGTCCATTATTCTATACCTAATCCCTGTGGTTCTATGAATTTTGGCTTTATGACAAATGACAATAGCTAACATCCACATATAACTAAATGCATAACATATTTGTCTTTCTCGGTCTAAATTTCTCATTTAGGATTTTTTTCCTAGTCCCATCCACTTACTGCAGAATTTCATGATTTCATTTTTATTAATGGCTGAGTTATACTCAATTGTATAATTGTATCACGTTTTTTTCTGTCTTTTTATTTATCAACACACATCTAGGTTGTTTTCAATTTCTGGCTGTTGTGAATGAAGTAGCAACGCATCAATGAACACATTTGAGCAAGTGGCTCTATACTAGGAGGAAGTGTCCTCTGGGTATATGGCCAATAGGAGTATAGCTGGATTTGGAGGTGGATCGATTCCCAGCTTCCTGAGAAACCACTACACTGATTTCTATTTGTCTGTACTCTTAACAGCAATGGATGAGATGAGTGTTTCCCTTACTTTACATCCTCGCCAGCATGAGATGTCATTTGTTTTATTGATCTTAGCTATTCTGACTGGTGTAAGATGAAATCTCAAAGTGGTTTTGATTTGCATTTCCCTGGTGACTAAGGATGTTGATAATTTCTTTAAGTGGCTCTCAGTCTTTTTTGTGTTTCCTTTTTTGGGAATTATCGGTTCAGATATGTAACCCATTTCTACTTGGCATAATTGTTTTATTGAGGTTTTGAGTTATTTGTATATTTTAGCTGTTAACCCTCTATTGGATGTGGGGTTGACAAAAATAGATTGCCATTCTGTAATCTGATCTTCGTCTCAAGGATAGTTTCCTTTGCCATCAGGAGTCAGTTTCATAAGGTCACATTGATTGACTGTTGTTGTTAGTTTCTGCGCTAAGTGTTCAGAGAGTCTTTTCTTGTGGCAGTAACAACAACAACAATAACAACATTATTTAGCACTATCTGTTTTTATTGATTGAGGGCATCTGGCTTTCTGTTGAGGTATTTGATCCATTTGGAGTTGGGATTGCAGGATGAGAATGGATCTATTTGCGTTCTTCTACTTTCAGCTTGACCTACACCAATTGTTGGAGATGCTGTATTTTTTCCAATGTGTATGTCGGGCTTCTTTGTAAGAATGTGGACTGACGTCTCAGTCTTCAATTCAATTCTGCTAATTAATGTTGCCTGTTTTTGTGCCATTACTATGTTGTTTTTATTACAATAGTTCTGTAGTACAATTTGAAATTGGCAATGCTGACATCTCCAGCACTTCTTATATTATGCAGGATTGAATTAGCTATCCTTGTTTTTTGTTTGTTTGTTTTCACATAAGCTGAAAATCGCCCTTTCAAGTTTGTGAAGACTTGTGTTGAAATTTTTATGGGTATTGCATTGAATCTGTAGATTGCTTTGGTAGGACAGCCATTTTACTACATTAATCCTACTAGTCTATAAGCATATAGGGTCATTGCATCTTCCAATATAACCTTTAGTTTTTTTTCCTCCAGTATATTGCAGAACAGTTTTTATTATAAAAGTCTTTCACTTTCTTATTTAGTTTACACCAAGATATTTTATGTTTTGTGAGACTGTTGTGAAAGGTATTATTCCCTTGATTTCTTACTTATTCTGTTTGTCATTTCGATATAGGAAGGTTATTAGTTTTTTTTGTGTGTTATTTTGTATCCTTCTACTTTGCAGAAAGTGTTTTCCAACTATATGTGTCTCCCAGTAAAATTTTAGGGTCACATATGCATACAATTATATCATCTGCAAACAAATATACTGTGACAAAATTCTCTTCATATTTGTAGTCCCCTGACTACAAATAAGTTGTCTTATTGCTCTAGTTAAGACTTTAAGTACAGGGCTGGAGAGATGGCTCAATGATTAAGAGCACTGCTTGCTGTTCCCAAGGACCCGGGTTCAATTCCTACCACCCACATGGCAGCTCACATCTGTCTGTAACTCCAAGATCTGATACTCTCATACTAAGGCACATTAAAATTAAATAAAATATTTTAAAAAAGACTTCAAGTACATATTGAATAGATAGGCAAGAAGTATACAACCTTGTCTTGTTCCAGATTTTAGTGGAAATACTTTCAGTTTCTCTCTAGTTTGATGTTAACTATGTTCTTCTGCAAATTGCCTTTTTTATCTTGAGGTATGTCAATTGTGTTACTAAACACACCAGGAGGTTTACCATGTCTGCATCTAATAAGACGATCATGTGGTTTTCATCTGTCAGTCTTTTTATATGATAGATTTCATAGATTGATTTACATATGATGAGCAATCCTTGCATCAGTGAGATAAAGCTAACTTGGTCATGGTTGATGAATTTTTTGATGTGTTCTGAGATTTAGTTTGCAAGTTTTTTTTTTTAATTTTGTATCTATGGATAAATGGATTGAGCTAGAGATGATCATAATGAGTGAGTTAACCCAGAAGCAGAAAGACTCAAATGGTATATACTCACTTATATCTGCATACTACCCAAGGGGCATGTCCCATGAAAGCCTTCACCCACCAGGAAACTGGGACAGAGGGGAGGACATTCTACTGGGACTCTAGATGAGAGAACCATGTGAGAATAGCAATGTAGAAGGATCCAGAGGGTCCTAGAAACCTACAAGTAGAACATTATGATAGGCAGATTTGGGCCAAGGGGTCCCGCTCAAACTAAGGCACAAGCCAAGGACAATACAGGCAGTAAACTTTAAACCCCTACCCAGATCTAGCCCATGGACAGGACAGTCTCCACACTTGAGTGGAGAGAGGGATATGACTTTCTCATGTACTCTGGTGCTTTACATTTGACTATGTCCCCTGGAGGGGAAGACCTAGTGGCATTCAGAGGAAGGACAGCAGGTCACTGAGAAGAGACTTGATACCCTATGAGCATATACAGGGGGAGGTAATCCCTCTCAGGAACAGTCATAGAGGAGGGGAATAAGGGGAAAATGAGAGGGAGGGAAGAATGGGAGGATACAAGGGATGGGATAACCATAGAGATGTAACAAGAATAAATTAATAAAAAAAAATAAATAAATAAATAAAAATAAATAAATAAAAAATAGTCTAAAACAAATATTCAGTGTTTGAGAGAGAGAGTTGAGGGAAGAGACATACACCGAATAATGATAAGTAATTTTTTTTAAATATTTAAAAAAAATAAATTTTGTATCTATGATCATAAGGTAAATTGATCTGTGTTTCTTTCTTTGCTAAGTCTCTATGTGGTTTGGGTAAGAGTGTGACTGTCCTTCATGAAAAGAATTGGGCAATATTCCTGTTTCTATTTTATAGAATAATTTGGGGAGTATTGGCTTAAACTTTTCTTTGAAAGTCTTGTAGACTTTTGCACTTATAACCCTGTACTTTGGGTGGATAGGAGGCTGGAAGACTTTTAATGACTGTTTATATTTCAGTAGGGGTTATAGGTCTGTTTATACTGTTTATCTGATCTTGATTTAACTCTGGTAGGTGGTATATTTTGTGAAAATTAGAAATGCCTTTTAGATTTTCCAATTTGATGGAGTATAGATTTTTAAAATATATTTTATTAATTTATTCATATTACATCTCAATTGTTATCTCATCCCTTGTAAACTCCTATTCCTCCCTCCCTCCCATTTTCCCCTTACTCCTCTCCCCTATGACTGTCACTGAGAGAGACCTCCTCCCCCTGTATATGTTCATAAGGTGTCAAGTCTCTTCTTGGTAGCCTGCTCTTCTTCCTCTGAGTGCCACCAGGCCTCCCCATCCAGGGGACATGGTCAAATATGGGGCACTAGAGTTTGCGTGAAAATCGGACCCCAATCTCCACTCAACTGTGGAGAATGGCCTGTCCATTGGCTAGATCTGGGCAAGAGTTTGAAGTTTACTGGATGTATTGTCCTTGGCTAGTGCCATAGTTTGAGCAGGACCCCTGGGCCCAGGTGTGCCCATCATAATGTTCTTCTTGTAGGTTTCTAAGACCCTCTTGATCCTTCTATTTCCCCATTCTCCCATGCTTCTCTCACCTAGAGTCTCAATAGGAAGTCTTCCCCTTTGTCCTACTTTCCTGGTAAGTGAAGATTTTCATGTGACATGATTCTTGGGCTAGTGTCCAGATATAAGTGAGTATATACCATTTGACTCTTTCTGCTTCTGGGTCAACTCCCTCAATATGATCATTTCTAGTTCAATCCATTTGTCCACAAGTTTTGGGAATTCCTTGTTTTTTAATAGCTGAGGAGTATTCCATAGTGTAAATGTACCATGGAGTATAGATATTTAAAGTATGTCCCTCTTAGCCTATGGATTTCTTCAGTGTCTGTTCATATGTCCCTCTTGCATTCTCTAATTTTGTTAATTTGGAACTTCTCTCTCAACCATTTAGTTAATTTGGCTAATGGTCTGTCAATCTTATTGATCTCTCAAAGAACCAATTTTTTTTTGGTTCATTGATTCTTTGTATTGATTTTTTTTGTTTGCTGCTTCTCTTTTATTGATTTCACCTCAGAGTTTGAAAATTTCTTGCCATCTATTCCTCTTGTACATTTCTTCTTCTTCTTCTTCTTCTTCTTCTTCTTCTTCTTCTTCTTCTTCTTCTTCTTCTTCTTCTTCTTCTTCTTTTTCTTCTTCTTTTTCTTTCTTTCTTTCTTTCTTTCTTTCTTTCTTTCTCTTTTGTTTTGTTCTAGAGATTTTAGATATGGGATTGTTAGTATTATCGCTTGCCTTTTTTTTTATTGTAGGTACTTAGTGCTATGAATTTGCCTTTTAGAACCATTTTCATTGTGTTCCATAAGTTTAGGTATGTTGTGTTTTCATTTTCATGCTATTTTCTAAAGTGTTAAATTCCTTTCTTGATTCATTTTCCACTCACTAGTTAGTTGTTTAGTGTCCATGAGGTTCTTAGCTTTCTGTTGATTCTGTTGTTGATATCCCGCTTTAGTCTGTGATGGTCAAATAAATGCAAAGTGTTATTTCAATTTTCTTCAATCTGTTAATCCTTGCTTTATTTTGAGTATATTGCCAATTTCGTAAAACGTTCTATGAGGTGCAGAGAACTCTGGTATATTCTTTTGTTTGTGTGAAATGCTCTGTAAATATGTTAGGTCTCTTTTGTGTATAATATCAACTTTAACATTTCTCTGTTAGTTTTTAACTGAATAAGCTCTGTATTGTCAAGAGATCAGCATTGAAATTTCTCACTATTATTGAGTGAGGGCCAGTATGTGCTTTTACCTATAGGAGTGTTTCTTTTATGAACACTGATGCCTTTTTATTTGCTGCATAGATTTTTAGAATTTCTATATTCTCTTGGTGATTTTTTTCCTTTGATGAATATGTAGTCTCCTTCCCTAATTTTTTCCGATTAGTTTTGGTTTATAACCTATTTTGTCATTAAAATAGGTATGCCACCTTGCTTTGATTCTCTTTGCTTGGAATATCTTCTTCCACCATTGTATCCTGAGGTGATAGTTATCTTTGATGTTGTTTTTTTATTTCCAGAAGATGCATCCTTTTTTTTTATTCCAGTCAGTTAGTACATACCTTTTTTTTTTAAATTGAGACCATTGATGTTGAGAGTTATCAATGAGCAGTATATGCTGATACCCATTATTTTGTTGTTTGTGTGTTGGTACCACTTCCTTTTCTGATTTGTTAGTCTGATATTCTTTATTCCTTGTGTTTTCTTGGTTGTGGGTTAAGTCTTTAGGCTGAAATATTTTTAAAAGTGCCACTATAGAGCTGGACTTGTAAATACATAAGGCTCAAATATTGCTATGATCCCACTTCTCCACCCATAATGGGGCAGATTCTGAAAACGGGAGAAAAGCAGACATGGCTGGGGATAGAGACCTCAGGCTGTTGGAAATGTTAGAGAAACAGAGTTCTAGAGATATAGCTTCAGTGAGACAGTTCAGTTAATTGGGGAGGACAAAGGCTATTTTAACCTTTAGGGGCATAGGGCCTTTTGGAGTGAGTGTACGTTATTGGTTGGATCCAGGGTGCTGAGAATGCCTCGTCGGCATAATAAGGAATTCCAGGTTCTGCTGCATAATACCTCATAAGGGATAAGGAAGTTTAACTTAGTTGCCAGGCTACTCAATCTCCTCAGAAGGGCAAGCGTGGTGGTTCAGGGCTACATGTACTGAGGCAGGCAGGTTGGTGCAGGATGGGAGTGGTTCTACTCCTGCTGATTGCAGGATGAGATTTCTGGGGTTTGGGTATGCCTCAACTCCACTCTTGCTCTGAGCTACCTCTTAGTGTCCCACAGTGCCTGGCCACACAAATACCATCTTACCATGGAGTGTTGTTCTTTTGCCATCTATTGTGATTAAAATCTTGCTGGGTAAAGTAGTCAGGGTGGCACTTGTAGTTTCTTAGAGTTTGTAGAATTTCATCTTTTTTACCTTGTAGCTTTTAATATCATCTCTTTGTTCTATACATTTAATGTTTTGATTAGTATGTGTCATGAGGAATTTCTTTTCTATCTCAGTCTATTTGGTGCGCGCTATGCTTTTTGTTCCTTGATAGCCACCACTTTCTTGAGGTTAGTAAATTTTTTTTCTGCTTTAGAATTAGTATTTTTGGTAAATGGGGAAGTAGAGGAAAGGACAGATTCCAACAAAGCAGGGGGTCAATCCAGCATTTTCTAGAGCTTCCTTTAGTACCCTGAATTTGAAACATTTGAGTGCAAACTTATAGCTGATTTGGTCCCTTGAAAATGCTTGCTAACACTCAACTGTACAAAGAAAAAGTAATTTTTGAGTAGTGCTGATTTGGTCTGGGAAGCATTGCTGTACTTCTGTAGGCTGAAGTGCTGG
Source organism: Acomys percivali (assembly GCA_907169655.1). Taxonomy (NCBI): domain Eukaryota; kingdom Metazoa; phylum Chordata; class Mammalia; order Rodentia; family Muridae; genus Acomys; species Acomys percivali. The sequence goes on along the minus strand of OU015745.1, from coordinate 113,792,096 downwards.
GTCTTTCCAGTTAAATCCTCTTGTAATGAGCTCACCCAATGCCCTCTGTTTCCTTCCTGCTCTGACTGTGTTTCTGGATGCTGTCTCTGCATTAAACAGCTGTGGCATTTGTCAACCAGTCAATTTCACCATTCTAACAAGTAAAATAATTTTTTCTTAGTTAAAAACAATTTCATTATTTTGTTGAAAATATTTCCTGTGCCTTTGACCTGAGTTTCTTTTTCTTCCTCTATTCCGTTATTCATTGATTTATTCTCTTCATAGTGTTTTCCTGGATGCTTAATGCATTGCTTTGTTGTTGTTATTTAGAATATATTTCCTTTTACTGAGGTATCTATTTGTTCTAGCATGTCTTTTAGTGCCTGAGACTCTATCTTCCATTTTATGTATTCTTTTGAAGCTGCTTACATCTGATTTTTGTTCAAATTCCTAAATTTTCATTTCAAGTTTTCCCCCAGTTTGTGTTTTCGTTAGTGATTTTATTGCATGTCTATGCTTTCTTTGTTTCATTTCAGGGTTTGTTTGTGTTTTAACAGACTTTGTTAATGGACGGGTTCATATATTCTTGAAGGTTCTTGAGCATATTAATATTTTAAAACCTTTGTTTTCTGCTTAAATTATATTGCATTTCTATGAGATTACTGTAATGGAGTTGCTTTGCTTTAGTGGAGACATATTGTTCTGGCAGTTCTTGTGTGTATCATTTATTTATTTATTTGTTTTTCTTTCTTTTGCTGGCATTTAGTCATGTAGGTTTGGGATATTTTAATTCTAGTCAATATGTTGTCTTTGTCTTTATTGGGTGCCTGTTCTAGTCATTGCTTTCTGTTGTCCTTTTGTTTTTTTTTTTTTTTGGTGAGGAGAGTTTGGTTGTTATGAGTTGCCTGTTAGGGAATGCTTTTGTTTTGTGCCAGAAGGGGCCACTATGGGTCCCAGGTAGAATGTGGTTCTATGTATTGAGAGGTGACAGTAAATGTTGGGGATGAGGTAAAAGTGGGGTTTGACAGTTCACAAGAACAAGAAATGCTGTGTGTGCCACCACAATCAGAGTAGAAACCTGGGAGTGGGGGCAGAGAAGAAGAGGCTACATAGGTGGACTCCTACAAACCTCATAATAAGTCTTCAGTATTGGAATTAGAGGACAAGCAGATGAAGGAAGATCACCTCCATGGTTCCCTGGTGGGCATGCCTAGCATTTTTTCCAGTGATTTCTTGTCGTTGTCTTCTTCAGGCATATATCTAAGAAGAAAGATTACCAAACTTTAGGCCTCAGTCCTAACCTAGTATTAGGCTGGTATTATTGGACTATGACATCAAAGAATGTTTGCCATGGTGGCTTTGGTAGTCCAGGTATGACAAAGAAACTTGGGTCCTGTCCATCCTTGGTGAACCAAGTCCAGCCAGAATTCTCCATTTATTACTCACCAGTAACTGTGCCTATTTATTATAGAGGCTTAGCCTGGCCTGGGGAAAGATATGTGGGGATAGGCCTCTCTTGATATCCTTATGTTTCATTTGGAAAAATACAGAAATAGAGTATCTGGTACAAACTTAGTGGATTACCCTGTAATAGGGAAACAGTGACAATCAAACAATAGCCTACTTTTGGCAAGTCCAGGCTGTGGTGCTATCTAGTGCAGAAGTCACTGATTGACTGTAGCCTCAGAGATAAGAGTCAACATGATTAGACTTTTCTGGAAAAGCATATTTAAACAAAACCATATTATAACAATTGAAATAAATACGTGCTCTTTCAAGGATAGATGATAATCATTATGAGCCTTTGTCAGGTTTGTGTGGAGGCCACTCAGACAAATTGCTGAGAGACTCAGGCATGGGAAGAAGAGAAGAAGGACATATAGACTGAAATGAACCACTGTAAAGGATAGATAGGGGGATGTGGTGAGTGATGAACTAAAGAGTGTCAGGTGGTGAATAAATGTTTCTAGTGGTTAGTTATTCATAAGGCAAGGAAGGCCAGCAAGGATTGAGATATACATACTGCTTTAACTCCGAGAAGCACATTAGTTTGTAATATTATTGTCTAACCAAAATGGGGAAGCTTTTCAAAAATGGATAACAGCCTGTAGTAAAACCATGACAACATGTAGATTCCCATAAAAAGGAAGAGTTGAATGGGAAGAAAGAAAAAGGAGAGGATAAGGGAGGTGGGAGAACATGATCCAAGAACATGGTGTGGAAGTGGGAAAATTATGTGATAAAACCAATTTAGTTTGTATAATTAGTGTTTGGCAGTCCCGTTAGGTTTCTGTTGTTGTGGTAAAACATTCTGAACAAAAGAAACTTAAGGAGGCAACAGCTTATGTGGCATGTAGTTTGCTCTTCATTGTTGAGAGAAATCAAGACAGGTACTTGAGGCAGGAGTTTGAAACAGAAACCACAATGGAACTCTCCTGTTCCCCGAGGCTTACTCCATTTGCAACATCCCAGGTCAGGAGAAGAAGGAATGATATTATCTAGTATAGTGAGAAAAGAAAACAAACTTAAACAATCCTTGTAAATCAGGAAGACACTAGCTATAAAAAGTACATCTTGAATATAAGACAAAACTTGAGCGAAGACAAAACTTGAGAGAAAATACCTACGCAGACATTTAATGAAAAAAAAAAACAAACTACTAAAGTTAGTTCTTTAAAGTGGAGAGACATCAAAAAATAAGTAGCAAAACATAGGATGTGTAAAATTTAGTCATAAGAGGAATTATAAAAGCAAATATGGAACTCAGAAAAAGCTCAATATGTGTTGATGGGTGAATAAAAAGCTCGCAAAATATTACAATAATGATAGTTACATTATTATGTTAAGTGATAAGCAATATATAAAAAGTTGTAAAATGGAATATCAGAAGTTCAAAATATGGGGAGGGATGAAGTACAGCTGGGGAAGTTTTATGAGTATAATTTCTCTTGGGTTTTGTTCATTTGTTTATTCCTTTCCTTATCTCCTCAATCATGCTAAACTGCCATGGTTTGCTATAATGAAAAGTTGAGGGCAGTCCACAAAGCAAAAGTTTAAATAAACCAAAAGAATGACTGACAAATTAAAATACACTATTGCTTAACTAGGAAGAAAAGCTATGATAGAAGGAAAATAAATGGAATACAAGGAAACAAGTAAAGAATGCCTGTAGGAAGAACTTACATTTTAATAACTACTGTTTATCGATGGATTAAATTATCTAATCAAAAGGTATAGTAGAGTAGCTGAATGAAATTTAAAAGTATCCTGATTATATGTTGTTTACAGAAAAATTTAACTCATTTCACTTCTCAAGGCACATATAGAAGGAGAGCTACTGAGTACAGAAAGATATTCCGTAGAATAGAATTCCAAAAGACTGCAAAAGTAGCCCTACTGATATCAGATAAGATAGAGATTAGTCAAAATCAGTTAAAGACAAATATCACAAATACAAAGATACAAATACAAAGATAAATGTATCAATTGATCAAGAGAAATTAATAATAACACACACACTTAGTATCAGAGACAATAAATATATGATAGTTTGAGCAGACCAAAAGAAATGGCTAGACATCAATATTTGAGGCATTCAATAATAGATAGAACAGACAGATAATCAACAAATAGCAGAGTTAACTTAAAATGTAGAAAAATTACCAGATAGATATTTATAGAAAATGTCATCAAATATATACATTTTCCCTCATAAGTACATGGAATAGTGCCCAGGATAGCTCATTCAAGAGCTATCTCAACTTCTTTTCCCCTTTGAGGCAAGGTCTTACTATATAGCTCTGAGTGGCCTAGAACTTGGTATGTAAGACAGGGTGACCTCAAATTCAATGAGATCTGCCTATCTGTGCCTCCCAGGTTGTGTGATTAAAAGCATGTACCTGTATGCCAAGCTCTAAAATATTTAATATATTATTAAAATTGAAATCATATTTACTCTCTTTACTGACTGCATATAGTAAAAAGTCCATAACAAGAATAACTTAGGATAGTATAGAAATACATAAATTTTAACTAAGTCTTACTTGGACAACCAATGAGCTGGGCCCATGGAGGCAAAAAGACACTGAATGACGAACCAAACAGCAAGCATAGGCTAGACTTAGACCTCCTACACATATGTAGCACATATGCAGCTTGGTCAACATATAAGTCCCCTAAGAAAGGGAGTAGTGCTGACTCTGTTGCCTGCCACTGGATCTCTTTCCCCTAGATGGACAGCCTTGCCTGGCTTCAGTGGCAGAGGATACACTTAGTCCTACTGTGACTTGAGGTACCAGGGTGGATTGGTACCCCTTGGGGGGTCCCTTCTTTGAGGGATGGGGAGGGATATATGAGGGTGGTACTGGGAGGAGAAGAGAGAAGGGGCTGGGATCAGGCTGTAAAATCATTAAGTAAAAAATACAAATAAATTAAGGAAATTAAAAATCTTTCTAGAACATGAAAATGGGAGTACAATATGCCCAAGCCTATGGGATCCTGTAAGAAGAAATCTCATATCAATGCCAACACTGAAAGGCTGAAAAAATCTCAAGTCAACAGTCTACCCTTGCATCTAAAATAAGTATGAAAACAAGGAGAAGCTAAAGCCCAAATTAGGAGAAGGAAGAAAGTGAGAAAGACCAAGAGTTGACATACATAGAATAAAAACAAAACACAAAAAAGAAAAATAATGAACTGATTCTTCATGATAATAAGATGAACAAAACCTAACCTCCACTCAGAAATGTAGATAGAAGACTTAAAATTAGGATGAGAGAAGCATTACAAGTGACAATGGAGAGATATACTGAACATTGATGTGAACAACAGTCAATTTATCAATAAATTTTAGTCCTGAAGAAATGGAAACATTTATGGTCAAATTTCTTTCAAAACTTAATCACAAAACAAAACAGAAAACCGAACAAACAACCAAACAAAAAGAAAAACCTAGACAGAAAATCATCACAATGTTGTTGAATAAGTATTAAATAAAACCCAGCAAAGAAAAGTCTGAGACCAAACAGTTTTACTGTTAAGTTCTTAAAAATTACAAAAAGAAATAATCTCAGTTCTCCTTTAGATATTACATTATAGATATGAAGAAGGATTTCTTCCAAATATATTCTTCTAAGCTAGCATTATTCTACTATCAAAAACAGATAAGGCCTTGATAAGTAAAATTGACAGGCCCAATATCCTTATTGTACAGACACACAGCAGTCTTCAGCAAAAGAATATCTATTCACTGAAAGTCAATTGTAAGCTATGCCAAAGGTGTGAATAAGTTTTAATAATATATACTAATAAATGTAATATAATACCATATCAGCAGAAGGAAGGGGAATAAGGTCTATTTCAATGGATACAGTAAAGATATTCAATAAAATGCAACATCACTTTCATGATAAAAATCCTAAACAAATTAGTCATACAGGGAATATTTTATAACATAACAAGATCCATTTATAAGAGGCAACAGCTCATATACTCAACGCCTGAAAGCTTTCTCTTTACAAGCAACAAGAAAAAAATGCCCGTGCTCCCTGCTTCTATGAAGTATTGCTAGAGAAATCTTAGTCACCTCCAAGGAAAAAAGAGCAATGAAGTCGACTAAACTGCATAAGAAGTAAAATTTGCCAGTGTTTACAAGTGACGTGGTTGACATTGTTGTGTATATAAGAACCTTAAAAACTGCCTTCAAATTATTAAGATTTAGAAGTAAATTAAGCAAAATGGTAGGATCCAAAGTTACCATAATGCTTAATCTTCATTGTTACATAAACTAAAGTAGAATCACCCTAGAAGTATGACTCTGGGTATGTGGGGGAGCTGTGTCCAGAAATATTTGAGCAAGGAAGAAGCATGCATGATGGGTAGTGCCAGTCCAAGGACTAGGGTTCCAGACTTATCAAAACAGTGAGCTGAACATGATAATTCTCTCTCAGCTACCTGACTATGGCTTCACATCACATGCTTCCACTTTGACTGTGAGCCGACATTGTAGAGAGTGTTGGGTGACTGTTGAGGCAGTAAACTGTCTCAGTCATTTTTTCATTTTGGAAGCTGCTAATCTACACTTTCAGTTCAATCAGGTACTTAAGTTTTATTCCTTCTCAAGTCTCTGATGGGGTTGAAGACCAGATGGTTTAGTAATACAATTAAGTTTAGTTGTTTAGGAGTTAAGATGTTTTTAGATCAAGATGGATGTTTTAAGTTAATAGAGATGAGATATGATAGCTATTGATTTTCATTCAGAGTTTTAGACCCAACAAGATAGGAAAGATGTTTAGTCAAAGTTTGACAAATAGAAATAGTCAAATCACTACGAATGTAACATTTAAATAATTCCTGATTGTTTCATGGTTCTTCCTGCTGTATGTAGTTTATTTTATTTATGAGTAATAATATAAATGTATATGTTAAAAGAGAAACATAATAAAAAAGAAATAAAATAAATAAAAACAAACACATCAATGATGAAAAAAGTTCTAAATCTCTTAGATGAAAAAGTGAGGAAGAGCCTTGTGCTCATTGGCACAGAAACAACTTCCTGAACAGAACACTAACAGCTCAGGCTCTTATAACAATGGTTAATAAATGGGATCTCATGAAACTGAAAAGCTTCCGTAAGGCAAAGGACATTGTTAACAAAATGCGACGATGGCTTACACACTGGGAAAAGATCTTCATCAACCCTACATCTGACAGAGGGTAATATCCAGAATATATAAAGAACTCAAGAAATTAAACACCACCAAATCAAATAAACCAATTAAAAATGGGGTACAGAACTGAACAGAAAGCATTCAACAAAGGACTATCAAATGGCCAAGAAACACTTAAAGAAATGTTCAACAACACTAGCGGAGGGAGGGCAGTTGGGAATGAAACAAAACAAGCAAGGCAATAACAACAATTGGGATGTAATCTAAATAAATTATAATAAGATAAAGTAAAAAAGAACTCCAGAGACCGGGAAGGGATGTGGAGAAAGGGGAACACTCCTCCATTGCTGGTGGGAATGAAAACTTGTACAATCACATTGGTAATATATCTGGCACTTTCTTAGAAAATTGGGAGTAGCTCTACCTCAAGACCCAGCCATATACCCAAAAGATGCTGCTCCACCATACAAAAAGGACATTTGCTCAACTATTGCATAGTAATTTTTTTTTCATAATAGCCAGAACTTGGAAACAACCTAGATGTCCCTCAACCAAAGAATGGACAAAGAAACTGTGGTACATTTACACAATGGAATACAATTCAGCAATTAAAAACAAGGAAATGCCAAAATTTGTGGACAAATGGATGGAACTAGAAATGATCATCCTGAGTGAGGTAACCCAGACCCAGAAAGACATTCATGGTATATACTCACTTATAAGTGGATATTAGCCCAACATATATGTCCTCTGAGAGACTCCACCCAGCAGGGGATCTGGACAGATGCTGGGACTCATTGTTCAACTTTGGATGCAGTGCTGAGAGTAGTATGGAAGAATGGGGCTATGGAAGGACACAGGGGGTTCAGGAACCTCACAAGGAGACCATCAAGCAGAGCAGATCTGAACTCAGGGGGAGCTGCACAAACTGTTGCACCAACTAAGAACAATGCATGCAGTAAACCTAGACCCCCTGAACAGATATAGCCAATGGACAGTTCATTCTCAATAATTGTGGTGGGGAGCAGGAGACTGCCTCTGACATGAACTCTGCTGCCTCCTGATTTGATCACTTTCCCTTGATGTGGCAGTCAGACACACAGAGGAAGGGGAAGCAGGCCATCTGGGTGAGACCTGATATGGTGGGGAGGAGGTCCCCTTCTGTCAGTGGTCTAGGGGAGGGGAAGAGTGAGGAAGAGGGAAGGCAATAAAACAAAACAAAACAAAATTAAATTAAAAAGTAACAATTGGGATGTAATTTAAATAAATTATAACAAGATAAAGTAAAAATAAACTTAACACAAGCTACTTAGAATTCTTAGTACATATTGAACAATTTTGAGTCTAATTACCTTTCTCCTTCTGATCCTACATTATTAGCTTTCGAAAAGTTGATACTCTTGTGATTATTATTATTATTACAGACTTTGGTTTAAAAAAAAATCACACAGCTGGGCAGAGCAGGCAGGCGGCCATTTGTGAAGCAGCAGCGAAGCTGTTGGCTGCTTCTGTCAGTCTCCTGGCTGAGGCACTCACACGGGGGCGGAGGGCGGGTAACTCAGATCTGGGTTCTGGTGCCGCCCAAGCTCTCCCCGTCTAAAAGTTGGTTTTAATTGGTTACCCACAGGATTGACTTGGCCTCTATTCTTAAGAAAATACATCTCTTGTTTTACAAAGTGTGTGTGGTTTCAGCGGAGCATGGCTGTGGTCATCCATTTGCAAGGTCTCCCAATTGTGGCGGGGACCATGGACATTCGTCACTTCCTCTCTGGATTGACCATCCCTGATGGGGGCATGCATATTGTAGGGGGGTGAACTGGCTTTCATCGTTTTTGCCACTGATGAAGATGCAAGGCTTGGTATGATGCGCACAGGTGGTACAATTAAAGGGTCAAAAGTAACACTGTTACTGAGTAGTAAAACAGAAATGCAGAATATGATTGAACTGAGTCGTAGGCGTTTTGAAACTGCCAACTTAGATATACCACCATCAAATGCTAGTAGATCAGGACCGCCACCTAGCTCAGGGATGAGCAGCAGGGTGACTTTGTCAGCAGCAGTACCGAACTTTAATAATCCTTCGCCGAGTGTAGTTACTGCTACTACCTCTTCTGTTCATGAGAGCAGCAAAAAACATACAGACATTTTCCACAGCCGGCGTGGGAAGTGCTTCTCCAAGTATGGGGACTTCTTTTGGGAGTCCAACATTCAGCTCAACCATTCCAAGTACAGCTTCTCCAATGAACACAGTCCCACCGCCACCAATTCCTCCAATCCCAGCGTTGCCATCTTTGCCACCGCTGCCATCCATTCCCCCAATACCAGTTCCTCCTCCGGTACCAACATTGCCTCCTGTGCCACCTGTTCCTCCCATTCCTCCAGGCCCTTCTGTGCCACCTATGACCGCATTGCCACCCATGTCAAGCGTGCCACCATTAATCCACTACCTGTGGCACCTCTACCTGCTAGAATGAACAGCTCTGGAGCACCTATGAATCTGAACAGTAATCTGAACCCTGTGTTCCTGGGTCCATTCAACCCTGTTAACCCTGTCCAGATGAATTCTCAAAGCAGCGTGAAGGCACTTCCCATCAACCCTGATGATCTATATATGAGTGTGCATGGAGTGCCCTTTTCTGCAGTGGAGAACGATGTCAGAGAGTTTTTCCATGGGCTCCGTGTTGATGCAGCGCATTTGTTAAAAGATCATGTAGGTCGAAATAATGGGAATGGATTGGTTAAATTTCTCTCCCCTCAAGATACATTTGAAGCTTTGAAACGGAACAGAATGCTGATGAGTCAACGCTATGTGGAAGTCAGTCCTGCCACATAGAGACAGTGGGTAGCTGCTGGAGGTCATATCACTTTTAAGCAAAGTATGGTGCCTTCTGGACAAGCCCATGCCCCTCCACAGACAGTTCCAAGGTCAAAGTTGCCCAGTGGGCAGAAAAGGTCACAGTCAAGATCACCACATGAGGCTGGGTTTTTTGTTTACTTAAAAGGGCTACCATTTGAAGCAGAAAACAAACATGTCATCGACGTTTTTCAGAAGCTGGATATTGTAGAAGATAGTATTTATATAGCTTATGGACCCAATGGGAAAGCAACTGGTAAAGGTTTTGTAGAATTCAGGAATGATTCTGACTATAAGGCTGCTCTCTGCCGTCATAAACAATACATGGGCATCGCTTTATTCAAGTTCATCCAATTACTAAGAAAGGTATGTTAGAAAAAAAAAATAGATATGATTCGAAAACGACTTCAGAACTTCACCTATGACCAGAGGGAAATGGTGTTAAATCCGGAGGGGGAAGTCAGGTCTGCCAAAATCTGTGGCCATATAACAAACATTCCATTCAGCATTACAAAGATGGACGTTCTTCAGTTCCTAGACGGAATCGCAGTGGATGAGAATGCTGTCCACGTTCTTGTTGACAACAACGGGCAAGGCCTAGGGCAGGCGTTGGTTCAGTTTAAAATGGAAGATGATGCGTGTAAATCTGAACACTTATACAATAAAAAGCTGAATGGGAGAGAAGCTTTAGTTCATATAGTTACCCTAGAAGATAAGCGAGAGATTAAGAAAAATCCCCCAGGCCAAGGAAAAAAGGGCTTAAAGATGCCTGTTCCAGGTAATCCTGCAGTACCAGTGATACCTAGTGCGGGGGTTCCTGCTGCTGGAATTCCCACTGCTGGAACACCTGGTGGTGGGATACCTGGTGCTGGAATGCCAGGTAGTGGAATGCCTAGTGCGGGTATGCCTGCTGCTTGAATGCCTGGTCCTGGGATGCCCGGTGCTGGAATGCCCAGTGCCGGAATGCCCGGTACCAGAATGCCTAATGCTGGAATATCTGGTCCCGCAATGTCTGGTCCAGCAATACAGGGTCCCACAATGTCTGGTCCTGCAATACCCGGCCCTGCAATACCCGGTGCTGCAATACTCGGCCCTGCAATACCTGGTCCTGTAATACCCGGCCCTGCAATACCCGGCCCTGCAATACCCGGTGCTGCAATACCTGGTCTTGCAATACCCGGTGCTGGCATGCTCAGTGCAGGAGGAGAAGAGCATGTCTTCTTGACTGTAGGATCGAAGGAGGCCAATAATGGGCCACCATTTAACTTACTGGTAATTTTGGTGGACCCAATGCCTTTGGGCCACCACTCCCCCCTCCAGGATTAGGGGGTGATGTTAGACCTGTTATGCCTTCAGTTGGGAACAGTGGTTTGCCTGGCCTAGGACTGGAAGTTCCAGGGTTGGTGGGTGCACCAAATAATTTAAGTAGGGCATCAGGATTTGGAGGGATCCCTGAGAATTTTGGAAATGGCACAGGTAGTTTAAATGCTCCTTCTGGTTTTGGAAGTGGGCCCCCTGGTTTGGGAAGTGTTCCTGTGCATTTGAGTGGGCCTCTAACCTTTGGGCCTGGGCCTGGTCCAATCCATATTGGGGGTCCTCCTGACTTTGGAGCTAGCTCTGGAAAACCAGGGCCTACAATAATTAAGGTGCAGAACATTCCTTTTACTGTATCTATTGATGAAATTTTAGATTTATTTTATGGTTATCAAGTAATCCCAGGTTCAGTATGTTTGAAGTACAATGAAAAAGGTATGCCAACAGGTGAAGCCATGGTGGCCTTTGAGTCTCAGGATGAAGCCACAGCTGCTGTCATTGACTTAAATTATAGGCGTATAGGCTTAAGAAAGGTAAAACTCGTTTTAGGGTAGCCAGCTGTTTATATCAGTTCTTTATAGGGCATATCTTCATGTTGCTGTGATTAATGCATCCAGATTGTTTTCCTGGTATTTCCAGGTTAGAACCTGTGGATTGTTTTAATTGCAGATAGACTGGTTTCTATAACACAGAGCATTGGTTGGCTGTTTACAACTCACAGAATAAACATTGCAATTTATTACAGTAAAGCTGTCTGGAGAGAACACAAAAATAATTTGGCCTAAGGTAGAGATTACTGGTAATACACGATGATCATATAAAGCTTACCCAGGAATCTAGATTGGTTTTCTTTTATACCACATGGGATGAAGAAAATGAGTAGAGCTTGTGGAGGGTGGTCTTGCCAGCTCCTGATAATTAGAAGTTGGCTACTTTAACAATTTGATTTAAAGTTGGACAGATTTTGCTTTGTTATAGGGTCAAAACTTTGTCTGAAACCCCATTTTCTTTTAAAATTGAATAAAGTCTCTGTATCCGGATTCATTGTATGTACCTTTATTGCTTCTTGAGGGTTCTTGCTGTATAGACAGTCCTGCTTCAGATGTTGCTGCTTTATCTAATTGACTCACTTGTAATAAGTACAACTATTTTGTTGGTTTTTAATTAATTTCTAATATAAAAACTCCACACTTGATTTGTGCTATATAACCCTGAACTTAGATTTCTAATGCCACTCTTAGGATTGTGTGGAATGACTTTTACCATAAAAATAAACTATGGAGTCCAACTGGCAAAAAAAAAAAAAAAAAAAAAAATCTCACAGCTGAAAAAGCACTTTTACCTTAGCATGCTTAGCAAGGGAAATACAAAGTAAGTGGCTTGGAATCATAGCTGCTTGTTGGCCTTTCAAAACATACAAACTTGCTAAAGATTTCTTTTCTAGTACATAACTTTAAGGACCTGGACAGGCATGAAAGGAGACAATGACATGTTAAAAAATTGGATTCTGAGTTTACACTGTCTCTGTCTCCTCTCACAGCCTGTGTGAAGTGCCCACATTCAGATACAGAACATCCAGTGCTCAGACATCAGGCACTGCAACAGTAAATCTAATAACCCAAGATGAGATCCATCTCTACATTGCTTTCTACAAATGGCAAAAATAGGATGTCTGAACAAGACTCTGCACTCACCCAGATTGTGCTTATGATAAGCTTTCTTCCTATAAAATGACAATATATTACCAGCATCACATTCATCTGAGAAATGTAAGATATGCCATAGGTATGGCACAACTTAATTTGTGGTTGCAATGCCATATCTATTGCACAAGTATTTTCACACATGCCTTATATTGGTTAATTTTCTGTGCATAGTACTTGCATGTCTCTAACATAGCTATTGAGTTTACTGAGCATGCTTGGTAGCCCTTGGCAACTTGCTGCGCATTAGAGTCACCTGGAAAGAGGAAACCTTAGCTTAGGAATTGCCTCCATTGGTTTGGCCTGTGATCATGTCTGTGGGGCATATTACTGGCAAATTATTGATATGGGAGAGCCTTTCCCACTGTGAGTGGTACCACCCCTAGGCAGGTGGTCTTAGGTTGTATAAGAAAGCAAGCTGAGCAAGCCATGGGTAGCAAGCCAGAAAAGTAGCTTTTCTCTGAGGTCTATGCTTCCATTTCTATCACCAATTCCTGCTTTAGCCCTTGTCCTGACAATCTTCTAAGATGAACTGTGATCAGGATGTGTAAGTAAACCATTCCAAGACATGCAAATTGCTCTTGGTTGTGGTGTTTATCACAGCAACAGATACCAAGATGGGACAGTTATTATTGGCATATCAATGAATGATATGAGTGTGCACAGACTTTACAATAGCATGGCATCAGTTTAGGAGCACAGTTAATTGAAGTTTCCACCACAGATTGCCATACATGCAAGTGATGGCTCCCAAGCTCTGTTAAATGCACTTTGGATATAAAAATTGGGCCAGAATGTACATTTAGCTAAGGTAAGTAGGTTCAGTCATTAATAGGAAAGGGGACTAGAGAATTTTGTCTCATGATAGATTTTTCCAGTTTAGTGAGCTCTTGATTTAAGTATTTACATATATTTAGTGTCTCACCAGTGTTCAGGGTATGACATAAAGCTAAGCAAATGGGCTAGAGTATCCAATTCAACATTTTATAACATGCAACTTTGAGCCAGACGTCTATATACCTTAGTTATTTTATGTGTATACTGAAAATGGAAATAATACTGAGGAGGATTCAAATTGAAAGAGGTAATAGCTGAAATTAATCTCAGTGCAGATATGAGGATGATGAATACATTGTGATTGTGGGACTCAGTTGAAGATACAGCACTGTAGCTTTCTTTTCAGCTCTTAAATCTTTAACACATTCATTCAGATGTTATTAAAACACTAACAATGTTCTAAAGTATGTTTACAATGTGATGATTGCTATTAAAAAGTCTAACTTGTAACATATGCAAATACTTGAAACTGTAATTACCACAGATAGAATAAGAAACTAACAAATCATTAGTATAGTCAATATGTTTATCAATTTATATTAATTACATAAATATTTCTTTATCCTAAACAAAGCTCAGTTATGTTGTGTCAGTATTTCATGTATACCTCCAGTCTTATAATTCACATTGACTTTCCCTTTTCTTAGAAGTTTACTTTGGAGCTCACGTACTTCGCTTGTTTTGGTGACCTTGTCAGTTTAATTTGAATACCATTTTAACTAGCTTCTGTCTCTATGTGTATATGTGTCTCTCTGTATAAATCTACTTGAATTGCTTAGAGGTTAATCTTGGCTTTATAATTTCAAATTCTTGACATCTCATTTCTGAATTAGTTACTGTCATTTTGCCTGACCTTTTCAATCTGGCTGTTGTCCTTCCTATAAACACAGTAACAAGAATTGAGCACCAGTCAGAATGTAGTCTTACTGCAGTGGTACATACTGATGCAATGACGATCACTTTTCACTTTGAAATAAATATACCAAGGACATGCCCACTCTAACCTTGGGGTCTCTGTCAATTTATTATATTTGTGGGACTGACAGATTCCAGCTTAAAACAAAAGCATTAAAATCACAGAAAAACAAATAAAATTAAAGAGAATCTCTCAACACTCAGCAAGAGAACCTTCTTCTAATGGAGGGTGGTGATTAGTTCAGAGACTTAAAAGTATTCAACATGCGAAGAATAAGAATCTTTCGAGTGGGCAGCCCTATGTGGGGCATCTACATCACACTGCTTCCTTTTAAAACTCAAGGCTCATCAAGGAAGAGAAGGTAGAGAAATTATGAGAGTCAAAGACCATAGATGACTACAATAAAAAAAGTGTTTTCCATATGCCATGTGACAGCTTAACATATAAACTGTCTCATAGACAGCATGAAGAAGACCTGCACAAGATCAAGCCAGACAAAATTCCAGCGTGAGGCACCAAGACAGACATGAAGTCTCATATCTCTCTGAGCAGCTACTGACAATTGTTGGAAGTTGGGAGGATAGTCATTTTTCTTGGATGATATAGCTTCACAGAGACAACCCTTTATTCAGTAGATGACCCTTCACTCACTCACGTACTAGCAGTGTTGAGTAGACTCAGTAGAAGAAAAAAAAAAACAACAACAAATGATGTTGGGAGATACTGTATTGGAGGAATGGAGGAAGAATTGGAGCAGGGAGAATAAGGAATGGACTTGGTCAAAACGCATTGTATGTATGTATTGAAATTCAAACAATAAACCAGATAGAGAATTGCTTCTAAAAGAAATAAAGATATGAGTCTATACTACAGGTACCATTAAATTGGCTGATACTCTGAATGTAAAAATAGGTCACAGAGATAGCTAATGCTTGTTTCTGTCGCTCTATTTCTTGTTTATCCCTCTCCTTCCTTTCTTAGCCATCCATTCTCTATCCTTCATCTTGAACTGGGACATATTTCTTCTTCTCTTAGACATTAAAGCTTGACACTCTCTGTGTCTTTAAATCTTGGACTTCTGAGTTTCTCAGAACTATAGCATATCTTATATCTCAAATTTATATTTATTAATTTTCATTACATTTCTAAAGGCCCATTTAAAATATATTGAAGGTGCTAGATAAAGACTATTCCTTATTAGGGGATTATGAGTATTTAAATGGGGAACTCTTATTTTTAATTTAGGCAAATAAGGTGACTTTATTAGTAAAAAGCATTTACATAATTTGCTACATATTTCATTTAAATTTTGTTGTCCATTGCTTGAAAGATCCTCAAGAATTATTTTTATGATTATGGAATAAAATAACATTTTCAAAATATCTTATAAATTTTATTAAAGTATTAATGAGAATTATGATGTTCAAATAACACTAGGGAGCTTTGTTGAGATGTCATTCATCAGTTGGAGTGGTAGTTGAAATAAGAACAATCTTCTGACAAATACTTTGATATGATTTTAAGATCCTTTGTTCTATAATATGTTAGATACAAGCAGATGTATTAGAAAGAGAATATGATTAAAGGAATAGGAAATTTTTCTTTGCAATAGATGGAGACCATTACAGAAAACCTTAGCCAAAGTACTGAGATATGGAGCTTAATCCCATAAAATAAATCTATAAAACACTCCTGCACCCAGGGCTCAGGGAACATCAGAGAAGAGGAGGCAGAAACATTATAAGAGGTAGAATAGCTGACTTTTCTGTGAAATTGTGTCTCCTAATAATATCAGAAGCTACATCAATAAAGTCTCACCAACATGACTTCCCAAACATGATTTGAACAAAGGTGACAGCAATGAGCATGCCAAATGGATGCAGAAAAACTCAACAGCACACAGAGAACTATAGGCCATTGAGGAAATCTAGAAATGGGAGCATTTAACATTTTGCATGGAAAAAGCACACTAACTGCTTGTTCAGTGCCAAATTGTCATCTCTGAAACATATATAAGTAATATTATACAGAACAAATATGTTATATTTATGAATACATATGTATATGTGTACTTATATATGCATTCAATAAAAATTACTCTAAAACAGTACCATGACTTTTAAGGAGGATGGAAAGACATATAAGAATTGTTAAAATAAAAAAAAGGAAGTGGTAAATGCTGTAAGTTATAATATCAAAAACAAAATAATATAAATTTAGGTGTGAATGAAATATTTAGTAATTTTATTTCATATTTAATGGGTTAAAATACAAAAATCTTTCTCTGAAACATTATGCCTCCACCACAAACTACTAGTTCATTCCTTTGGTCATACTTAAGCTATTATTGTTTATAATGTATTTAGACACCATAGCTTATATTAAACCTGTGCTTAATTTCAATATATAGAAGTAGACCACTTCTTGTAATCATGCATGTGAATAGAGCAGGAAGTAAGTACTTTTCGATGAGATGCTACAGATATAGAATCAGTTAAAGGTCCTTTGAATGTGTATATTTAACAGAAACATACATACAGATATGTTTTAAGACAAACTCACAAGCAATAGAAAAATATGAATATTAGTTTTTTACTAATATGGGCTAGTGACTACCATATATTTTCCATTTCCTTTTGTGATTATAAATATTTATTACACCTCCACTACCCACTTCTAATTAATTGTTATTGAATGTGTGTTAGGGTGTAAGGAGATAGCTTTGTTTGTTTGTTTCTTTTTTTGATGCATAAAGAAAGACATTTATTTCATAAAGAGTGGGCTAAAGAGAGGTACTTATTTTTCTTTTTATTTTTTGGTTTTTTGAGACAGAGTTTCTCTGTGTATCCTTGGCCATCCTGGACTCACTTTGTAAACCAGGCTAGCCTTGAACTCAGCAATCTGCCTGCCTCTGCCTTCTGAGTGCTGGGATAAAGGCATGCGCCACCATGCCTGGCTCCAGAGGTACTTCTTAATGTATTGGATATAAAACCAGGAACAGTCATAGGGGAGGGGAATAAGGGGAAAATGGGAGGGAGGGAAGAATGGGAGGATACAAGGGATGGGATAACCATTGAGATGTAACAAGAATAAATTAATAAAAATTAAAACATTTTATCCACCAAAAAAAAATTCTAGATATTCTTTTATTAGAAATAGTGAAAGGTGAAGCATAAGACTACTGCATAAACATTTTCTAGATCATTCCTTCCAGACTAAGAGGTTACGATTTTATTCATTTTGTTAAATATTTTCACCAATTCTATCATGTGATTGAAAATGATGTGCACATTTGTAAGACTTAACCAGAGCTTCCCAAGCATTCTTTTTCTTTTAGACATAGAACATCCCACTATCAGAATTATCTACAAATCGCATTTGGAAGACAACAGTATCTTCATCAGTCTAGGTTTCCAAGAACATGCTAACTACGTAAATTTTAAGACTACCTAGTATTTAGTCATAAGTACATAAAATTATATATTTGAACCATTATATATTTTAGACATGTTCATAACAACAGCTAGTAATATCATCACTGCCCAGTACAAAAGTGGACTAATAACGCCTTGTGAGATACAGCTACTCAAAAAGCTGTGGCAAAAAGACTTCAAGTTCAAGGTGTGATTTTGACAATGGACTTAGTTCAAGTAGCATGGACACTTCAGTGAGATACTGATTTGGAATAAAAAGAGAAAAGAAAGTGAGGTTTTCATTAAAAAGTAGAGCACATGTCTGGGTTTAATTTCCAGTTTAAAAAAATAAGTTAAAAAAATCAGATGGAGACTTTTCAAGAAACTATAAGTAAAGCTATCATTAACCAACTACGTCATTCCTAGACATCTATCCAAAGGATGCTATATTAGGTGACCACAATATCTAGATAATCATGTCCTTTGCTGTTAATAGCTAGGTTGTAGAATTAGCTAGGATGACTTTTAACTGATGAATGGGTGATTATATATATTTGTGTGTGTGTGTGTGTGTGTGTGTGTGTATGTGTGTGTACAGATTATACATAGGCCAAAAAAGAAAAATACTGTATGTTCTCTCACATATATAAATCCTAAACTTGAAATTTTATGGTTTATATATTTAAGTTGAAATGGATACTTATAGAGGTCAGAAAGAAAGAAATTTTACATGAGAGATATGTGTGTATGGAGAATGCATGTTAGCTGGATATAGGAAGAGTAAAATATATGTAATGTGAAAGTTAATGTGGGGCATACTTGGGACATAAAGATGTAATCTGGTCTGAGGGCAGAGGGATAGGAGTCAATCAAAGCTAAGGATGTTAGAAATCCACATGGAAAACTACTGCATAATATAACTAAGTAACTAAAAGGAAGCAGCTTAAACAGAAGTTTCCTTTGAGAGTTGATAATACTATTCACAGTAGCCACAAAATTTTAAACAAAACTCCAGTGCCGTGTTGTGGGGTACCTCATTATGAACTGTGGACCAGAAAGCCCTCAGAGGATCTCAAACAACACAAGCTCTTGCCGTTGCTCTTCATTTCCAGTTATGACTAGATGTTAAGATTACTGAAGGCACCACATGCTTTGGATATAAGACACAGAGAAATTAGGCTGGCGCTGAACTGCACATTTCCTTCTTGATAGCTAGGGTTCATAGAGTCAGAAAGTACTATCTTGTCTGTAAGACAAAAAAATCATTAGTGGTTTTTCTTATGTGTATACCGTGGAAGAAAGAACTGCAACTTCCCAAAGAAGTGTCTATGGTACAATGGTGGCATGGTTGTTATGGGAGTAACCAACAACTTTCTGACCTGATTTGAGGTCATCTCCATAAGGGTAAACAAGTTTGGTATTGCAAACCTGTTCTCGATCCATTGAAGAAAATTTATTGTTGATATATTGTTTTGTTAAATGGACTGTACCCAAATTAGTTTCCAAATATTCACATTTATCCCCAAAGACTAGTGCTACAGAGCAGTTTGTTTTTGCAAAGTGTGTTAATTAATGCAAAGACTCACAATTGACTAAAGTTCTGAGAGTAATGACTTGTGGATGTTAGTATTCAAAAGAAACATACTCCAAAGCCCAGGAACCCTCATGGAAGGAGAGCCAGGAAGATTCTAAGAGCCACAAGATGAAAATCTACCTGAAATGCAGTCTTCTAGATATGAAATGGATCTTACATAATGTAAAGCAGATGAGGTTACCTGAACAAATTCTGGAGTCTCTCGAGGCATGTCAGAGAGAGACTAGTTAGGAAGAAAGGAATCACTAAGAGTTGGAGAAGGCTCAGATTCAGTCCGTGCATGGTCCTAGGTAGGTGCTTCCATCTCCAGAAGCGCCCCCGCCCTGGGCCTAGGTTAGTTGACCCTGTTGGTCTTCTTTGGAGCTCTTGTCTTCTCTAGTCCCTTCTATCCTTCCTCGAACTCTTTTACAAGGTTCCCAACACTCCACTTGATGTTTGGGTGTGACTTTCAGCATCGGTTTTGATCAACTGCTGGTAGGAGCCCTCAAAGGACAGCAGGCTCCTGTCTACAAGCATAGCGAAGTGTCATTAATAATGTCAGGGCTTGGCTCTTCACCATGTGTAGGGGCTCAGTTGGGCCAGTAGTTGGTTGGACATTCCCTCAGTCTCTTCTCTATCTTTATCTTATAGTCAGGGTAGATTTTGGATCAAAGTTTTATTGTGTGGGTTGGTGGTCCCCTCCCTCCACTAGAAGTGCTGACTGGCTAGAAGGAGCCCTTTGCCTTGCCTGGCCTCAGTGGAAGAAGATGCACTCACTCCTGGTGTGACTTGATGTGCTGGAGTGCGTTAATAAGGAGTCAGTCCTCTCCTTTTCTAAGGAGACAGGTAGGGAGGATGGAGAAGGAGGAGAAAGGGTAGGACCAGGTGGAGGGGTCTATGATTGGGATATATAATGATTAAATAAAGAAAAAATAAGAGTTGGATAAGGATAAGGAAGAGTGATGGGGAGTAAAAATCACTATACATGTATATAACTCTCAAAAAATAATTTAATATGGGATAAAAGCATAAAAGTTAGAAAAGCAGGAAATATCTGTACAAAAACAAAAGGAACAAGGTTTATTGAAAACAAAATTAGCAAATTTTAAGTGAGATGAAAAGATATAGACATATCTTTATATTTCTAAGAACTGACTTAATAGAATTAATACATAGTAAGCTATTGTGATATACTTTAATCAGGGAAATATGAACAAATATTATGGATATTGTATATTTACCTTAGAAAGGAATAAAGACATAAATACTTATACTCGTTAATAACTAGATTTACTTATACATCGTGGATAACTAGAATTATCTAGTAAAGAAAAAAAGTTAAATTGTTAAATATATGAGAAATAAATAACTTTCCTAGGTTAGAGTTTCTCAAAATTAGCTCTCCATTAGATCCACTTAGGGAAAAATTTTAAATATGGATTCCTGTTAATCAAATAGTAGAATCATTTTATTTATTTGCTTCTTTTTGGTTTTTTGAGATACAATTTTTCTATGTACCCTGAATGTCCTAGAACTTGCTATGTAGAACCGGATGGCCTCAACCTTACAGTGCTCTGCGTATATCAGAATCTTTTAAAAGCAATTGAGGCTACTCTATTATGTAACCACATTTAAAAACTACTGGGCTACAATATCTTGAACATCAAAGATACATATCACACTTCCATAAACCATATGAAGACTATGGAGTTCACACACAGCTTTCAAAACTTTTAATCAGAAGCACAAATTAAATTTTGTTAAACAGTACAGAAACAAATATTATCGGTTTTATCTTGGAAAATTCTGATTTGAGATATGCAGAGCAAAAAGATCATGCATTGTCCTTCCCATTTCTTAAGTGGACTAATTAAGCTGGGCCCTCAATCTTAATCAGTGTTTGGGTTGATCTGAAACAATTCTATATTTTAAAAATATCTGAGGGAGTAAGGGAAAGGGAGAAACATTGTAACTAAATTACAATCTAAAAAAGTAAAAAATGTCTGCATTTAAAGCATTTATCAAGATGTCTAATAGTCTTGATCATTGTCTTTCACTAACCACGGTCGTAGGCCATTCTTCTAGCTAGTGTGTCTCTAACACAAAGACTGAAGCAAGCATCAGGGCAAAGGAAGCTATTGAAAGAAACAGCACACAGATTGAGATTCCACTGTAACAGTGGCTAGCCCTATTTAGCGTCTACCATCATTGACTAGCATCAGATCCTCCCCTGCCTTGAAGAAGGACAGCAGTAGGAGCAGGGCTGGAGCTAATTATATGGACCCTCTCTCCCCTGGGGAAGAACAGTTATCTCAGAAAGATGGAAAGAAACCAGACTTTGTGCAATCAGCTTTTTATCATCGTTATTCCCACTGTGTCAGTTTTTAGGGACAAAGAGAATCAGTTCCATATGCTCTAGTTTTACTCCTGATTGTTAACTCAAAAAATTCAAACATTTGGAAATTTTTTATTATGGGTCATCTTTTCAAACAATCCACAATATTACTCTATTTTATTAAGGAAAAAACATGTTTTTGAAATATACAACTTACTCAAAGATAAGTATTCAACTATTTCAGAGCTATAATGATCCTATTCAATTCTTATCTACTGGACAAAAATTTCCATGTGATTTGAGTGAAGATACAACTGCTATTTGCTTTAAACTGGTTAAGGCAGTCTCAGTCCAATATTTTTATCATGAGTAATCTTTGCAAACAACATTAAGTATTACTCTACTTTATCTATATTTACATAAAAAGAGAAAACATTCTTTTCTAAACATGTAAAACAGTTCAGAGATATATCTGAAACATCAATGAGTCTATTAGTCCATTTCTATGTAGTGTACAAAAATTTCCATGTGATTTCAGTGAAGCTCCAAAGTCCATTTGCTTGAGAATTTTAGAGGAACGGTCAAGGCAACATTTTCATTACAAGACATTTTTTTTCTCCAAACAATGCCAAGTATCACTGCAATTTATGTATGTTTATGTAGAAAGAAAATCATGTTATTTTAAATATACAAATACTCAAGATAAATAGATAAAAACATAGTGTTTCCAGAGTTACAATGACTCTATCTGTCAATTTTTACCTTATTTGCCTGAAAGCTTAGATCTAAGTTCTGTGTACATACAATCCCTATATGCTTTAAGCTATTTGAGGATAGGTAAAACAAGTGATTTTAGACTTTGCTGGGTTAGGAGGTATTTCTTGCAATTGTAGATACCAAGAGCTATAATAAAACTATTCTAAGTGATCAATACTTACTATGAATCAAGAAATAGAGTATTGTATCTAAGACTAAAGTCTTCTGAGATTCATGACTGTAAATGACATCAGACTTTTTAACAAGTAACATCAGTTAACCTATACATCTGGGTTACAAAGTTTTGGCATACCTTGTGATAAAATAAATGATACAATAATGACCGTAATGATCAGGAAACTTAACCTTCAAATTCTTCTAGTTAAAAACACTAATGGTCTCAAATTAAAAAAAAAGCAGAGGAAAATCTCATGTTGATGCCAAATGAAAACAAAATATATAAAATAGTTACTGAAACTGAAGACACTGGGATGTCTCACTGTGTAAATCTAAGTCTATGAACTACAGATGCTTGTATGTCTTAACTCAATGCAAAAATACTGAAGAAAAAAAAGCCATATAGTCATGAATACACAGAAGTTTCTCATTGGTTCAAATTATACATATTTTGCAATTTGTATTACCATTAGAGAATACACTTTAAAAGAGAATAGTGCTGCAAAATAAGTTTACATTTGATACATTTATATAGAATTCAGTGTAAGATTAGTCTTCACATACATTATAGATATTACTACTCTAATATGAGGTATTATACCCATACAACTCCATTATAACACAAGGTTTACTTCCAATACTTTGAAAGCACTATTGCTGGCAGTTTAGGATAGTTAAGTAATACAAGCTAATTGTTATTTGATCAAATCATGGTCATTTCACTTATTAGTCTACTTTTTTTTTTTATCACAAGAGTATACATCCTAGGCTTAAGAGATATATATGATTCTATAGATAGGTAAATAAAACAGTTAGATAAGATCTTCAAAAACCTCAGAGATCTACAGAATCTAGCATTTAAAGATGTTTCAATTATTTTAAAGATTCTTTGACAATAAGATAGGTTAACTCCTGGCAACACCCAGCCTACCTCAAAGATGATGAACATCAGTGAACCTCCTTGTGGAGATGGCTTCAAAGGTGGCAAACAAGCCACTGGGAAAAATGTCCTTATTTCCGCCACAGACAGAATTCTGCCTAAAAATGGGCAAATGAGTGCAGCCAGTGTCAACAGCCAAACTCTGCCAAAACAGGGTAAGCAAGTCCTCAATAGTTCCTGCCTCACAAATACATCTGTCAGATATATTGGGCCAGAAGGTTGAAGATGATGCGCCAATCTTATAGAGAGTTTTGGGTGACTGATCAGGCAGCAAACTATCTCTGTCATTTTTTTTTTCATTTTGGAAGATGGTAACCTACGCCTCCGGTTAACTAAGGTAATTAAGTTTTATTCCTTCTCAAGATAGGGTTGAAGACCAGATAGTTTAGTTTTACAGTTAAGCTTAGTTGTTTATGGGGTAAGCTATTTTTAGGTCTAGATAGATGTTTTAAGTTGATAGAGATGAGATATGATAGATATTTATTTACATTCAGAATTTTAGACTCACCAAGATAGGAAAGATGTTTTCTTCATGGTTTCCAAATACAAATAACCAAAACACTATGAATGTAACATTTATATGATTCTTGATTGTGTCATGGTTCTTCTAGTTGTGTGTAGTGTATTGTATTTATATGTTAAAAAACTGTAAAAAAAAAAAACCTTAAAGAAAGAGAGAATAGTGTTGCAAAACAAACCTACTATGGTAAAGGGCCATTTTGCTCAGTTTCTGCTTCTTATTTGACCTATTTAATTACATGAAATATGCAAATTACTCTTAGCATCCCCAGGCAGAATTAATTCTTTAGGAGAAGAACTTTCAGTATTAAGCCATATTAATTCTCTACTTTTTATACAAGTTGATTCACTTTGAGCATCATGTGGCAAAAATCAGATCAATCTCCACTTGTTTCAATTCAGAAACGACTATGGATGGTAATGTCCTAATGATTAAGAACTGTTTAGAGAGAGATGAGACTATATTTGTCGGCAGGGATTCCTGTTATAAATGCCTGTGAGAAAATAATTTATGTCTGATTTGGCCTTTTACTTCAATTATTTTTAATTCTCTTGAAAATGTAAGATGTATGCATGATCATTTTACTAATAAATTGTCCAAAGAAAGAGTATATTTGTTGCAAGGTTTCCTAGCTTTGAATTGGTGTTTTTGTTTGTTTTTAAAGTTGGGACTGTGGGGCTGTCACACAGCTTGCACAAGTGTGCAAGTGCCTTGAGTTCAGACCCCTACTTCCTGGTAAAAATCTAGGGTAGCAAGGCCTGCATATAAGCCAGGGCTCAGAAGACTGACACAGGAGGATCCTGAGATATCACTGGCCAATAAACACAGCCAATCCCTGAGCTCTCAGTTTGCTGAGATACTGTCAGTCTAAAAGTAAGATAGATAGCTCTAAATAAAGTAACCAAATGTCAACCTCTGACCTCTACATGTATGAGCATGCTGTACACACACAGCAATGATAATGAAAGCACACCAGGCCTACCTCCTACTTACCCCACTATCCCTAAGAACTTTGTGTCCTGTGCTTCTATATAGTGAAAGTTTAAGGTGTCTTAAGGATAAATAATTATGAATAATATTAGGAATATGTTCAAAGAAAATAAATATTATCATTAACCAGAGAATAAAGAGAAAAATAATGAAATAGATATTTAGTTATTTTACTTATAGCTTTAAGCCAATTTTAGTGGCCTTTAAGTGCAATAAAATTTCATTATGCATGACACTAAATTTTCTTTTCTTCCAATGAGTATTTAAGTTGGTTTTTAGGTCCTGATTATTATGCAAATATTCAAAAATTTGTTTTGGAGGGGAGTAGGAGGAAAGCGGGAGGGAGGGAGGAATGGGAGGATACAAGGGATGGGATAACGATTGAGCTGTAATATGAATAAATTAATAAAATATATATATATATAAATCTTATTTCAACATCTTTAGATACTAAAAGTGAGAACTTTGAGTCACATGGTAATACTGCTTTTAGCTCTTTTGGATTCCACAAGAACAGATTTTTAACATCACCATACCTCCAAAAACAAACAAACAAACAAATAAACTGAAGAACTGTTAGACATGTCAGCTAGCTTTGCTATTTCTACAGTATATGCCTTCCTCAAAATATCATGCTGTACTTTCTAAATCTATAGCTATTGTTTGTTAATTAGACTAAAATGATATGAGCAAAATAGTAAAATGTGCCTTTTCATTGTCAAGTTATCAACATGTTCAATATTTAGTACTATTGGCTTTCATACTACATAGTTTAGATATTTTTCTTTTTTAAAAACGACAAAGCAGCAGCTAGGGATGCTCAGCTGCCTTAGGGAAACCAAGGTGAATACTTACACATCTTTCCTTAGAATGAGGGCATGCTATCCATCTGCTAACACCTTCTTCTCAAATCTGTTTTGACATACTGTATTTCATATACCTGGCATATGGAAATATAAATGTGCTGTTCTTGGTGTGGTGTGGTGTGTGTGTGTGTGTGTGTGTGTGTGTGTGTGTGTGTGTCTGTGTGTGTGTGTGTGTGTGTGTGTGTGTGTTATGACAGCATCAGGAATGGGGTGAGTAATAACACAGCAAATTGAAGTCATCTGCTTATTTCCACATGCTTGCTTAGGGCAAGCAGCTGCTTAAGAATTTCTCCCATGTTCCTCTGCTTGTGACCTTGACCCCAAAAGTTCCATCCTTCAAAGGCAAATATAGACACTCTTGAGAAAAGAACTGTATGACTAATTGATCTATGTTCCGATGTTCTATAAATAGCAGTGCATTTTTGTAGCATGTTATCAGTAACTATGGTCATGTTCATTCCTTAATATATGCTATACATTGTTCAAGCCTAGATAAGTGAAAACAAAGTAATAGCTCACTATTGCATATGCCCAAATTAACACCAAAATATAAAAAATCTGGTATACGGACAATAGAAATTAGAATTATAAGGGCAAGGGAGAATGTTGCTCATCAGGAAAAGGGACCTTCTACCAAGCCTGACCATGTGAATTTGATTCCTGAGCCCCACATGGTAGAAGGAGAGAACTGTCTTCAACAAGTTGTTTTATGACCTCTACACATGAACACTGGCATTCCTCCACCCCCAAAGTAAAATGTAATTAAAAGATAATGGAAATTTGAAGAAAAAAAAACATGTGACTATTTCACAATGCCTGGTGCTATTGTTATCATGAGCCAAAGGAAATACAGCCACTCTACCAAGTATTTGGACACATATTTTCTTTGAATATGTTCCTAAGTTTACGCTTCAAATATTTTCAGATTGTATCCAATTTAACTAAGTAAATAGCTATGTGTTTATGTCAATGTGTCTTATAGAGTATGAAAGGGTCAAAATCATTTTTTCTGCTTGGAGAGTGGAGTTAGTACATCAGTATAAATAGCATCGCTAAACTTTAAGTTAAGACACGCTTTCTGAGTCTATTCTCACTTCTAAATAGCAACGTGGTGAGCTTGAGCAAGTCATTTGATCTTTCTGACCTTCATTTTCTCCCAAATCATAAATGAGATTTTGGTCATTCTTAAGGTCACATATAATGAAAAACTTCTATTAGCCATTTCGCCTCAGTAAAGAACTATAAATATTTATTTGTTGGTCGTGGGGAATGAAATAAGAGGTTATGCTGCCCAATTTCACGACAATATTTGAAGTAGCTTATGTTCTCGCTTCTAGAAGCATTGAGAGGGTGCTGACAGAACGCCTGGATCTCTCTGGATGAATTTATACCATCACTTCTTGACATTTTGTCTTCAGCAGATTTGTTACAAGAAGACTTGACAGTTCGACAAGAAGTATGGGCTTTCTTGGTATTTGAATATAAACTGGATACGGAAATATGCAGTCTCTATCACCTTGCAGTGTTCCCACTTGACACGTATATTGCTATTTTTCATATTCACTCCCTTTAACTATTAGTAGCTCGGATCATATAACATACAAACAAAATGAAAATTCCCTTGAAGCTAACCCTGGAAAATTTCTTCTACCAGACAGGTAGAAGAATTCTTTTTCACTATATATTATTTTGAAATTATAATGTCCCTTTCACCCCTGCACACTCTTCCATGTACCTTTCAAATTCACAGCCTCTTTTTTCATTAATTGATGCTGTATTTAAATATGCAAATCTATAATTTATATGTATATACATGAAAAAATATATATTCATACATACAACCTACTCAGTCTGTATAATGTTACTTGTATGTATGTTTTCCCTAGGAGTTCAGAGAGGCATGACTTCATATAACTGTCAAAAGCTTCTTGGAATTGTCTATCCCAGCAGATTTCAAGCAGTCACATTTCTCAAAGGCGTAGGAGAGTTACTAACCATCATTTAAATCTTGGATATGCTTTTTAGGAAAAATATATAAAAA
The DNA here is from genome assembly GCA_907169655.1 of Acomys percivali. Taxonomy (NCBI): domain Eukaryota; kingdom Metazoa; phylum Chordata; class Mammalia; order Rodentia; family Muridae; genus Acomys; species Acomys percivali. The sequence goes on along the minus strand of OU015745.1, from coordinate 113,764,214 downwards.
TAGTGAGTAGAAAACATGTGAGTGTCCTATACCAGCGTTTTATCCTTGTCAGCCTGACCTCCCACAGAGCTGAAGAAAGTTAGCACTTGTTCTTTTCTTTGTAACTAGTAATTTTCCTGGAAACAGATCATCCTGAAGAAGATACTGAAACATGTAGAACAGCCATACTCAGCAAAGTGACTTTCTTTCTATTCCTTTGCCTGACATGGCCTGCTATTCAATCCTTCAAGTAGGTGTAGCACTGCGAATGCCATTAATACATGACAAGACACGTCTGTCTACTCTGCCATTTGTTTCCACTCTGACTGCGTTGTACTATAATCATTGGTGAGACAAGTTCCCTCAGAGGGAACTTTTTCTTGTTATTTTCCTTTTTAGCAACTTTGAGCACTTGTGTGCTTTTAATCAGTCACTGATCAGTGGATTCACATTTTCAAGCTATGTACATAAATATCTTATAATTAGATATATCACATGGGAGTGATTTATTGAAACTATAGGACAACCTTCATTTTTAAGTTTTCATTTACTTGGCAAATATTGGAGGCTGTTCAACAGAAAGGAAAAGTAATAAAAAATTTATGAGCAAAAATTTATCTCTTACTGAAATTGCTCATTTTAGAATCAGCTCACTAATAAAAGAAGGAGACAGGAAATATCTCATTGTTTTACATCCCATGAATTGTCATTTTTAAATGACACTGATAAGAAGTTCTTCCTGCAATAAACTATTGATCTCACTCATAATAAAGGCCTGGGGAACATGACATACTAACAAAGGGACATTGTGGTGCCTATTTTTCCTTAATAATATAGAAACATCAATTATATTTGCTTCTAGGCAAGGAAGTAAAAAGATACCATCTCATGTCTTTTTTCTCATGGTCTTCATAAACACATTGTGTTCAATATGCTATAGAAAAGGTAAGTTAAGTTAAAAAATGTAGAAATAGAGTAAGTATATTAAAATCATTAATAAAACATTTATCACACGACCTTTCAACAAATAATTTAAAACCAACTTCTAATGTAAAACTGATCTTTAAAAAAAGAATTAAATGACTATTAGACAATGATTCCTAGGTCTTTCATTCCTAAACAGAAAATATCATGGAAAATGAGATGGCATGCAACAGATATGAATATGGGGAGATTTATTTGGGGAGAAGGGAAGTGGAGAGAAGTTGGGACCAGAGTGGGCCATGAAGGTGAAGAGACAGACAGAGAGAGAGACAAAGAGAGGGGGGTCACACCTTAGGAAGAATGCAATAGAAAAGAGTGTGTGTGTGTGTGTGTGTGAGAGAGAGAGAGAGAGAGAGAGAGAGAGAGAGAGAGAGAGAGAGAG
>OU015745.1:113683764-113762859 GCA_907169655.1 Acomys percivali | reverse complement strand
AGAGAGAGAGAGAGAGAGAGAGAGAGAGAGAGAGAGAGAGAGAGAGAAGGTGGCAGGTCAGCCCTTTTATATTCTGGCACACACCTGGCAGCAGGTAATGATGTCAGAGATTGCTAAGGAACTTAGAGGCAGCCTTGTCAATCTGCTTATTGCTAACAGGAAATATTATAAGAAAACATATTTTTCTTTGTCAGGCAATATGCCTAATCTGTTCATTAACCTGAAGTCCTTTTCATTCACCAATCTGTGTTTCTCAAAGGCCTAATAATAAGCTTCATCTTTACATTTTTTTATGTCCTGTTATTTGGTAACTTTCTGAGTGTTTTGTTGTTTTATTTTGTCTCTCTTGCTCAGAGTCGAACCCAAAGGCATCACTCCAAATCTGCTGGGGAATTTTCTATCAATTCTCTTTTCATCCATACTAATTGGCTTAGGATTTCTATTGTTATGATAAAATAGAAAGACAAAAAGCAACTTGGGAAGGGATGTATTTGATAATGAAAAAAAATAAAAGTTTAAAAATAAAAGTAAATAGACCAAACAGTATTTACCTGCCTCAAGTCAGTGGCAAACAGTGGTAGCCTGGCTGAAGCAGTTAGGGTTAAAAGGACAGTAAAGTCCAGGCTTTTGTGGGCTCACCAAATCTGTCCTGTCTGCACAACAGTACAGAGTATGTGGAACAGAGGAAGGTTGGACTCAGTGAACACCACTGACTGAGCTGGGAATGTCATTTTATAGTTTTGTATCCTAAAAACAAAGACATGAAACTTTATGGCCCCAATAGTAGTGATGGTTTTAATTTTTCACTGTTTATAGCTTAAGCACAAAGTGGGAGAGTCAGAGGGTGCTGGAGTAAATAAAGGCAGTGTATATTACTCCTGCTCGTCAAAGAAGCAGAGATGAGGTATGTGGGAAAACAATGCTGTAGAAATGAGAATCACATCTGATCTACCTTTGTGAGGAAGCTATGGAGACTAGGAAGGAAGGAAGATGAGTGGGACAGTCTCAGAGGGTTGGTCCAGAGGATTGATGGAGCGCTCTTGAGTTATAGTCTCTCAGGTGAGTCTTCAATGTCCTGGGAACAAGCTTTACTACTTATTAACCTATTTATATAGTAGCACATGAAACAATGAAGGCTTAATTTCCCAAATGGTGGACAGTCATTAAATAGTATGAGGATAATTTAAATGTCTGGAAATTCTAAACCGAAACACTGAATAAATATTTACTCACTTCCCTCTTGATTTTTGGTAGGGAAACACAAATAAAATTTTCTTTGCAAGTGTAATAACTAATCTTGATGATTAGTCTGCTTAATAGTATTTAAGATCACCTAGGACAACTCTGGGTACACCTAGAAGATCATTTCTAGAGACTAGTAACTGAAAAGGTAAGGCTCACCTTCAATATGGGGAGTGCATTCAATGTGGGGAGCACTTTCAAGGTGGGGAGCATCTTCAATGTGGGGAGTACCTTCATTGTGGAGAGAACCTTCAAAGTGGAGAGCATCTTTCAACAGACAAAAAAGGCACAATGTGAGACTCGACACACTTTCCTTTCTCTCACAGGAAGTGTAAGTAGGACTTTAATTACAGAGCAGTGTCTTTGGCTTTCCCAGAGAGACTCAGCAGCTGCGGCTCTTTAAAGATCCTCTAGGCAGTGCTGGATCAGGAGTGCTAAGGCACCCAGCTTCCTGGAGTGATCAGCTACCAAATTCTCTGCCTCAGCATGCAGCCAGTCATGATTGAACTACCCAGTCTCTATTATGCAAGCCTGTCTAAGTCTCCTGTTATAATGTGCACATCTTAAACTGGTTCTGTTCACTTATAAAGCACCACCCAACAATGGAAATGTGACTAGCTACAACAATATACTCACAGTCTTATGAGCTGCCTCACTCCCTCACATGAGGAAATAGTTCATCCTGGAGAAAATTGATCATATCAGCCTTCCATGTTTAAGAGACTAAAACATGGTTCATTCTGCTATTCATCTATGGTGGCTGCTGTATGGCACTGTAAATGTAAAGAGAGGGTATTCATTGAAAGCATCTCATCATTTCTCTTCTAAACATCTGATTTGTTTATGCACTATTTAATAGAGTGGTATTCTCCTATTAATAAAATGTGAAGCCTGGATATGATACTTTTTTCTTTCTTAGGCCTCATATACAGCGTTGACTAAGTGTTCTGCTATTGTTTTTCTCTAGTACATTTTGTAAGGATTTTATTGCTCCATAACTAAGCTGCAATTTTCTTCCTTCTGCATAACTTCATGTTTTTATGTCTAGTATAATATTCTGTTTTCCTTCCAAATATAACAAACACTGTGCTTATCAATTAACTTTTTATTAGTTGAGATTTTCATACAAAATGTTTTGGTCATGTTCACCATATCTCTGCCAAGTCTTTCCACACCCACCTTTTACTTCCCTTCCCTTCCCTCCTCTTCCCTTCCCTTCCCTTCCCTTCCCTTCCCTTCCCTTCCCTTCCCATATAGTTTTGTTTCCCATCAGGGCCAATTTGTCCTATCTAAATAATCTTAGATGTGTGGCCATCTACTGGACTATGATACACATCCTTTTTACATTTCTCCAATTACCAATTAATTTTCTTAATGTGCAAGTCCAGCCATGCTGTTTCTTTGCTCACAGCTTGTGGAACTGCCAGTACTTGATTTCAAGCTTTTCTTCAGATCACATTTCAAATGACCTCTTCTGTCTCTGAAGTTCTCAGTAATTCCAAGTTAGATGTTCTCATTCTAAATTCAAGAAGCAAAAGGCTAGCACTGTTATAGTTTATTTTATTTACCATCATTTTCTTCAGTTCTGTTCCTTGCAATAAAACTCAGTAGTCTCTATATCACTAAATGCCCACATTATCAAGACTAAATTGAAATATCATCCTACAAACTGTCTTTCCCCTAAATTCTTTCCCCTCTTTCTGCATTCTGCTTTCCTTATCATTAAAATTCCCACAAAAGATATTTTCCACTCATCTACAGAAGTCCCTTGACTTCCAGTGGTGATACTCTGATAAATTGAAACATGTATGTAAACTAAAACATCGTAAGTAAAAAGTGTACTAATACATCTAACCTAGTGAATGCCCTTGCTTAGCAAGAGGGTTGGTTATGATTGGCTGCATCCTTCCCTACTGAGACAGCAGTCTGGAACTGAAGATTCTACTGCCCGGTACTCTCTTATTCTACATGCTGCAAGTCTGAAAAAGGTCAAAATCCAAACCTATGGTTTTCTGAATGTTTAACAGTTTTATACCACTCTATAGTAAAAATGAATCTTAATTCAAGCCATTCTGAATCTGGTACCATATATAGTCATTCGTGAATTCAATCAGTTTGGAAATATCTTATAAAATCTACAACAAAGCCTCTAGAGCTTCTCCAATCATGTTCTAGTCCTCTGCTGTACACCTAGTGATGCACACAGGGCTATTTTTGCACACCAACCAATGTGGCAAGGCAAATAAAATCTGCACGTGTTTGTCTTTTAGTCATTATAAAGATAAACATAGATGTTGCCGAAGAAATTCAATGATTTGTTATGACTGTTCATAGGTATACTCATGGCTTCTATTTAATAAAAATAATAAATACAAGCATGTTAATATTTCCATGTAAAAGGAAACAATTGCAGGGAACTAGTTACTCAAAGAGTGGTCCAGGTGTGCCTTTCCTATTTCTTTTCCTATTCATGCTGAGGGCTTTTACAGTTTCAACTCTCAGTCTTTTTATTTAGAGAAAAGATAGCAGAACAAACTCCACTCAGGTTCTCAGTTGCTATCCAGCTTATGGTCATTTCATTTGAATACACTTAGAATTCCATGTAGCAAGCACATTAAGAGGATTACATCTTCCCTCAAAGCAAGCTCTTTGTCCTTAGGGAAAAACCAATAATCACCCACCATGGTATTTAAGCTTACTATGTTTAAAGCCTTTTTTAGAAAGTCCATTTAAAGATTTCAAAGTTTTATTTTTTGTAATGAAATCATATATTCCATGTTTGTGCCACTTGGCATTTGAAGCATTAAAAATATCATTTACAGCATAACAGATAAAAATTGTAAAACAGGGCTCGGAGGTTAAGAGCACTGACTGCTCTTCCAAAGGTCCTGAGTTCAATTCCCAGCAACCACATGGTGGCTCACAACCATCTGTAATGTCATCTGAGGCCCTCTTCTGGCCTGCAGGTGTACATGTAGGCAAAGCACTCTATACATAATAATAAATAAATAAGTATTTTAAAAATTTGTAAAAGAAAACTGCAAAGCACATTGGGAAAGTTAAATCACCAACTTTCCATATAAACTGCCTGGTACTCCTGTCAGGCAAGTCTCTCATCCATACAAGCTTAATAGTTGCTAGTAATAAAACAAGAGTTTCTGATTATTACTCTATAGTTTGATGCCTGGCTTAGGGAAACAGATGCAAGAATATACAAGTGAGAGGTTTAAAGTTTATTTTATGAAAGAAGATTGTGTCTCTTTATTGCAATTAGTTTTCTAATGATTATTTTTCCATATCAACTTAAAACAGGCATTGAATAGTCACTTGAATCTGAAAAACCTGATTATTGGTGATAAAGGAAAGGTCAGATATCCATACAATGAAGCTGGGATCAATCAGGATTTCCTAATCATTATAGCCACCACCTGCTACTTCGGCATATTTATTAACTACAGCACAGGGTAAGGGGTTAGCTAATCTTGGTAGATAATTTCTGTAGGTGAAAAGTAGTATGCTATTAATGTCCAGGCATAGAAATCTGCAGTTGCTAGTCTTTGTAATGTAATAAATCATTCATAAGCATACATATTCAGCTGCCTAGGAAAGCTTTGCCATCCTTCTTGAGATTGGCTCATATGAGTAATGGTTTTGCCAACTTCTGATGGGCCAATTGGTCTCAGAGTCCTTGACAGGTTGTGTTCATGTCAAAATACACATTCACTCACTACTTTGCTCACTTAAGTTTTTCTCTCCATTCTATGAAATATGCAAGAAGAACTAATTCTGGAAAGTAATGGTATAGATTGAGTTCAGTGAGCAGAACATAACAGATGGAAAGCCAACAATAAAGGACCTAGAGTGCCAAATGTTAACCTCCAAAAGAGACTAAATATTTTGAAGAAAATATACATGTTATTTAAGAACAAACTGCTCTATGAAAATATGGGTAAACATTTTATTTTATCTTATTTTATTTTACTTTATTTTATGCATTTGTTATTTTCAGTCATTCTTCAAGTATGAATCAATCACTCTTGACATTGAGTCTGAAATGCCTAAACTTGTATAAAAAAGTATGATCTAGCCAGCTCATACTGCTTTATAAACTTTCATGTGAACCATGTTGCCTTCTAAAATTATTTTTTATGAGGAAAACCTTATTAACTTGCTTATAGCCCCTTCTGTCTTAGTTACTTTACTGTTGCTGTGTCAAGAAACCATGATCAGGCAACTTACATAAGAAAAAGTTTATAGGGATTATATTCCAGACAGTGAGAGTCCATGACCATTTTGTATGGCAGCAGGCAGGCAGACAACCATGGTGCTGAAATAGTAGCTTATATTGATGTAAAAGCAAAGACAGAAAGAACTGAGAATGGTGAGGACTTTTTTGAAGCCTCAGTTGCACTCCTTGTGACACACTTCCTTAAAGACGGACATACCTCTCATTCTTCCCAGACAGTTCCACCAACTGAGGACTAAGCATTAAAATTTATGATCCTATGAGGGGCATTCTAATTCAAACTACCAGAGCTTCTTTAGACACGAACTCATGTAAATCTCAGTTCTTGAGATTCTTGAAAGTAGTGAAATGCTGTATCATAGAATATGTAGGAAATAAAAAAAATTTGATTTCAGCTTAGCTTTGAGACCTAAAAAACTTCTTCCCCAGTGACATACTTTCTCCAGCAAGGCCATGTCTCTTACACCTTCTGAAACAGCATTGACAATTGGGGATCAAATATTCAAATGACAGGCCAATGGGGAACATTCTCAGTCACAATAAGTAGTTCCTTTGAACAACCGTACTTAGGAATTCCTTTGACTGATTTTCCAGATACAAATAATGCAAATGCAAAGGCAGAGATGAGCCTGGCACTAAGCAAGAACAAAACATTGAATATAGTTGAGACAGAGCATGAAGGCTTGAGAGAGTGTAGATGGAGTGAAAATTAAAGAGAAGTGGCCTGTGAGCTTTCAGGGCAAAGAAAGGAAGTGTGATCATGATGTCACCCCAGGGGGAGTGTATATGGGAGAAATGGGAGGTGCTGGTGAGCCAGGAGGAGTGGGTGGAGCAGAAAATGTGGTCAGCATGTATTTTATGAAATAAAATATTTTTGATAAGAAACAGTTTTCTGTAAGATGAAATATCATTGGGTTTTTTTGTATGAGAGAGTAACATTACACGATTTATAAATGAGGACCTGATGAGTTGACCAACTGGAAATAAGTGTAGCCTCTAGAGTGGCTCAAGCCAGTTTTCTGAGCAACATTCTGATACTCTTTATCTTTACTAGAGTATACCAGCATTAGCCACCAGGGAAACATTGTGTCAGTTAAGGAAAATATACCAAAACCCTTAACCACAGATACTTTTTAATAGTTTAAGATTCAGAATTCTCAGAGAAGCATGGGAGAATGGGGAAATAGAAGGATCCAGAGGGTCTTAGGAACCTACAAGAAGAACATTATGATGGGCAGATTTGGGCCCAGGGGTCCTGCTCAAACAACAGCACCAGGCAAGGACAATATGAGCAGTAAACTTCGAACCGCTATTGAGATCTAGCAGATAGACAGGACATTCTACACCGTTGAGTGGAGAGTGGGGACTGACTTTCACATGAACTCTGGTGCCCCATTTTTTATCACATCCCTTTGATGAGGAGGCCTGGTGGTACTCAGAGGAAGGATAGCAGGCTACCAAGAAAAGACTTGATACCCTATGAGCATATACAGGGGGAAGAGCTGCCCCTAAGTCACAGACATAGGGGAATCGGGTAGGGGGAAAGTGGGAGGGAGGGAGGAATGGGAGGATACAAAGGATGGGCTAACAATTGAGATGTAATATGAATAAATTAATAAAATATTTTTAAAAGATTCAGAATTCTCATCTACATAAAATTGATCGACTTTTTGGGGTGATGGGTGGTGAGTCGGTATATTCTACAGAGGAACTTAATAGAGTGAAAATTTTAAACAAAGGACCATTAATCCATATGCCTAGAGGAAGCTAATTCTGAGTTACAAAGAAATGCATCATGAAAGGGTGAGCTGTGCAAAAAGATGTCTTCTAGATAATGTGTAGCCAGTGCACTCATAAAATCACCACCTGTAATTATCAGCACAAGACATGCATAATGCTGTGCCAATCAACATTTTCTAATTGACAGAGAGGATCGATGAAGACTCCTCTACTCTTTTGGTTGTTAATGGCTGCTAGGGGAGATGGTGCCATTTTCTTCAATGCTGTAAACATTCCTACATTTGACTTGCTTCAATGAATGACTTACTACATATTCAGAGACAAGAAACTCTAAAATTCCCTGAGTCACACAGAAAAAAAGAAGATATGAATGTATTAGACATAACTGACAGAACAGTTTCAAGGAAAAGAAGAGATAACAGAGGGAGAAATGGAAATGAAAATCACTAATATTCATCATATACATGTATCAAAATGCCAACTTCTTAAAAAAAACACATTTCCTTTGAGTGTGTGGATGTAGGGCTTCTTGTGGTGTGGCACAGATGTGGCAGTCAGAGGACCACTTCCAAGAGTTGGTTCTCTCCTTCCACCATGTGGCTTCTGGGTACTGAACTCAACTAGTCAAGCTCTGCATCAAGTACCTTTGTTTGCTGAGTCATCTTCTTGAACCAGCTGAAAAACAAAAAGAAGTAACAAGAGAATGAAAATAATTTCCAACTTTTAAAAGAAGGATCCAGTGGGTCCTAGAAACCTACAAGTAGAACATTATGATAGGCAGATTTTGGCCAAGGAGTCCCGCTCAAACTAAGGCACCAGCCAAGGACAAGACAGGTGGTAAACTTTAAACCCCTACCCAGATCTAGCCAATGGTCAGAACAGTCTCCACACTTGAGTGGAGAGTGGGATATGACTTTCTCATGTACTCTGGTGCCTCACATTTGACCATGTCCCCTGGAGGGGGAGGCCTGGTGGCACTTAGAGGAAGGACAGCAGGTCACCGAGAAGAGACTTGATACCCTATGAGCATATACAGGGGGAGGTAATCCCCCTCAGGAACAGTCATAGGGGAGAGGAATAAGGGGAAAATGGGGGGAAGGGAAGAATGGGAGGATACAAGGGATGTGATAACCATTGAGATGTAACAAGAATAAATTAATAAAAAATAAAATAAAATAAAATAAAATAAAATAAAATAAAATAAGGACATTTGCATGTTCATTTTCTTTGGGCCTCACAAACTAAATATAACATACTATTTATAGTTTCTTTTAAGCTAGGAGAGGAAAGCATGTGACAGAGGCATTGTCATAATGCTTAAAAAAATATTGGTATTGGCTAAAAACACAGTTACATGATACAAAAGTAACTTTGCCTTGATTCTTTAGTTAAGACCAGAGACACTATGTTATATGTAGGCTTTCAATCTCTGAAATAGGAAGGTGTGGAAAGAATTCTGAGAGATCTACTATCTGCCCTAAGCATGGTAATTTTTTTTCTCCATATTCTTTCTATACGGATCGTACTACAGATTTATTCATGGTTTCATAGCTTGAATCAAGAATGCTTCCTCTTTCAGAGAAGAATTTTTATTAATAAGGAAACTTTGTTATGTTTTCTAAAACCAGCCATCAGTTATACAGATCTCTTTGAAAACTTCTAAATATTTCTAAGGCCCCTTAGTGTTTAATGTATTGATAAAAATATGAATAGATATTTTGAAATGTTATTTTCTCATTACAAGATAGTAAGGTATATATTCTTCTACTTTCAAATCTGGTAAATAAACTATTTTTACTACACTTTATATTTAACTTAAAATTATAATATATCTATGAATAATAATCAAAATAAAATGACCAAAGTTTATAATTCTGCTATTAAAATATTATGTCTGACTTAAAAAGCATTCCTTAGATTATTTATGCAGGATTAAAACTACAAGTAAGTTTTATATGTTCTTAGATGTATGTAAAATGGTTTTAATTGAACATTTTTGAATTAAAAAGATAAAGAAGGGAAACTTCTCATATAAATCTAATATCAAAAATTATAGAATAAAGAGGACAGAATCCAATGACAAAATTTTTTCTCATTTTAATGTCCTTTGTCCAGGAATTGGAAAGATAGGCAAATGTCCTTACTAGGTGGCAATGATTAAATGAGAAATTAGAAGGGGGACTGAAAGAGACAGTAATTAATTTGCTGTAGTTAGGGCTTACAGACTTAGACACTTACCTTTATAAGATATAATTTAATTGGTAATAATTTTACCTTAATAGTATACAGAATTAATGACCACTTTAATCACATGTAAATTAAAATCAGATAATACATGAATGAATGAGAAAGTTCATATAAATATTGGGAGCATATAAATACCAGTCATGTATTGTGACACACAAAGGAGGAATTTCCTTGACAGATATTCCAGTTTGTTGTGTGTTACATAGTAAAGAGACTGTTTCCCTAAAATTCTTTCTAAGGACTGTAATGCTAATTATATTTTGTCTGAGTCTTAGACTTAAAGCATAGGAACTATTTCCTTATACATTATGGTCCAGAACAGAAAATTTTCTTTTGGGGGGAATTTCAAACAGAAAATTCTATAGCTATAAAACAAGTAAGGCCAACTTATCTGATAGATGTCACTACAAAGAATGAGTCTTCAATCGTAGCGCAATGTACATACATCAATTTCACAAAAAAGATGATGATACAGCTGTAACAAGACAAGGGATTCATCATGGAGGGCTGAGTAGATCTTTCTTTGAGAGGCTTACTTACATATTGCAAGAAAGGAAGTGTCATTTACTGTTTAACCTCTCGGGGAGCTTTTTGTGAACTGATGAATAAATATATTCATGCCTGTAATTGAAAGTGACCCTCAGCAAGGAAGGCTAAAGTAGTGTATGAATATTATTCACAGCAGATTCAAGGGGATTTAAATGTCTTGCATTTAATCAATCCAGTTGATTCTTTCTTATCTGACACATTATATAATTGCACTATGATTATGATTGTACTAATTACTATAAGAGAGCCCATATTCAACAGTGGTTATCTGAATAGATAAAAGATATTTAGAAATTATAACTACATCACTCAATGTTGAAAGCATCACAGGAAATACACAGGAAACCCCAAAGAAAGCAAAACACAAAGAAAATGTATTTATGTCTAAAGAAAAACCAGGGCTCTTGCCTTAAAGTTTGCTGCTGTGTTTTCTGCCTCAAAGTTAAGAAGATGCTTGATAGCTCTGAATAGATGAATGGTAGAAAGAAAGGAGGAGTTAAAAATCCCAGAATTAAAATGATCTCAAACTATTCTGTATGCCTTAAATAAAATCAACCACAGTATGAGAAAGTAAATCTACACCGATGTGTTGGATTGCATTAGTGTCTCATTCTGACTTACTTGCTTCCTGTGAGAGTTGTGAGCAAGTGTGCTGGAAATTATTACTAAATGATATATGATAAGTTAAATAATATCAAGACTTAGAACTCCGTTCAATGTTTATGTACCTTCAGTTTGAGTACAGAAGGTCAGAGGTCATAAAAACACATACCCCAAACAGGGACGAATATTTAGTGAGAAAAAAATTGCTGGCCATTCTGATAAGTTTTCACATATAAAACCCAAAATCTTACACTTACTTTTAACCTACCATTAAATGCATTCACTTTCAAACTGTAAAAAATTGCAAAGTTCTTTTATCAGTAATTTACATGACATACTTTGGAAAAAATGGTCTAGATAGCCACTTGATTTTAGTCATTTGAATTATTGTGTGAGCACCAAATAATCATCTCTCAGTTTCTGCTATGTATGAGCCGCTCTGCATAGGACAGAGCCCTGATTCTGTAGTGTTGTAGTTTACAAAGTTATTTGGTATGAACCTATGTGGCACATGGTCACCTTTGTTCCAAAGTCGAAGCAACTTAAAAGTTCTAAGTCTTATGACAAGCAGCATTTGCATTTTCTAAGTTCTAATATCCTACTGACGATTCCACTAAATGACTCTAGGTTATGTGTGTATAGACATGTATGTGCAGGTGTGTGAATGTGCATGCTGAAGCCAGAGGTAAACCATATGTGTGTTTCTTTAGCCACAGTCTACCACATTTTCTGAGACAGGGTATCTCACTGAACCTGGAGGTCACTGATAGGTTATGCTGATTGGCCAGCCATCCCCAAGAATGTATCTGTCTCCCAATCACAGAGATTAAAAGCATGTATCACTGTGCTTGCTCATAGGTGTACAGACTTGGCCTCGGGTCCTCTCATTTTCATGGAAATCATGAACTGAACTGTCTCTCCAGCCTAAATATCCCATATATATCACATACATTTTATAAATTGTAGTATAAAGAATAATAATGCTGATGTCATTTAAAAATTTTTTTATTAATTTATTCTTGTTACATCTCAATGGTTATCCCATCCCTTGTGTCCTCCCATTCTTCCCTCCCTCCCACTTTCCCCTTATTCCCCTCCCCTATGACTGTTCCTGAGGGGGATTTCCTCCCCCTGTATATGCCCATAGGGTATCAAGTCTCTTCTTGGTAACCTGCTATCCTTCCTCTGCTGATGTCATTTTTAAAGTTTAAAAACACATTGCATTTTTAGATGAATACTAAGAGATGATTAAGAGTTCCCCTCTAAGTTACTCTTAAAGGAATCAGGTGTCTGGATTCTCAGAAATTGGTCCTTAAGGGGAGATCTGTCAGTGAAATGAGAACATGGTAAAAGAATTATATGAATTTTATATCTTCCCCTTCTGAGTAGGTGCCAAGACAGACATATAAAACACTGCTGGACAGCTTTGGGGGATGCTAACTGTGAGGAGAATGAACTCAGAGACAAAGAGTGGAGAGATTTATATTAAGACATCAAGCAAAGCAAACATTGGCAGTATCTTCAGATCTAAGCTTTACAGGTTGTTCACATTGTTTAATAAGATATGAATCCCATGGTAATTGGAAGCCTTCCTTCCTTCACTCCATGAGAAGAATATGCTAGCAAATAGCAATATATTTCAAATACCTACATTTTTGTTTTGTGTTCTAAAAGCAATCATTTATATAATCATAACATATTTTCATATAGCATGTGTATGTATCTCATAATCATAAGCTGTAGTTATGAGGTATTTATTGTGCAAGGCAGAGGTACAAACAAATATTTGGGAAGTGTTATATATATATATCTCACAAGAAAACCATAAATTAAAAAATCCATGCAATAATAAAAGTACTCATAATGTTACATATTTATATTCTATCTATTTATAAAACATTAATCTGTTATTATTATAATTTGTCACATTACATCCTGATTATTATCGCCTCCAGTTCCCATTCTCCCTCCTTCTTCTGCCCTATTCCCTTCACCTAGACTTCTGACAGAAGGAGACCTTCTCCCCCACCAAATGACCACAGCCTATCAGGTCTCATCAGGATAGCCTGCTTCCCCTTCCTCAGTGTACCCCTTGCCTCCCCACCAAGGGGAAGTGCTCAAATTTGGTGCATAGAATCAGTCCCTGCTTTCCCCACAACTGTGGAGAATGAGCTACACATTGGCTCAGGGCTCTGAACAGGGGCCTAGGTTTACTGCATGCATTGTCCTCTGCTGCTGCTACAGTTTGTGCAGGCCCCCCTTGGCTCAGACCTGGTATCCTTGATGTTCTTCTTGTGGGGTTCCTGAATCCTCTGGTCCTTTCATTCCACCATTCTTGCACACCACCCTCAGGGCTCCATCCCGAGTCCAGCAATGGGTCCCAGGATCTGTCCTGATGCTCTGCTGGGTGGAGTCTCCCAGAGGACATCAATGTTGAGCTGATATCCACTTATAAGTGTGTATATACCATGTGTGTCTTTCTGAGTCTGAGTTACCTCACTCAACATGATTGTTTCTAGTTCTATCCATTTGCATGCAGATTTCAAGATTTCCTTGGTTTTAATAGCTGAGTAGTATTCCATTCTATTAATGTACCACAGTTTCTCTACCCATTATTCAGTTGCAGGACATCTAAGTTGTTTCCAGATTATGGATACTATGAATAAAGCTGCTATGAACATAGTTGGGCAAATGTATTTATTGTATGGTAGAGCATCTTTTGTGTATGCCTAGGAGTGGCATAGCTAGCTGGGTCTTGCTATAGCACTATTCCCAATTTTCTTAGAAAATGACAGATTGATTTCCAATGTGGTTTTACAAATTTGTACTCCCACCAGCAACAGAGGAGTGTTCCCCTTTCTCCATATCCTTGCCAGCTTGTGCTGTCACTTGAATTTTTGATCTTAGATATTCCGGTATGTGTAAGCTAGAATCTCAGAGTCATTCTCTGATAGCTAAGGAAATTGAGCTTTTCTTTAGGAGTTGCTTGATCATTCGATGTTCCTCTGTTGAGAATTTGCTGTTTAGCTCTGTACCCTCTTTTTAAATTGGATTATTTGGTTTGGTGGTGTGTAACTTCCTGAGTTCTTTATATATTTTAGATATTAGCCCTTTGTCACATGTAGGGTTGGTAAAGATCTTCTCCCAGTTGGTAGGCTGTTGTTTTGTCCTGTTGACACTATCCTTTGCCTTACAGAAACATTTCACCCACACCTATGGACACTTGATTTTTAACAAAGACACTAAATCCATACAATCGAAAAAAGTTAACATATTCAGAAAATGATACGGGTCTAACTGGATATCCACAGGTAGAAAAATTCATAGATCCATATTTATCACCCTACACAAAACTCAAGTTCAAATAGATTAAAGATGTCAACATAAAACCAGGCACTTTAAATCTGTTAGAAGAAAAAGTGCGGAAGAGCCTTAAACTTACAGGAGACAACTTCCTGAACAGAACCAATAGCCCAGGCTCTAAGATCAACAGTTAATAAATAAGACCTCATAAAACATTATCCTTTATGATAAAATATTAATATTTTTGCTATATCCACTTGAGGTGTGGTAATCTGAAACTGTAATCCCAATTTGTAAGCCAAAGACAGAGACTTATGAACTTGATGCCAGCCTGAGCTAAGTAAGGAGACTCTCAATTTAAAAGTCTAAAAAAAAGGGCAAAGAACAGAGAATAAGTGACTGTTGTGTGCTTGGTCCTAACCTATGCTAAGACCCAAAGACACGATGGAAAGGACCGAATGAGTATATGAGGCAGAGGATGGTGAAGGAAGCTGTGTGATACTATCTTCTGAATACAGCATGGCTGCCATGCTCATGAGCACACACAGCTGTGTCTGCTTACACAAGTCCTAGTAAACACACACAAAACAAATACCTAGCAATTAGGGCCAGAACTAATTGGGAAGAAAGGAGTTAGCAGGAGAGGAAGGAAAATAACTGGGTCGTGGGAGGAGAGCATGATCACAAGGCATTATCTGTAAAAAAAAAAAATAAGTATTTTTCTACCTCTTTTTCCATAAGCTTTAATTTCCAAGAACAAACGAATAGGCTTAGAAGAAAAATGTTTTTTTAATGATTTACCTTTGGACTCTCTAATTGCCAATGGGAATGATCTTATTATCTTACAAATTTCCATTGTAAGATCTATTTTTATACTCCCTACAAGTTACAATGAAACTCACTGGTCTTTTCAGTCTCTAGAATTTTGTCAGGAAAAATGGAGCCCTTTTAGAATTGTATCTATCACTTCAAGAAGCATTTGTAATTTATGTATATTTCTCCTAGCTAGATAGGTCATTCATTTTATGACTATATAATATTCCATTGTAGTATCATGTGGTTATATGTACATTGGTTATTTACTTATTAATCTAAATATTTATTATATGTTTGCTTATTATGAATTATTTATTGAACTAAAATTGTGCACATATTTATTCATCAGTAATATATTTTATATAATATACTTAATTTATTAGTATTATTTTATATTTAATTAATTATATATATTTCTTAAATATGTGTTGATGACTTCCAGTTTGGAACTACTGTAAATGTGTCTTATATAACTTTCATAATATATTTAAGTGTGTCTGTGCTTGTGCAAGCAGATTTTCAAATGAGATGCTAAGTATCCACTTGTATCCTTGCGAGCATGCATGGAAAGGCAATGTCAGGACTGTCTAAAGCTGGAACAGCGTCTCCCAGAGTGAGTGTATTGGTTTTCATTTTCTCCAACAAGAAAAGAGAGTCCCCATTGCTCTCCTCCCTCACTAAAAATGTGTGACTTCTTTGGCCATTATAGTTAGGATCAAATGTATGTATAGGTAAAGGGACTATGATCTTGAGGTATTCAATTTGCTTTTTCCTAATCATAAAATCTGGTGCATTAGTACGCATATATTCCAGAGCAATGAGTGTTTCCTTCTGAAAATTTACCCATTTTTAATCATTTACTTCCTTATTTTTGAGTTTTGAGGACTCCTTGTTTACCTCACATGAAATATTTTCTCAGATTTTGTTTTCTCTTGTGGGTAGTTAATCTTATCACTTACCAAGAGTTTGCCTCAACCTAAGTTTTACATTTTAATAGAGCCTAACCTCTATTTTTAATTTCATGGATAGTTCTTTCAATGTTGTATCTAGGAACGTTTCCCCATGCCCAGAGCTATGTAAACCATCTCATAAGTTTTCATTTAGATGACAGATAGCCTGTACATCTGGGTCCATGCAATAGTTTTTGTCTAATGTGTAAGGTCTTTCTAGATTTCTTTTGAGGATAAACTGTAAATAGCATATGATAGAACATAGCTAGCAAGTCATCAATTCACAGTGGAACTTCTAAAAGGCAACTGAGGAGACGAGAAATGAACCAAATCTAACATAATTGAACTCTGAATATAAGATCCTTGCAAAGTTCTTTCCATAGCAAAGTATGGACAGGGTATGTTAGAAGATAAAAATCTCTGAATTTACACATGTGGATTTTACATCCTTTCCTTCACTTGATAAACATTTTTATAGGTCAAAAGAAGATTAAAACATAAAGCAACTAGGGTTAAACATAAATGTATCTGTTTTGAATGCTTTTACTCTGTTAAATTGTACAAAATATACAAAAGTATTAACAATGAATTCAAAAGGACACATAGTTTAGTGGCAAGGTTAAAAATATTACAATGAGGACATTAGGAAAAATGTATTTATAGGCATCAAGAGCAGTTCATTTCCTTGCAAAAGGAAACTAACATTGACAAAGTGAGGAGTTGAAGATATGCTCAAAAGTAAAAGGCACTCACTGCACAAACATGAGGACCAGAGTTTGAATACCAGTATCTAAGTAACCAACCAGACATCCTTAAAATACCTGTAGTTCCAAGTCTGAGGGATCTGACATGGTTTACTGTCCTCTATATTCATAGCACGTGTAGCAGGAGATGTGCATAGCATGGAGTATGGTTCATACACCCACTGTCACCATGTTCCCTCTCCCCAAAGCTATAGCTGTCATTTACACACAGATTCACATCATGGTGTGGTGATCTTAACAGCATTTCATTTACATGTTACCATAGATTCTAAGGGCTTTCCTTCCTCTATTTTTGTTATTTCAGATGTTTTATGGGAGTATTTCAATGAATGTAACTATATGAGATTGCTTAATTATGTATGTGTGGTCATCTTAAATATATGGTTATACATGTTTGTCATACTTTCTTCATAATAGTAAATTCTCATATACAGAAAAAAAAATCTTTTAAAAGAACAATTCACTAATCTGTAAGCATGCTGAGAAAAACTGGGAACTTCATATTGTTCAAGTTAATTCAGACAATAGCACATTGGCAGTGAACTGGGGTGAATGCTTATTGAAAATACAAGGATGAAGGGAGCTTAATATAAAGCCAAAACTCAATATGGAAATTACAATGGCACAGACAGGAAGAAGAGGCCTAGGCTCTGAGGGCAGTTAATTCTAATTCAGTATTTGTTAAGATAGTTTTCCATTTTTGACAATAAAACTCAATAGTACACTGGAGTTATCTTTTGGGACTCTTATTAGATCAGTAATGTATTCAAATAATATACAATATATGCCAAGTACAATATTGTTCAGAAAATGTGAGCACTCATTTATGAATTTACACATGTAATAGGAAAGAATTTGAAGCAGAAAGGACAGCAGATGTAGTGGGAAGGAAGTGTGAAACTGTCCTGTGTATTCAGAGTCATAAGCAATTCAATTCAGTAATGCTTAGAATGTAAGTGGCAGCATATTAAAAATTAACTTTATACTGCTTTACAAATACGCATCCATATGGAGACTTATTTTAATGTTCATATCACTGGAGGTAATCTTATTTCTAAATATAACTAATAATTCTCTTTTAGGAAAAAATAATATTAAATTTTAAAAACCTTCTATGTCAACTGCCCAACCTTTAGAGACTTCTAGACTGGGTCTATTCAGCTTTGCTTTCATTTCAGTGACAATCACATGCCATAAAGAAACTGCTAAAAAATAATAGAGAGCAAAACCAACATAGTTAACACATAAACAATATGAACCATACAAGTGGTATTTCTGCAATGAGAGCCCGCTGTAATTACAATGTATTCTTGCATCAGTGTCTGCTGCCCATGCACCTGTACAGCATCCTTCCATCAAGTCCATGCTCTGTTTTATAGCATGGGTTCTGTTTTATAGCAAAACGGTATATAAAAAACAAAACAGCAAGCAAAAACGATCCGTGTCAGTTTTATGCTATACTTAGTAGGCCTTACCAGTTTGAGTTCATTTCTTTCCTAACTCCATGTTCAGTGACATGATTGGCAACTTGAAATTGCTAATGGTAGAAAATACCTTTGTGACTCTGCAGATTCAGCACATTGGTTTCTCTTCCCTTTTGAAAAGAACATTTTAAAACATACTGCAAAATGTCCTGTGACTATCTTTATGATTATCTTTTAGAACTGACAGAAAAATGATACCAACATTTACAGGTCAACTAGATATAGCTTGTAAAAGCTATATATTAATGCTGAATTAGGAGCACTTGTTTTTATAGGAAGACGATCCATTTTGGAAGCGATTATCCCTGTAGACATTGACGGCATTCTTTAAGCATGAAATCCCCAAGTAATGGAAGATTTTTATGTCCACCACAACCAGTGGACTCCAAGGCACCCATCCGTGTCATGTATTCTTCCCCTCAACTTCTGAAGTTGTAAAGTTAAGACAATCGCACGAACCATCCAGGGATTCAGAGTCCAGTATGCTCTGTGTGAAAGGGGGTGGGTTCCCGTGAATCTCCACACTTTGTCTTATTTTGTGTATTAAGCTGTCAGGGACTATCTAAATCACTTCCTTTTCTGTCAGTCTGTCTTTGGACAACATCCTTTGAGACACAACAGCATTCAGCAGTGAGCCATCGCCCAAAGTCTCAAAAATGATATGTAAATCCTGCAATTCACCGTGCTCTGTGTAGGACGGGTTTAATTCTTCCTCCTAGGCCTCAATCTGCTGAAACATTACTCCGATATACAGTACAAAAGCAGTAACAAAGATGTTCATATCAGCCCATTGTGAGATGGTGGCAGGCAGAGAAATCAATGGCAGCAAGGGGACAATAGCCGGAGTTTAAACAGGCTGCTGAAATGTGCTAAGAAGCAGACAAAGAACCCATGCTGAAAGGGAGCTGCTGTGGTATTCCGCGGGCCCCATTATGTGGCTGAAACAATCCTCACTCACAGAGTGGATTTGCATCTGTAATAGAGTTCAGGCTCTGTTTGTGAAAGGCTTTCGCTAGGCCTGACCCCATGTCTCGGGAGCACATTGATACCCAGCACCTCGCCTGTGCCTTGTCCCACACTACAGAGAGCAGTATCATGGGAAAATGCACTAACTTAAAAGAATGCCAAGGAAGGCAAGAGGAAGGGGAAAAAAAAAATTAAAGGCTTGAGGCAGTTTTGGTGGTACTTAGCAGTGAAAATTACTTTGGCAAACAATAGAACCTACTGCTGGTAATTACTGCTAACAAGGTTCGCCCAGCCCAAATGTGACACTTGGGTTGATGTGAGAAAAGCTGATATAGGCCAAGCTTATTAAGCCTGAATGAAAGAGACCTTTTCCCTATGAAAATACAGCAACTTGGGGCCTTTGGAAATCATGTAATCTAGTGTTACCAATTATTCACTAAAACAGAAAAATGGTACTGCAATATTTAAAATCCGCCTTACATTTTATTCAGCATGGTTCCCTAATCCCAAGCAACTGTAATCACGGACATCTTTGGTTTCCTAAACATGCACTCTTGGTGCCAAACAAAATATTGTGGGGACTTAGTCTACACCATGCTAAGGGCCACTGGGAGATTTTTCTTACTTGAGAGTCAACAGATGACTAGCAAACATTTTTCCTCCTGCGGAAGACTTTTATTCAACAAGGAAATGATCATTACACCAAAGCCAATGGATCGCTCAGGTTGTCTCTTCCATGATTTGTGATACTAATTTCAAATTAAATGTCCTGTGGTTTGACATAATATCAGTTTCATAAAGTTTTAAACTTTTTGGAGTACCATGAGAAGGTGTTGCCTTGGAGTTTTGCTGACATACCATGAGTGAACCTGTTATTTATCATGAAAGGTACTGTACTTCGTGAACTTATGGTTCCTGAGTTAGAATAAATAGAAAAACAAAAGAAGTCTCAAAAACACACTGTATTTATTTAATTTTTGTGCTGCTACAGAAAGGATCCTATTCTTCCCAACAGAGGACAATATGTTAGACAACATGCAACAGTTAAAACAAATATTTCATGTGTGCAGCAATAATTCTGTGAAAGGTAAATGCTTAACTCAGCATATTGATTCAAATTCTATTACAGTTATCTGACACACCCATAATCTCTAAGCATCCTCTTAGCTTTAAATTTTACCACAGAAACTAAGATACAAATAACACCTGTATTATCTAGTAAATTACAAATATTTTACATACGAAACATTTGAATCAGTGAAACAGAAAACATGGACGACTTTTGGCCTAGTACTGTGTAATGTTACTGTTTTTATTTATTCTTTGAGTATTTCATACCCTATGTTTTGGTTATATTTATTTGCCTTTCTCCAGTTCCTCCCAGATTTTTGCCGCCTATCTACGCATTCAGCACCTTCCACCAAGGTCTTTTAATTTTAAAAACCCACTGATTCAGTTTGCATCAGGTGACTACTTCTAGACATGGCACCTGCCATGGAATTTGTCATTCCATGGAAGCAAATTGACTTTCCCTCTCCCAACAGCAATCAAATGCCAATACCTCCTCATCTGAGATTGGCACTTCCTTTTTCCCTCTTTGCCTCCTAGTTAGGATTTTGTTTGGATTGATCTTGTGCAGGTTTTGTGCATGTTGCAAATTGTGAATATGTTTAACTTCTTAATGTGGCTTTCACTTCTTAAAAATCCCATTAGCTCATGCTTAACTGCATTATTTTAATACGTTCCAAATTTGATTTTCTGTAAGATAATTACATTGGGGACAAAGTAATATTAAGACATGTCATACAACTCTAACAGTTGAATAAAGTTCTATAGACACAATCTCCATTTTTACACATTGATTTTATAAATAAAAAATACATTTAAAATTTGGTAGTAAAGCAAAGGAGTCACATACTTCTATCAGTTTATTTTAAAATATACATGTTTAGCTTTAAAACTATTGCTTTACAAGTATAGGGTTTTAAAGACTCAGTGCCACTTGTAGAGGAAAATGCTTATTGATCATGTTTCAGGAATTGGGATCGCAAGGCAGAATAACAACTCACTCTACAATCAGGCAGAGGCAGTAACATTTGAAAATTCCATTTATAATCCACAGAGAATATTTCCTGTTTTTCCTGAATTGAAACTGCATCATATATGAGTCAAAGAGCCTGGAAATTAAAGTTGAACATATTTAAAATTCAGAGATTATTTCTGAATAATTAAAAATTTCACTCATTGTTTACTACTTATTCTTAGATTGAATTAACTACTCTGAAAAAATTATTTATTATTGTATTTTACATTCTGAAGCAAGGACTTTTTTATTAAGATGTTTGTTTAGTCCATGATTTTTATAACACTATAAAAATTACTTTAAATTATTCCTCATACTGCTTAGTCCTTGGCCCTTTCCATGACTGGATTATGGAATTTATGACTGAATAATTTTGATCAAATAATTCCTTATTTCCTTAAATGTGGTAAACACAGAATTGATTTATAAGAATGTTCCCCACTGAGAGCAAATATGAGTGTCAAATCTCTCAAAGAAAATAAGATTGTATATTAAAAAATTATCAATGAAGTCAGTTGTTCAAAAGGCCAAACATTGCAACTCAATAAAAATTAACTTTAATACACTATACTAAGGGATCCTGCCTGGCCAAGTAATCCCTGCAAAGGAACCTTACAGAATATTAAACCAAATAGAAGAGTAAATAATTTAAGTTTCCTCATTTATATTTTATATAGACGTGTATATGTGTGTGTTATGGCTTTTTTTCCTTTACCTTAGAACAAAATATGTGCATGCAGAGCAGAAATGTTCTGCAATTTTCTTTAGTAAGAAGGATGGTAAGAGTAAACCTTGTGACTTCTGTGACAATGTGAACCACGTGTGATCCTGGTGCTGTGATTAGGGCATGAGAGTAACTGTATGTGCATTTCACAGGAACAATAAAACAAACCTGCGAAGAAAGGGAAAGAAGAAAGGAAACATGGAGAAGGCATAAGCTTAAAGTGGTGGAGGTGAAGAAGGGCTGGAGGATTTGAGAGCAAGCAGGGCTGCGAGGTGCGGAGGAAGGCGTGGATGAAAAACCAAAGACAGTGTAAAGCCCACTGCCTCAGCGACTGTAGACCCTATTTCATGGTACATTCATAACTCTACACAGTTTAATGTACACAGAAATCCCGTTGTAATTTTAGTGATGCCCTTTTCCATCCAAGTATGGGTTTAAGGTATGCAATTTGATTTTTTGATACTTATATATGCTACAAAACATCAAAATGTGAATTATTCGATTAAAACTCTCATTGCTTCACATATGTATGAATATATATATATATGTGTGTGTGTGTGTGTGTGTGTGTGTGTGTGTGTGTGTGTGTGTTTAGCCTTATTTCCTAACAGCTTTTTAAAGCATTTTACTATGTCAAGTGGAAAACTTTTTGCTGGAGATAGACTTTCTGCAAAAGTAAGCTCTTTAATCCTCTAATAAATTTATGTGAAAAAAATCATATATATTAATGATAGAGTATGACAACTGCTTGTAAGACATTTCAACAGATATGATGGTTTATAGTAATCCTAGAGCCATGTGCTATTATATCGAAGTGTATGACAGAAAATTAAGGGAAAAACAGTTTACGAATGAGAATGTGGACACTGAAATCAAATACATACATATATATGTGTGTGTGTGTGTGTGTGTGTGTGCTATATATTACTTACACAAATAACTATATTATGTGTATATTATTTAATGCTTTACATAGAATTTGAAAGCTGATATATATAATCCTTAAATGAGGTTGGTCAGTGAACATATATGAATGCTGAAATCTTTAGTAGCATAGACTCTCAAATTTCTTTTTCATCATTTAATTCTATTTAAATGTGCACAGAGTGTGTGTTACCTGTGTGACCAATTTTTAAAGTAGTGCTGCCTTTGGGTTCTTAGTTTCCATTCTCTCTATAGGACATGAACTGCTGTCAGCTCTCCTTGTTTCTCTAGGGTCTGCTCCTGCGAGCCCTCTTTTCTCCGAGTACTAACTTAGCCTCTGTATGTGCCTTCCCACCATAGACTGTCTGTGTCACCTTTGTGAGGGGTGTTTAGTCTAACTTCATGCTCAAAACCCTGCTAAACTTACGGTCTTCGGAAATATGGGTGATCCTGATGAAATCTCATTGAAATCAAAACCAAACTCAGTTCCCAATTTTTGTCCTACTTCATTGCCTACACATAGTAACGCCTTTGCAAAGGAGGCTGCTGTTCCGACTTACACCATGGTTATGTCCTATATCTGACCACGCTGTTCTTACTTTCTGTGGCATTATCATCCTTTATTCAAACACATCTCGTCCTTATTAAAATACATGCATCTGTAATTCCCAAGCATACCTAATAGATTTCTTTCATATATTAATAGTAAATTATTAATTAATTAATTAGTTATACACAGAGATAAAAGAATTCTGAATTAATAGGGAACAGAAAGGTACTTGTAAATGTATTCTTTGTGTACTTATAAATTTATTGTTTTAGTGTATTAAAAAACTGTTTCTCCCCCAGATAACGAAAATAAGTAAGTCTTTAAAATGACCATTTTCAATAACGGATACATATTATCATATTGACCAATTTGATTCCATGCTAGTATTTTAAATATTAGAAAATGGAACATTTGATGGTGCTCAGATTAAACATATAAAGGTAGATAAAGGTTACTATATGGTAACAGAAGATGTTTTCAGCCTTCCTTCATGTGCTTTTGACTTCAGAATGGTATTTCTAAGCTGATACATTATAGGATATGACATTGTTTACAGTAGTAAAACAGATTGTACAACATGAAGTAAAGAGTAGGCTTTATATTAAAACTGAATTGATGACATTATGGGAATCACAAGCTCTGAGAAGGATTGATTTGCCTCAAGCTTTCGAGGAAAGCTACTCCAGTCATGTGGGAGGTGAAGTATAGTTTTAATGGTTTGTTTCTTATAACTCTATTTCTGGGAGCCGCACTGAAAAGCTACCATGTTAAAGCTTTTATTCAGGATGCTGCTTATAAAGATAGATTGCCAAAAATTAGTGTGAGACTGGAATTTTTCCTTTTCATAATTAATTTCTGGGATGTTTTACAATGACGCTCTAGGGCTGTATTTTCTTTCTTTCTTTTTTTTTTTTTTATGCAGCAACCACCCATTCAGAGAAGAATACTATTTAAATGACTTATTTTATTTGTTATACAGTCTAAGTTACAGTATGTATTAAATTTCTCTTAACTATAAAGGTAGTAAAGATAACTTCCAGGGCTGAGTATATTATTTACAAGAGAAAAATTATCTGAAAGCTGTGTCAATTTTCTTATTTTATGTCTTTTATTTCAAAGCTTTCCTTTTCTGTCTAATACCTATAAGAACATTTTAAGTTCATTTCAAAGATTAACCATACAAATTTACTCCAGAATGTTATCTATACATATTTAATGTTTAAATATTGAATTAGATGTTAGAATAAAAGTACCACTCATAGCAATGCAAGTTTTTTCTAATATTAAATTTTAGAGCATATTATTCTTGTCGTTAACAAAGTCAGTGAAAAAATAATTTATATCTGAGAGAACTCGCCTTCCCCATCTACAACAGAAAGAAATAAATGAGGCAGCATTCCTCTAATTAACACCATTTGATGATTTGGGATCTTCCAATGATTATCAAGGATGTGGAAAATAGGCCAAGGGTGTGTTTAGTCTGAACAACTTAGATGCATTTCATAGGGTCCTTACAAATGTCTGTCTTATGGTGGACAAAGACATTAGCTCCAAGTCTGTGTGTATAAAAGTGGTTTGAACCTGAACACTACAGTGTTAGTATTCAAATGCTGAGGGCATACACCAGTTTTTAGTATTTAACTTTGATGAACTATAAGAAAATAACACATTACTTTTAACTTTCCAAGTATTTTGGATAGGTAAGAGACTTTACTACATCAGTCCCAAATAGTGCAACATTGGAATCAAACCTATGCTAGCGAAAAATTTAAGGCTTTGTATGGAGGTAGTCGTCCTAGCCCCATTAATATTTTTAAATCTCTTTTATTGATGCTGTCTCTTCTGTTCTCACAGAGCACTACCAAAAAGGTACATTTAGTTTTTGTTGCAGAAAGGATAAAAGGTGAGATGAGTTTCTGAACCTGAATTTTTCAGATGATAATAGTATTTTCTTCCCTTGGTGTTTCTTTCATTTTACCAACTGGGTGACTTGTTGAAGGGAATAAAGAAAGAAGGCTCCATACAGGGGAAGCGACCGATATCATTGGCAAGTGAAGCTCACGACAAATGAGATATTGTACAGGCAAACACAAAATGAGCTTTCACGCAGGGCTCTGTCAGTGTCATTCAGCTTTGCCTGAATGGATAACCCTCTCATGATTTATCTTCCATTCATCAAGGCAATGCCTCGCATCTTTTCACTTGTGATGGATAAAACCTTACTAAATTGACTACTGCCTGCTGAGCATTGTGGAGCCTGAGAACTGAACAGGAAGGGGCATGCAACCATATTTCATTCATCTAGTAAGTCAGCCATGCTCAGTAGAACTAAGGACTCAGAATTACAAAGATCCTGTTTCAAGTGGCCCACAGATTTGGACCACAGACCGGTTAAGAGTCTATGTAGTTTTGTGGACTTGAGGCAAAGAGGAAATGCAGGTTGGTAGGAGCTGACTAATGGGCCAAGTAAAAACTGTGAACAAGTGTTTATGAAGAAGACTTCCTTCCTTCTGCTATTGTTCTAGAGAATAAATATTCATCCCACTGATTTTAAGTATATTCATTTTATCACAAAAATAGTTATATCAAATATATGATAAGATTTTAACTTACATTAAAATAGTAAAATTAATTGACCAGTTCTTCAGCTTCTAGAAGACTATCCAAATACCAAACAGAAATAAAGTATCCTATAAAAAATATACTAAAGAATCCTTATGTCTTTGGGACTTTGGTAACATGAACAATTTACAAGTCAAATTAATTTATTCATGTAGAAATTAATTTAGTTACATTAAAAATTAGAACAAATTTTATGTATTTCCAAAAAAATTAAAAAATTAAAAGAATCATAAAATACGTTTGTAAACTGTGTGCCACTTAAGGATTAGTTAAACTCGAACCATAATGCATTGATGTGTAAGTTTTATGTTTTACTGGAAACACAAATGGAGGGTTTGAGGTTTGGTAAGAACATATCTAGCCTCATAGAAAAGGACACTATGCAAAAGAGAGGAATGTATGTAAGGAGGTGAAGAAGCACATGGAAACCGAGTGCAATTCTTGTTGGTATGTTGTTAGATTTTTCTGGCTGAAATAGTCTTCTAGTTACATTTGCTTTGAATTTTCACTTAAGAAATAGAATGCGTTTTGACGAGAGAGCAAAGTAAAAATAACCCCCTACAATACCTTAAAGCATAAGTATTTTAAAATTGGTCAAATGTAAAAGAAATGTCTATATACTGGCATATGCACATGTCTATACATATGTGCACACACACACACACACCACCACCACCACCACCACCACTACCTATCACAGGACAAAAGTAAATAAATTAAGCTAATTAATTTCTGTGATTCGTTTCCTACCGTTTAATGACATAATTTTCTTTTTAAAAATATTTTTGTTTTTAATTTATTCACTTTATATCCCAATTGTAGCTTCCTCCCCCGTCTCCTTCCAGTCCCACGCTTCCTCCCTCATTTCCCCTCCATCCCCTTCAGCTAATCCACAGAAAGGGGGATTCCTCCTCCCCTACCATCTGACCCCCGCCTATTAAATCTCATCAGGACTGCCTGCATCCTCTGGCCACCCTGCCAGGGGGAAGTGATCAATGAGTGGGCAACAAGGTCCATGTCGGAGGTAGATCCTACTCCCCATATTATGGAGACTATGGTGTCTATCGCCCACATATGAGCAGGGTGTCTAGGCCCTCTCCATGCATGGCGCTTGGTGGGCTCATCAGTCTCTGCAGATCCCCGTGGGCCAAGATTTGTTGGTCCAGTCTTCTTGTGGAGCTCTTGTCCCTTTTAGGTCTTTCTATCCCCCAACTCTTTCCTAAGTCACCTTGCGCTGTGCCCCAAAGTTTGGCTGTGAGTTTTGGTATCTGCTTCAATCCCCTGCTGGGTGTCGGGTCTTCCAGAGAACCTCTATGGTAGGTTCCTTTCCTGTTCTCTCTCTTCAAGCACTTCCATGCCTATTCTAGTTGCGCTCTGCTCCCCTTGGGTTTTCAAGGAAGGGTTTCTCTGTGTAGCCTTGGCTGATCTAGATTGGCTTTGTAGACTAGTCTGACCTCGAACTCACAGAGATCCACCTGCCACTGCTTCCCGAGTGCTGGGACTAAAGGTGCGCACCACCACACCCGACCCTTAGTAACATAATTTTCAAGGTTATTTTCTCTTAGTAAAGAGTGAACAGTCTACTATGTTAAAAAAATGAGTTACAAAACCTTGTGTCATATTTTTAAATGATGAAATAATTTGGATAGGAAAACATTAACACCACGAATTAAGAGTTAGGGAACATTATAGTTATGATGCTGTACTTTTGACTATAGCTTTGGTGAATAAGATAAAAAATGTAATTCAGCTATCTTAGTTCATGTGGTTTTTCTGTTTTGTTTTTTGTTTTTTAGTTTTTGTTTGTTGATAGAATGGGTTTCATGAGTAGGTTTTATTCAGCATTTTCTCCCAAAATATTTGTAGACCTTTTAATGTAGGTGTTTTGCCTGCATGTTTGTCTGTACATCATATATGTGCCATTTGGCAAGACGAAGGGACCAGATCCCCTGTAACTGGAGCTAGAGATAACTTTGGGAATGCTAGAAATCAAACTCAGGTCCTCTGATGTAGCAGCCAGTTAGTCAGCACTCCTAACCAATGTGCCATCTCTCCAGACTCTTGCAGAATATTTTCGATGTTCCAGTTTTTTTTCTAGGAAATCTGGGTGCATTATTGAATTATCTCTATCTCTATATCTGTCTATATACATAATCTATCATCCATTGATCAATCTATCATCTCCCTCTTACCTTTTGAATTATATATATAATATATATACATATATATCACAATGCATATGAAAATCATTATTATCAGCCAATATTTGAAAACACCTAGTATTTCAATAAGACTTAATTATTTGCTGATGTTTCTTTTCATTAACATGGCCTCGGAGCTGTCTATTTTAGGTATAAATTATTTGTTGGCCTTGGGCATTAAATAATCAGACTGAGAACATAATGCCTCTAAGTTACCAAAACTAATAGTTTCAGAGTATCAAGTCTTATTTGACTTTTTTTTGTATCCATTTTTAACTGAGTCTTTTACAAGCTGAAAGTTAAAGCTATACCCTCATTTTTCTGATATTAATAATCAGATATTGCAGAACCAATTGATGCTGCTGCTTTCCTTTCTCCATGAATAGTTTTTATATCTTCTTAGGGTATTCCTCAGTTTCTTTCTTTGGTGTCTTACAGTAAATGTTCATTGTAAATGTCTTTTATTTACATGACTGGGTTAATTTTTAGGTATTTTATTTTTGTATGTGGCTATTGTAAACGGAACTGACTTCTTTTTTGGAGGTAATATTTTCTCATTGGAACATAGAAAAACTACTGATTTTTGTTTATGAAGTGAGTTTCCAACTACTTTGCCAAAACTATTTTTATTAGTGCTAACAATATTTTTTGCAGGACTCTTTAAACTCTCTTATCCATAAATAATCTCATGTGTAAGTAGGGATACTTATTATTTTCACAATTATATCCCCCCCTTTTTTCACTTATCCTATTGCTTCAGCTAAGACTATAATAAGTCTATTGACTGGGAGTGGAGAAGGTGAACCTCCATGTTTTGTTCCTCACCTGAGTGGAAACACTGAGTTTTAATACATTTGGCATGATGTTGGCTATTTGTTTGCCATATGCAGACTTCATGATGACAATGGCCCACAAAAATGATCAAATGACTAACCATACCAATATTGCCATCTTTCTGAGTTTCAAGTAGCCATGCTCTCCTCCTAAGCTAGGCTGAATAGAGAAAGGGGATTCCTGACCGCAATGAACAATCTTCACTAACCTGTGTTAGAATGCCTAGGGCAATAGTTTTTAAAGGAAGAAAAAGTATGTACCTTTCCTAACATCTCAAGCAGGATACATGCATTCCATGGCTATGCTACACATATCTATTGAGTACATGAGTGGTTAAAGAAAAGTAAATATTTAAGATAAATTTTTATTATCTTTCAAAGTCCTGCTCAGTAAACAGTTTGGTTTTTAGTCCAAATTAATTTTAAAAGTAATATAAATTCCTCTCTCCAAAGATTTAGGGAGAATAATTTAAGATTGTAAATCTACCTAAGCACTTTTTAAAAGTAGCTTATGTTGAAATAAACAAAATTTCTATTTGCAATAATAACAATAATTAGCATAATGTTCATTAAATTATAGCAAGTACCTTTGGTTTTCATAATTATAGGTATGAAATTGTGATTATGAAATGCTTCTTGAGTACTATGTGTTCTTCAAGGTGGTTTAATATATATTTTACAGTTAACAAAAGTCCCTTGGATATGCTACAACCACAAAATCAAGTGCTAACAATCAGGAGCTGCAAATTAAAAAGTGCATAAAATCTTACTAGGGTTTGGTACAGCTTAAATTTGTCTGCAGGCACTGTGATTTAATCTTACATCCATAATTAGTTTTTCTCCAAAAACATAGAACTTTTCCTTTAATGTGAAAAATAAAATAATTAAATATTGAGAAAAGTTAATTTCTTTGATCAAGTCTTTGAATATCCAAAAACAAAACAAAACAAACAAACAAAAAACAATAACCAAAAACTAACCAAACAAACAAAAACAATAAAACCTGACACCATGGACTACAGAGTGGAAGGTGGGAAACCTGGACTTCTTGTGCTGTCACGGGACTTCAGCTCGAATCTCAGTTACATGATCAGCCACGCATGTGAACAAAGGAGACATTCTCCGAAGAGAGGGTGGGTTTCTGATGGAAATCACACCAGAAAAAAAGAAAGAAAGAAAATAGTTTGGGAAATAAAGCAAGAAGGTGGCTGTGAGGGCCTTGTGGGTTTTCCTAAACGGGCTTATGCTCCCACACTCTTTGCAGCAATTCTTTTCTTCTTAATCTCTATCTTTCCTATTCAGACTGCATTCCTAGAATCTGATATAAAAGAAAGTTTTGTATATTTTTGATGTCTATGGGAAAGAAGAATCCCCGGAGGGGCGGGGCTTTACTTATGAACACACGTTGAAAGCATTTTCTGGGAAGCAAAAAAAAGTTTTAAGAGGAAGATGTACTTGTATGGTTAGTTATTTGGCCTGAAGATGTTTCGGGACATGTTGGATGCTTTTCTCATATATGATATTATAGTGTATCTCCATAGGAATTACAGGTCCAGCTTTCCATCCATACATAGGGAATGACATCTCAATGTCTTGAGCATTCACAGTGCCAGGTTGTTCTTTTGCCTCCAGATATTATTGATGGAATTGGGAGAATATATTTACTAACAAAAATATTGAAAACAATAATAAGATGCAAAACCATTAAATAGAAACAGGAGCACAAGGGCCTATTCAATCCAAATTCTTATATACAAGTTGTAGAGAACTGCAAGAAAGTAAAATAACATTGCCTACTCAGAAAGAAGAACATTTATTTACCGGATAACAGAGTTGATGTTATTTTGATTAACGTTGGAAAATATAGTTAATTTTTTGAAATACAGTCAAGTACTGTCATATATAAAATATCTAAATATATTCTCAGTAAACGAATACATTCACTATTGAAGGACTGACTTCATTTATTTGTATCATGAACTAAATGAAAGCATAAAGTGTAGTTTGGTACTTAAATGTAATTCTGGCTAATGTTAGCACTTCTTTTAAATTCCTTTCAAATTCAAAGGAAACAGCAATGTCCCAACAGCGTGATCCTCAAAATCCATTGAAAATGTGAGATATTTGAGATAGAGAGATTAAAATATATTGAATTCAACAACTAGTCTAAAATTATTAATACTAGTTCCATAAGAGGATTATAAGAATTTCAGTGTTTAACTTGAAATGTATCATTTCAAAGTGTTGGAACCATATCAAAGTGTTGGAAGTCAGTGAAGAATAGAAAGAAAAAGTGAAAGAAAAAGGTTTTTTAACTTGAATAAATAAATCTACTCAAAACAGAGTTGTCTGTGCTCATTTGTTTTGCTTCATGAGGTGTTCAATATACACTGATTAATTGCAAACAATAACTTCTCCAGTTAGAGGTTATAAATTGATAATAATAGCAACTACACTTTTTTAAAAACGCAAGAGTTTGAGTTTGACCATCCTCTGAAACCAAGTTATGAGGGTGCAACTGCTTCCTGATCTATTAATTTTTAACTATTTTAACACAGCAAGAAGATGAATTTGAATTGGTTTCATCTTCGCACTCAGGCTATTTTATCTAGTAAATTTTAACAAAGTGTTCCGCTACCTACTTACTATCATCAATATAAAGATGCTTATTAATGCTTGCAAATCCAGGCAAAATTGTAAGAACAGCTTCTTAATGACATCTTAATAAAGGCCATTTTTACCATCGTCTTTAATAAACTTGCATTTAATTGAAAACAAGTAATTTTAAATTTCATTTGTAAACAAAACCAGAGCAAAATTTGTGTCCTGAGATAAAGGGGATATTTCATGAATAATATTGATAAAAGATGGTTTTTTTAAGAAATAAACAGTCACTTCTCTCAGAATTTATTACATATTTTATGCTACCTTGAAAGGTTTCATTTGTATTCTTCATTTATCTATGTGAGACACTCAGGAGTAAGTAATATGGAAAATTGACTAAACTTGCATTTTGTGTTTCTTCCTGAAGTTTTAATACATGGTTAATCATTTCCCCCCACTGAACAAAGTGTTTTCATCAATTACAAGGCTCTTTACAGGGGAAATTCTACAACATGCTGTTATTGAATCTTTGATGATGATCATGATGGTGCAGCAATACAGAATAATGTGTATCCTTTACCAGGTTTATTAAAGGGATTTAACACTGAATCAATAAATAATCTTCATCTCGAACAGAAATGAAGAAACAACTGGAAGCCTTATTAATCTTTTTTATAATTTGCATAAATCAGGTGCTTACTTTCACAGTTGGAATCAGTCAATTTCAAATGGTACGTCCTAATGTAGAACATGCATTGGTTTTCTCTTAGAAGCAATATCTTTAGAAAATTTTCTGCTTATTTTTTAAATTGAAAATAGATTCTTCTCACATACAATATATCCTGAGCACAGCTTTCCCTGACTTTACTCCTACAAGCTTCCCTACACCTCCCCTTTTCCCTAGGTCTGCTCCTTTTCCTTCCCTTCTTAAAAGGAACAGACTTCCCCCAAAATAACAACCTACAGGACAAAACGAGATACAATAAGACAATGCAAAATCCCTCAGAGTGAACCTGGACAAAGCCTGCTCTTGGGACTCTTTTCCTCCTGTTGTGTTGCCTTGTCCAGGCTCGATAATTATTCTGCTTATAATCAGACAGACCTTTGTGGAATTAAACAAATGCCTAGAGTAAGAAGAGAATACAAAAGTAGCTAACAATGAGGATTCTCTGCTGACTTGATGCAGTATAGGGGAAAGAGATCCCATACAATGGAGGACAATGTCCCTGGTGGTAAGCGTGGTGAAGATATGAATGCTGATTAAGTTTTCTGTCATTTTTTCTTGCCTTTATTATTTACTATAAGTGAAAAACATACCCTCTTAATACATGTTTGTATTTAATGATTATTATGTATATATATATATGCTGCTATCTCAGTCCACAACAAACAGGAAAATGACTGCTAGTTAATTCTTTCAAAGAAAGCAGATTAATTAAAAAACAAAACAAAATGATCAAATCAACAAATGTAATAGTTAGATTTGATTGTCCAACCAAAAGTATATTAATAGCAATAACTTGTTCCCAAGGGCAGATAAATGTTCTAAAATATTTTTAGCATATTCCCCATAAGGTTCAAAAGACAGCGTTTTCTATCATCAATCATTTTCTTTGCTAATAATGAGCCATTTCTAACCATAAAATATAGATCAGATTTGCTGCCCTTTCATTGAAAGTCTCTGGGTCTCCCCCTGATTACAGTATTGCCATGTCTAAAGGAGAGGTATTCGAAGAAAGAAAAAAAAAAAAAAACAAGGATCCATTAATCATGAATCATTATGTTTTGTCAGTTGGCAAAGGAATACTTTGCTCATTTATCCTTTGAATGAAATTAGTTCTGGCTCAGACCTTGTAGAAGGAAATTCTAAATTGTCTTGGCATCTTCTTATAGCAGTTTGTGTATTTGCCATAAAATGGCAGATGGGGTTTATTAATGGCAGCTGAGTCTAGTTTGCAAGGGCTTTCTCTTCCTCCTTTTCTATTTGATCATTTTAATATTGGATCTATGATAAGACTCATACATTATTGCTGTATGTTTATCTGTATATATATGCTATAATCTTATTTATGATGGGAAATTGAGAAATCTTGTGTTTATACTGTGAAACACTGTCAAGTTCTTCTCTCTGTTGTGCAAAAAAGGACCATGATTCTTTATATTGAGAATTTTAGCAGAATCTAATATTAAAAAATAAATTGGTTCAATAATATATGCAAATGATACTTTTAAACAGACACTTGATAGATAGATATTAAGAATAAGTCACAAAGCAGATTGTTTAGCAGGCACCTGAGCAAGGTCTGGAGAATAAATCCCCTTCATAAATAATCTATTCATTAGTTTTTGCAGTCCTGATACAGACACTTTTAACTATGGAAAACTAGAAAAACTTTGCTATTAAGTATTTAAATCTAATTATGCACAGAACCAATAAAAAACTAATAGGTAGTAGTTATCAACAGATGATTTACAACTTATTAAACTCCATTACAGTGTGGTTGAAGTTTAAACAGGCATACATTCTTTTGACCATAATGCATATCTGGCACTGTGAAAAAAGTGACCTGAGAAATACTACTTCAAAATACTTACCTAGCTTTCACAGAATTGACATTAATACTGGAAAGAGCTAATATATAACATTGTTTTACAATATTTAAAGATCATCATATTTTAGAGATGCTTTTCAGTCAAACTGCCGAAGATGGCAAGGATTAACATTTTGTGACTTAAATGCTTACTTTGATTGTCCTTGTGTTAGATACAGAAGAATTTGTGAAACTTTTATTTCATCAATTTAAAACATAGTATATAGTTTTTATATATGATAGCAAAGGAATAAGATGCAGTATGACTCATACATTGTGTATTTGGAAAAATAAAAACAAAAGGGAAAGGGAGCAATAGAATACATTTTAATTTATTTTTGTTTGTTTGTTAGAGACCAGGTCTGACTGTCTCAAAACTCTGTGTCTGGGCTTGTTTCAAATTCACAATCTTCCTGCCTCTACTTGCCATGTGCTGGGAATATAAACATATACCACCATGCTGCGATATCAACAAAATAACTCCACATCAAATAGAAGTTGTGGCAGAATAAATATGCAGGTGCACAGACACCAGAACAAAATGTGTGTTAATATGCTGCTAAGATATTTCAACTGAAAAATACTACTCAAGACTGAAGACTTGAGTTTCACCCACAGAACCCATGGTGGAAGGAGTAATCTGGCTCCTGAAACCTTTCCTCTGACTTCCACAGGCATACTCTTCCAAAGGCATAAAAGGATTCAGGCACTGATATGTGAAAGATAGACACACACACACACACACACACACACACACACACACACACACACATACACACACGTAAACTTTTGCAGGAAAGCATAAATTATCAAAACTATTATCCTAATGTCTTTTGAAATAGTAATTATATGGTAGGATTCAGTGTTTTTAGTTTTTCAGCATAGCACTGATATCTTCTTTATCTATTAAAGACTTCATCATTTTCACATAACACATTTTACAATAAAGGAAATTGCTAAGCTCAGATTTGGTAGTTTTGAATGATAAAAGGTAATATAAATATGATTTAATGTCTTAAAATTAGTAAAAAGCTACAGTGTTATTCAGTTTTTTTAAACTGCCAGTTCCTTTCCATCATGGCAATGAGAAAGCCAATTAAGAGTTTAAGCCAACATCAAATGGGTTTAATCTGTCACATTTCTTTTCTGTGCATACTAGCGTCAGACTGAGAACTGAATTATACATAGTGGCACCAATTACTTGTTTTACGGAAATGATATTAACTTTCTTAATACCAAGATAATATATGAGATGGCTTAGAGCTTATAATGGATATGGCTCCTACACAAGAAGATTTTCTTAAATCTCTTACAATAACCGCACAAAAACATCACAGTGCTTCAATTTCTGTCAGTTACCACTGCATGCATTTCTCCTGAACCAATACGCATGCGGGGAAGAGTTTTGTGGTAGTTTTTGTTTTGCATGAGTAGAAAAATGCCAGGATCTAGCTATACGCAGCCTTCACATTTCAATTGTGATGAGATGTGCATCTCTACTTACATATGGAAGGGTAATGGAACCTTAAGAAACCCTATTACTCGCAATAAATGATATTCTTTTTAAGGTGGAATCCTGGGAGGGAAATGAAAAGTTGTTTTAAGAACTGGAGTTGTTAGTAGATGATGTCGCACTACCGTGTTCTATTCGTGACAACATTTCACAATAGACAAAGGTTTGTCTTTTTTTTTTTTTTTTTTTTAAATTAATTTATTCTTGTTACATTTCTATGGTTATCCCATCCCTTGTATCCTCCCATTCTCCCCTCCCTCCCATTTTCCCCTTATTCCCCTCCCCTATGACTGTTCCTCAGAGGGATTACCTCCCTCTGTATATGCTCATAGGGTATCAAGTCTCTTCTCAGTGACCTGCTGTCCTTCCTCTGAGTGCCACTAGGTCTCCCCCGCCAGGGGACATAGTCAGATGTGAGGCACCAGAGTACTTGAGAAAGTCAAATCCCTCTCTCCACTCAAGTGTGGAGACTGTCTTGTCCATGGGCTAGATCAGGGTAGGGGTTTAAATTATTCGGCCTGTATTGTCCTTGGCTAGGGCCTTAGTTTGAGCGGGACCCCATGACCCAAATCTGCCTATCATAATGTTCTACTTGTAGGTTTCTAGAACCCACTGGATCCTTCTACATTGCTATTCACCCATTGTTCTCTCATCTAGAGTCCCAATAGGATGTCCTCCCCTCGGTCCCAGTTTCCTGGTAAGGGAAGGCTTTCATGGGACATGTCCATTGGGCTAGTATGCAGATATAAGTGAGTATATTCCATTTGAGTCTTTCTGCTTCTGGGTTAACTCACTCATTATGATCATCTCTAGCTCAATCCATTTGTCCACAAATTTCGGGAATTCC
This sequence comes from Acomys percivali, assembly GCA_907169655.1. Classification (NCBI taxonomy): domain Eukaryota; kingdom Metazoa; phylum Chordata; class Mammalia; order Rodentia; family Muridae; genus Acomys; species Acomys percivali. The sequence continues at coordinate 113,726,457 of OU015745.1, read as the reverse complement.
TTGTTTTTAATAGCTGAGTAGTATTCCATAGTGTATATGTACCACAGTTTCTTTAACCATTCTTCTACTGAGGGACATTTAGGCTGTTTCCATGATCTGGCTATTATGAATAAGGCTGCTATGAACATGGTTGAGCAAATGTTCTTGCTGTGTGCTGGTGCATCTTCTGGGTATATTCCAAGGAGTGGAATAGCTGGGTCTTGAGGAAGCCCTATTCCCAGTTTTCTGAGATAGCACCAGATAGATTTCCAAAGTGGTTGTACTAGTTTGCATTCCCACCAGCAATGAAGGAGTGTTCCTCTCTCCCCACATCCTCTCCAGCATGTGGTGTCGCTTGAGTTTTTGATCTTAGCCATTCTGATGGGTGTAAGATGGAATCTCAGAGTCGTTTTGATTTGCATTTCCCTGATGACTAAGGAGGTTGAGCATTTCTTTAAGTGTTTCTCAGCCATTTGATATTCTTCTGTTGAGAATTCTCTGTTTAGTTCCAAGCCCCATTTCTCAATTGGGTTATTTGGTTTGGTGTGTTTAATTTCTTGAGTTCTTTATATATTTTGGATATTAGACCTTTGTCAGATGTAGGGTTGGTGAAGATCTTTTCCCAGTCTGTAGGCTGTCGCTTTGTTCTCTTGACAGTGTCTCTAGCCTTACAGAAGCTTCTCAGCCTCATGAGGTCCCATTTATTAATTGTTGACATTAAGGCCTGGGCTGTTGGTGTTCTGTTCAGGAAGTTGTCTCCTGTGCCAATATGTTCCAGGCTCTTCCCCACTTTTTCTTCTAACTGACTTAGTGTCTCTGGTTTTATGTTGAGGTCTTTAATCCACTTGGATTTGAGTTTTGTGCAAGGTGACAAATATGGGTCTAGTTGCATTTTTTTACACATAGACCTCCAGTTAGACCAGCACCATTTGTTGAAGATGCTATCCTTTTTCCATTGAATGGATTTGGCTTCTTTATCAAAAATCAAGTGACCATATGTGTGTGGATTCATATCTGGGTCTTCAATTCGATTCCACTGATCAACCAGCCTGTTGCTGTGCCAGTACCATGCTGTTTTAATTACAATTGCTTTATAGTACAATTTGAAATCAGGTATGGAGATTCCTCCACAGCACCTTTTATTGTACAAGATCGTTTTTGCTATTCTGGGTTTTTTGTTTTTCCATATGAAGTTCAGAATTGAACTTTCAATGTCTTTAAAAAATTGTGTAGGTATTTTGATAGGGATTGCATTGATTCTGTAGATTGCTTTTGGTAGGATGGCCATTTTTACTATGTTAATTCTCCCTATCCATGAGCAAGGAAGATCCTTCCATCTTCTCATGTCATCTTCAATCTCCTTCTTCAGAGTTTTGAAATTTTTTTCAAACAAGTCCTTCACTTGCTTAGTTAAAGTAACTCCTAGATATTTTATATTGCTTGTGGCTAATGTGAAGGGTGTGCATTTCCTAATTTCTTCCTCGGCAAGCTTGTCATTTGTGTATAGGAAGGCTACAGACTTTTTGGAGTTAATTTTGTATCCAGCCAAATTGCTGAAAGTATTTATCAGCTGTAGGAGTTCTCTGGTGGAATTTTGAGGGTCACTTATGTACACAATCATATCATCTGCAAATAGGGATAGTTTGACTTCCTCCTTTCCCATTTGGATACCCTTGATCTCCTTTTGTTGTCTTATTGCTCTGGCTAGAACTTCGAGTACTATATTGAAGAGATATGGAGAGAGTGGGCAGCCTTGCCTTGTTCCCGATTTTAGAGGAATTTCCTTGAGTATCTCCCCATTTACTTTAATTTTGGCTATTGGCTTGCTGTAGATAGCCTTTATTATGTTGAGGAAAGTGCCTTGTATCCCCGATCTCTCTAAAACTTTAAACATGAATGGGTGTTGGATTTTATCAAATGCTTTCTCTGCATCTAAAGAGATGATCATGTGGTTTTTTTATTTTCAGTTTGTTTGTATGGTGGATTACATTGATGGATTTCCGTATATTAAACCATCCCTGCATGCCTGGAATGAAGCCTACTTGGTCATGATGAATGATATCCTTTATGTGTTCTTGTATTCGTTTTGCAAGAATTTTATTTAGTATTTTTGCATTGATGTTCATAAGAGAAATTGGTCTGAAATTCTCTTTCTTTGTTGAGTCTTTGTGAGGCTTAGGTATCAACGTGACTATGGCCTCATAGAATGAATTTGGTAATGTTCCATCCAATTCTATGTTTTGGAGTAGCTTGAAGAGTATCGGTATTAGCTCGCCTTTGAAGGTCTGGTAGAATTCTGCACTGAAACCATCTGGCCCTGGGCTTTTTTTGCTTGGGAGACTATCAATGATTGCTTCTATTTCTGTAGGGGAAATGGGACTATTTAGCTTGTTTATCTGTTCTTCACTCAACTTAGGCAAGTGAAATTGATCAAGAAAGTCATCCATTTCCCTTAGGTTTTCAAATTTTGTGGCATATATGCCTTCAAAGTAGGATCTTATGATTCTTTGTATTTCTTCAGTGTCTGTTGTTATGTCTCCCTTTTCATTTCTGATTCTGTTGATTTCAATACTGTCTCTCTGCCTTTTAGTTAGTTTGGCTAACGGTCTGTCTATCTTGATTTTCTCAAAGAACCAGCTCTTGGTTTTGTTGATTCTTTGGACTGTTTTCTTAGTTTCTAATTTGTTAATTTCAGCCCTGAGTTTGATTATTTCCAGACGTCTACTCCTTTTGGGTGTTTCTGCTTCCTTTTTTTCTAGGGCTTCCAGCTGTTTTGTTAAGTTGCTTATGTGCAATGTTTCCAATTTCTTTTTAAAGGCACTTAGTGCTATGAGTTTTCCTCTTAACACTGCTTTCAATGTATCCCACAAATTTGGGTATGTTGTTCCCTCATTATCATTGAATTTCAGAAACTCCTTGATTTCTTTCTTTATTTCTTCCCTGACCCATGTGTCATTTAGCAGAGAGTTGTTTAGTTTCCACGTACGTGTAGGCTTTTTGTTGTTTCTGTTGTTGTTGAATTGCAGTCTAAGAGCATGGTGATCTGATAGGATACAAGGTATTATTTCAATCCTCTTGTATCTGTTGAGGCCTGCTTTGTGACCTACGATGTGATCAATTTTGGAGAAGGTTCCATGGGGTGCAGAGAAGAAGGTATATTCTTTCTTGTTTGGGTGAAAGGTTCTATAGATATCTGTTAGATCCATTTGACCCATGGCATTGGTTAATGATGTTATTTCACGGCTAAGTTTCTGTTTCAATGACTTATCCTTCAGTGAGAGTGGGGTGTTGAAGTCTCTCACTATTATTGTGTGGTGATCGATGTGTGGTTTAAGTTTTTTTAGCAGATCTTTTACAAATGTGGGTGCCCTTGTATTGGGAGCATAGATGTTCAGAATTGTGATGTCATCTTGGTTGGCTTTACCTTTGATGAGTATGAAGTGTCCTTCTGCATCCCTTTTGATTAATTTTGGTTGAAAGTCTATCTTGTTTGATATTAAAATGGCTACGCCTGCTTGCTTCTTGTGACCATTTGCTTGGAATATTTTTTTCCAACCTTTTACCCTGAGGTAATGCCTATCATTATAGGTGAGATGTGTTTCTTGAATGCAGAAGAATGTTGGATCTTGTTTATGCATCCATTCAGATAGTCTATGTCTTTTTATTGGAGAATTAAGACCATTGATGTTGAGAGATATTAACGACCAGTGACTGTTAAGAGTCTTAATTTTGATGTTGTTTCCAATCGAGTGTTTGTGTAGTTGTGTTTTTGCCATGCTATAATTACCTATTTCCTGAGTAGTTTTGGTTGTAGCTTGACCCTTTGGGATGGAGTTTTCCTTCTAGTACCTTCTGTAAAGCTGGATTTGTGGATAGGTACTGTTTGAATTTGTTTTTGTCATGGAATATTTTGTTTTCTCCATCAAAGCTTAATGATAGTTTTGCTGGGTAAAGTAGTCTGGCCTGGCATCTGTGGTCTCTCAGAGTTTGCAGGATCTCTGTCCAGGCTCTTCTGGCTTTTATGGTCTCTGCTGAGAAGTCTGGTGTAATTCTGATAGGTTTGCCATTGAATGTTATTTGGCCCTTTTCCCTTGCAGCTTTTAATATTTTTTCTTTGTTCTGTATGTTTTGTGTTTTGATTATTATGTGACGGGCAGTTTTCCTTTTCTGGTCAATTCTATTTGGTGTTCTGTAGGCCTCTTGTATGTTTATAGGTATCTCTTTCTTTAGGTTGGGGAAATTTTCTTCTATAATTTTGTTGAGAATAGTTTCTGGGCCTTGGAGTCTGATATCTTCTCTTTCTTCAATGCCTATTATCCTCAGATTTTTTCTTTTCATGGTGTCCTGAATTTCTTGGATGTTTTGTGTCAGGAGTTTTCCAGATTTGGCATTATCTTTAATGGTTGCTTCAAGATCTGTGATTGTATCTTCTAGACCTGAAATTCGTTCTTCCGTCTCTTGGATTCTGTTAGAAAGGCTCACCTCTGTGTTGCTCGCCTTCTTCTCTGAGGTTTCACGTTCTCGTTTTTCTTCTGTCTGTGTGTTTATCATTGAATCCATTTTTGTCTTCAGATCTTGAACTGATTTTTTTATTTCTTTCACCTCATTTTTTGTATATTCCTGAGTTTCTTCCATTGCCTCTTTATAGGTCTTCAGAGCTTGAACCGTTTTAATTATTTCTTCCATCTGGTTATTTGCATTTTCCTTAAATTTTTCCAGTTCCACTCTATGTGCTTCTTTTATGTCTCTCACCTGTTTTGCTGCATCTTCCTGTATTTGATTACTAATTTTATTTGTTTCCTCCATTAATATGCTCCTTATTAAGGATTTGAGGTCATTTTCTTGTATTTCCGTTGTATTTGAGCTCTCTGGGTTGTTTTCTTTGGGATAGCTGGAAACTGGAGACGCCATGTTGTTTTGAGGTTTTTTGCGTATGCTTTTACGCTGTCCTTTAGACATCTTGCCAGTTTTGTTTTCGTTGGGTAGATTCCGAGTTGGATGGAGGGAGTCTGATGATAGATTCACTTGTTTTCTCACGGTTTCCGTAGGTTGGAAGCTCTTATGTTTCACTGTTGTGGATGGCAGGAGGTTAGCCCTGGCGTTTTGGGCTCTCACAGCCAGTGATCCTCAGCTCTCCTGTGCTGTGGGTCCTGTAATCTCTCTGGGTCTCTGGATGAGCGTTGGGTCAGGCCAAGTTATCCACAGCCTTCTGGGTTCCCTGCCAGGTCCAGCCAGGGAAACTAGTCCCAAACCACCGTCCGAGCTCAGCTAGTATCTCAGGGCCTGAACCGTCTGCCAAGCTTAGCTAGGAATTCTGGGCTCAAAATGCCCACAGGGTCCAGCCAGAATTTTCGGGCTAGGACTGCGCACCAAGCTCAGCTAGGGGTGTTTGGCCAAACTGCTTGCTGTGGTCAGTTATTGACTCATGCCCGAAACATCCGCGCAGCTCAGCCAGGAATTCTGGATTCAAACTGCACACTGTGTCCAACCAGAGTCTTAGAGCCGGGACTGTGCCAAAGGCTCTACTAGAGACTCTGGGCCCAATCTGTCTGCCAAGCACGGTTAGGGACTGTGGCCCTAAGCTGCACGCCGAGCTCCACCCGAGTCTCTGGGGCAGAATTGTGCTCCGAGCTCAGCCAGACACTATGGACCCACACTGCACGCTGAATTCAGCCCGGGCCTCCAGGCCTATACTGCGTGCATAGTCCAGCCAGAGTCTTGGGGCCACCGAGCCCGTGTGCACAGCTCAGGAAGAATCCCTGGGCCTAATCCGCCCTGCAAGTCCAGCTAGGGCCTCTGGGCTGAATCTGCGTGCTGACCTCAGCCTGCGTCAGCGCCCTAAAACTGCCCTCTGAGGAGAGCTAATGTCTTGAGCAGAACTGCTCGTTGATGTGTGCTAGCGCCTCCGGTGGGACTGAGCGCTCCGCCCAGCCTGCGTCACAGCCGGTGAACTGGCTGCACTGAGGTGATCCTTCGGTGGACCTGAGCGCTACCGCCCAGCCTGCGTCACAGCAGGTGAACTGTGGCTGTGCAGAGACGGGCCTGGGGTGGAACTGAGTGCTCCGCCCAGCCTGTGTCACAGCCGGTGAACTGCTGCTGTGCAGAGACGGGCCTGGGGTGGAACTGAGTGCTCCGCCCAGCCTGTGTCACAGCAGGTGAACTGCTGCTGTGCAGAGACGGGCCTGGGGCGGAACTGAGTGCTCCGCCTAGCCTGTGTCACAGCAGGGGAGCCGTGGCTCCGCTAAGCTATTGTCTTGGGCAGAATTGCCCGCTTCGCTGAATCAGTGTCTCCACAGCACTGCGCCCTGAGCTGTACCCGGGACTCTGGGGCTGAACTGTCCGCCGTGTCCAGCTTGGGTCACAAAGCACCACACGACCCAAATCCTGTCCAGTGTCCCCTCTCCCGCAGCAACTCCCACCGGCCACCACACTAACCGCCTCCACTGGATGGCTCTGAGCTGCAAACCTCAGTCGCTGCTGCTGGTGTTGCTGACGCCGCCTGTGCCGCCGCTGCTCTGATCCGAGAAAATCCGCACTCCTCCCGTGTGTAGGGGCACGCAGGTCCTCCGCACCCTGGTCCTTCCGAACCGTGGAGCACTCCTGCTGCCGTGGTGTCGGGATCCTGGTGTTCCTGGCTCAGAAATCTGTGCAATTCCCCGAACTGTTCACTGGAGCTTCCAAACACAGTCCACACTGCTCGCCGCCATCTTGGATCTCTGAAAGGTTTGTCTTTGGTATTTAAGCCTGTTTTAAGGTTTACATCGATGCTAATGTCTTCCTCTGTGTGGTGTGGAATATGTTTATACATTTTTCTTTTAGAAATTTTTTTCTTTACCTTTTAATTGTGTCACAGATATACAATATACTTGCTCCTATTCCACAAGTTCGTAGTGTCAGAGCCCATGTTCAGGAACTGGCGAGACCTGCCCAGTTAGAACATTACAGTTGAGGTCCAGAACATTTGCCAGAAAGAAGGTAGCAAAATATATCTGCTTTATATGTAAGACTGGGTTTTCTATGTATTCAATTTTCTATTCTTCTTGATGATTTATAGGAAGATTCTGACACCGGGAGTTTACAAAAAGATGTCGAAACATTAGAATGGTGCAAAAGCCACACCTATTCAGTAAAAACTACCTTGACTTCTGTCTCTGTTCTTGCATTTCTTCATGTCTTGCCATCTCAGCCAGAGACATCAAGACCCAGCTTCCAGTTAGCCACATGATAAAAAAGGAAGCAATTAAAAATAAAATAAGTAAATTTTAAAAATAAAAATGGAAGCAGTTGATATTCTCCTAAGTTAGGATGTTTAGTAGGTTTGTGGTCTTATTATAGTAGGACATCATCATTATACAGAAGTATCTGCATAAAAATAAGTAGGAGGGGAAATGAGAGGAGGAGCAGGAGAATGAGAAAGAAAGCTAATTGTTCAATTGGGGGTTGATATCTAAACAAGAGACTAAAAATCCTTTCTGTTCGTGTCTCCATGAGAAGGCCCTACTTCAAACTGGTCCCTAAGAGGAGGAACATTGAATTAAGGGCTAAAAGGAGATTATGATCTAATGATATTAATTAATCTCCTAGATCGCAAAGAAACAGGACCTAGCTAATTGAAAATAACAGAAGCCTGGCATGGTGGTGCATGACTTTTGCCCCAGAATGGGTGGTAGTGGTAGAGAGGGCATAGGTAGCTGGATCCCTGAATTCAAGACCAAGCTAATCTTGAATAATGAGTTTAGGATAACCAGGGATACATACAGAGACCATGTCTGAAAAAAGGACAGAAAGACAGGAAGGGGAAAAACAGCTATGACAACGCATGAAGCATTGCACAAAATCGTTGTATTAAGTGCAAAACTCCATGTCCACTTTTAGTAGTATTATAAAATTATTGAAAACTAAAAGCTATTTTCCAACTACCACTCAAAATTCAGTATGCGTGATAATGGTAAATTAAAAGAATGAATCTCTAGTTAGTGCAGTTTCATATTTATTCAAGATTTTATAGTGAGACAATATCACCTTGAGTCTTTACAAACCTCCCTGGGCAACTGACATCAGTTTCTTTGCTCAGTGATATAATACATTGACATTGGTAATGTTGCAGGTTAACAAATTGACAATTGAAATATTTCTTTGTATTTTAATAATTCACTGTCAAGTTCTCTCCACTTCACAGAAAGAAAGAAAAAAACAATCCAAAGATTTGTTTCAATAATATATCTAAAAGTATAAATTCAATTAAGATACTCTAAACCAAATTCAACATACAGTGTAAAATAGCATGTTTTGTATTAAGTTACTCATATCTCAGGGAAAGTAGATTTTGTTGAACAACTAATTTGCACTAATTCCTCTGAATATTGAGAAGCCCTAAGGGAATTATGAGGGGACAGCGGAATATTTCAACAGAATGTCAATTTTTAAGTATTTCAAAAAATATTGTGTTACTTTTTGAGAATTTCATAATTGTATTTTAATCATATCCATTCTCCTTTTCCATTTCCTCCAAGATTCACCAATTATTCTACTCCCACCCAACATTTTGTCCTCATTAATTTTAAAACCCATCAAGTCCAATTAGTGTTGATGACATATTCTTGTGTGTATGACAATCCACAGGATTATGTTAGACCTAACAGAAGCCACGCCCTTAGAAAACTAGCTTACTTTCTCCTAGTAGCAGTAGAATCCCAAAATTCATCAGAATAAGGCAGGCTATAATGCCAGCCTCTCATCTCCATAGGGAAAATTTTCTCACTGGTGCTTGTATGGGTTGAGTCTCATGTGTGCTGTCAGAACTGATTTGAATTCATATGTTTAACTGACTATTGTGCCTTAGAAAGCACTGTTTTCTTTTTCATCTTTCATCTCTTTCTCTTACAGATTTTCCATCCCCTCTTCCACAATGACTTCTAAGCTTTGGGAAGAGGGTATGATACAAATGACTAAGTTAGGGCTAAGCACCCTACTTTCAATTATTCTTTGTGACTTGACTAGTTCTTTGTCTCTTTGATGATTATCACCTACTTCATGACACCTTCTCTGATGAGATTCAAGTTATGTACTAGTCTACTGAAAACCAATTCAATATTTAGTAATTATAGGCATTTATGTAATTACAAATTAGACTACACATTGCAAAACTTAGATTAACATGTAGAATGTGTAAATTAATGAGATGAGGAATTCAGAGTTCAGAGTTCTGAGTATCATATAGCAATCTTAAAAATTCTCAAATTTGATCCACTCAAAGTTTCAATGAAGAAAATAATAAAAATACTTAATGTATGGGCTTATACAAACTGTCTTGATTGTATTTAAAAATGTGAGAGAGATATGCAATTTTAGATACAAAAAGTGCCAAATTTTATTCTATGTGAATATCTACATGATTTTGACTTGCCATATGTAAATGTTGTTTTTATTTCCTCAAACGACAGAATGAGATGAGAGCAGTACCTAAGATTTAAGAATACATGACTTGGGCTGAACCCAGAGCATTTCAATCTCTGTTCTAACTATCGCTAAGGCTAGGTGTGGAAGCTAGGCCTCCATATAATCTATTCTTCTGTAAACCTAGACCTTGAATGCTTCCAGCCGCTATCTGCTAACGTAGGCCTAAAATGTTTGTAGCCTCTGAGACTTCCTGCTGAGTAAGCTCACTCTTTCTAGTTCTTTCTGAACTCTAGCAGACTGGCTCAATTCATCTGTTCTGGCTCAAAACTCTTCTCCAACTGACTACTTTAAACCAGCTTGTCTCAGCTTCTGGCTGAATTGCTCTGCTTGGAAAAATCTCCTCTGAACTCTACAAACTGAACTGAATAAACTAAAACTGAACTGCACCCAACTCTACTGTATTCCCGAACTCTATGCACTGTCTCATCAAACTTACTTGCTCTTTCTCTGTGCTGCTCTTAAGTAGGCTATTTTTTTGTTTGTTTGTTTTTATTTTTGTCATTTAAAAAAAATTATTTTGTTTTGTACATATACATTTATATTATTACACTTATATACAATAGATTACCTGTGGCAAGAAGAACCATGATATAATCAGGAATTATATAAATGCTACATTCTTAATGTTTTGGCTATTTGTGTTTGACAGGTTTGAAGAAGACATCTTTTCTATCTTGTTGTATCTAAATGTTTGAATGTAAATCAGTCTCCATCACATATTGTCATTGTCAAATTAGAACACCTATCTAGACCGAAAAACAACTTAACCCCTAAACAATTAAGCTTCATTGTAAAACTGAGCTACCTGGTCTTCAACTCCTTCAGACGCTCCAATGTTATAGAGAGTTTTGGGTGACTATTCAGGTAGAAAACTGTCTCTGTCATCTTTTCATTTGGAAAGCTACCAACCTACATTCCTGGAATACTCAGATAATCAAGTTTATTCCTTCTTAGGTAGCTTCTTTTTCTTGTCTGTTCTCTTGAGAGTTGGGAGTGCCCTATCTTTGACTCATTCTGCCAAACGTTTTCTGATTTCTCACTTTGTCTGTCCCTCAATTAGACATAATTGTTTGGGATTAAAGCTGTGTCTGAACCCAGGCCAAACAGAATAAAAGGTCTGTCACATCTATATTCCAGCCAGAAGTATTAAAAGTATGTACTAAGGGCATTTTTGTATTCTAACTAGATCATACAGATCTAGATCTTTGGATGTGATTCCTTGCCAGAGCAGCCATATTGCTGGATTTAAAATTCCCCTACAGCCATATTTCTTTGTAACTTTTAATACTCACATGTTTATTGTCTATGATTCATTCATCAATCTTTATGTGAAATTTCTGTTATTTTCTTGATACATGTAAGTTAAGAACTTCTAAATATTTACTATAGATTGATTTTATTTTATTTTTTGTTAATGTTACCTCTATGTGGCAGAAAATCCCTGGAATAACATTTAAAAATTATGAAAATTACACTATAAAAGTCCTAAGACAAAATAATCGTATATTTATAATAGTACAAAAAAAACTTTTAAATATTTTACATCTGAATTGAATATTTTTATCAAAAGGACATGTAGTTTCAAAAAGGAAATAGCTGTATTTCTTGGTGTCTTTCTTTTCTGAATACTAAATAATATTTGCATATATCTTTAGTAAAAAGGTAGTGTAATATAAGGAAATATATGTAAATTAATATAGTACTTAATGTGTATTTATATTTCCTGAGGCTCCATTTTTTAAATTGAACAATTTCCTTGTGGCTAATTAGATGGAGCGCACAGTCATCTTGTATTACATCGTAGCTGCTGCCTTCCAATTTAATTATGTTAGCGTAGTGAAGTATTTTATAGATTTACTGGGTATTATTATAAATGTCATTTGAATCTGATGTTGGACATTAAAATATCAGTTATTTGCTTTTAGGTTAATAAACGTTTTTACAAGAACAAGAGTGGTGATGTGCAATGCTATGTATAAACCATCTTTGATATGCGCATCATGTAATCCTAGGAATTACTCCATAAATAATCTATTTAATTTATTCCTCCTGATGAAGTTATACTAAAGGGTTTTTCTTGCAGTATTGTTCTACTGAACAAGATAGCCTGGTCACCTAGCATTGTCTATAGTAGATACTTTAAGAACAGTAGAGGGCTAAGAGTGATTTCCTTCATTTCTACTTTACTGGTGAGATAAAATCATTTATCTGATAGGACAGCTGTTAGAGAAGATAGGAGAGTGGCTGGGCTATCTTTTGAGTCTGATAACATACAGAGTGGCATCAGATAGGAGCTGAACAACATTATATAAAATTGGAGTCCACACCCCAGGGACCTCTCACTTGATCAGGCACACATTTATGCCTCCCTACAATATTTATTTTCAAGATAGGACAGAATTCTCCAGTCGTCCAGGTAATTGCGTATTGCCTGTGCCGTTGATAAGTGCCTAAGTGTGACTATAAACCTTCATATGTAAACAAGAGAAAGGTAAAAATACTCTGATTCCAGGGGAGGCAGCTCTAAGCATTTGAGCAAAGTCATGGTCTCCTTCAGCTGTGTTTACTCGAAGCTGATTGTAAAGGATGTCATCTGTAGCTGGAATGAAACAGTGCAGAGCATGGCTTGCAAGACATTCTGGCAAGAAGGAAAAGGAAACTACTTTAGAAAAGGAACACAGAGAATACAATAATCATCTTTATTAGATTTGGTAGTTAGTTTTATGGAGGTTGTAGTAGTCTAGCCAGTTTTTGATATGATAGGTAGATCACATTAAAACCTCAGCCTCTCTCTTCCTTAACTGGGCAGATGCTAACAAGACCCCATCACCCTTCCTTTCTCAGTGATGGCATGGTATTATACAACAATGAGAGCTTTCCTACATTAAAGTAACCAAGGCTCATCCCCAATAACTGTAAAACCCAAAGAGCAGAGTTCCTTCTCTGTTCTCTGAAGGAAGTTTGTCCAAATGTGGGCAGTCTAGTGATGCCTCCCTAGAAAGTCTCATTATGCAGGCAATAAGTGCTTTTAATATCTGTTGTGTGTAACATTATCATATTTTACATTACAATGGTTTTGCCAATGCTCCATTCTAATCTACGTAGAAACAAACACTTAAAATAGGTAATAACTAGAAGCAGATAGAAATTTTCAACAATCACTTATGATAGGTTATGTCAAAATTATGGACTTACAGCATTATCTTTGTCAGTAAGACCATTTTGTCACTAAATGTTTGTGAAAATATTGCACAGTAGACACAGTGCTGAGTATTATTAGTATGTCATCAAATCTTGATAGAGCATTTAAAGAAAGTCATTTACTTTTGTCTTGCAAAGTTTAGAGAAGTAAAGGGTTACTTTTTCAATGTGAGTTTTATAATGTTGATATAAATCATGAACATCATGATATTCATCATGAACTCAGTAACTTGAAACAGCAGAACTGTAGTCACACATGTGGAAGCCGGATGTCTAGAACCAGTCAGTGTAAGCAGGGTCTCTTAACTCCCCTGAAGTCTCTAACAAACATTTAACTCACCATCCCTTCGTTTGTGCTTATCATCACATCTGGGCTCACAGTTGCATCTCTTTCACAGTTCTGCAAATTGCCCTCTCCTGTGCATTACTCTGGCAACTTCTCTGTTTCTTCTCTCACTGTCCAGCTCTTGTAAAGCCACTTGCCATTTTAATAGCACAGAGAAAAAAACCAAGGTAACTCACCCAATACTCTTAACTTAGTAATATTTTGAACATATAAAATGATAGTCTCTATTATCATGCAAGATGATATTCAGAAATTCAGGAGTTTAGAATGTGGACATCTCTTCAGAGAGACCAGTACACATCCATAACATCTTAGCTAATAGACTCTTGAAGTCTTTCATGCTACAAGAAAGAAAATTCAGGCCTCTTACTCTATCAACTTGAAGAATCCAGTGTATATGAGCATAGAGATTACATTTAATACAGGTAAGCCTTCATAACTACAAGATTTACCTTACCTTTCTACTTCCTTTTGTGTACTCTTTATCTTTGAAGTTGAACACAGACCAGTCTGGATGCTAGCCCTCCATCTCCACACACTGCATTGTCTTAAACTCTTCCCTTAGATCACACTCTATTTATGTCCAGTATTTCTTATCTATATTCTATAAAAATACATGCTCTGTAAAATGTCAATTAGACAATCACGTTTAATTACATTATAAATGTACTAAGGAAGTAAACTATAAGATATCCATTAAGTCTAATACCAACATAATTTTTTTTACCCACTGTTAAATATTTGATAAAAGAATAAAATATGCAGGCCTATTTTCACTTTGTATCTATTCTTGCATTTTTAGACCCTTTATCCACACATTATGCAGCTTTGACTTCCATTCCTGACTACTTAATACAATGTATTAAGTCTCAGTAAGTCTTACTCATGTTTGCTCTGAGGCTAACTCCTGGGATCATCCTTATGTTATACTAGATTCTTGGGTGACCTCAATTTTAAATGGGTGTTTTCTCTGTCTGTGAAAACCATAGCCTTTCTTTATCGGACTCTGATGTGGTTCTTTTATTTTGAGAAACCATAATTCTCAATTATAGCTACATTATATCCTCCATGTCCTTGTCATGCCTTCTATGTCTTCCCAGAATGAATGAGAGAAATGATTACAGTAGAGAGTTTGTGTGGTTGTGGTTTTTGTGATGGTGTAGTTATCTATTTCCTGTGTAGTTTGAGTTGTGGCTTGTCCCTTTGGGGTGGAGTTTTCCATCTAGTAACTTCTGTAATGCCAGATTTGTGGAAAGGAACTGTTTGAGTTTGTATTTGTCATGGAATATTTTGTTTTGTCCGTCAATGGTTATTGATAGTTTTGCTGGGTATAGTAGCCTGCCCTGGCATCTGTGGTCTCTTAGAGTTTGCAGGACCTCTGTCCAGGTCTTTATGGATTTTATAGTCTCTGCTGAGAAGTTGGGTGTAATTCTGATAGGTTTGCCATTGTATGTTACTCGGCCTTTTTCTCTTGCTGCTTTTAATTATTGTTATTTTTTTGTTGTTGTTCTGTATAATTTGTGTTTTTTTTTATTATTACGTGGTGGGAAGATTTTCTTTTCTGGTCTCTTCTATTTGGTGTTCTGTAGGCTACTTGTATGTTTATATGCATCTCCTTCTTTAAATTGGAGAAATTTTCTTCTATGATTTTGTTGAAGATATTTTCTGGGCCTTGGAGTTGGGTGGCTTCTCTTTCCTTGATGTCTATTATTCTCAGGTTTCATCTTTTTCTGATGTCCTTGATTTCTTGGATATTTTGTGTCAGGAATTTTTTCAGACTTAGCATTTTCTTTGATGGTGGTTTTGAGTTTTACAATTGTATCTTCTAGTCCCGAGATTCATTCCTCCATTTCTTGAATTTTGTTAGAGAAGCTCACCTCAGTGTTATTTACTTTCTTCTCTAAGATCTCTCATTCCAGTTTTTCTTCTGTCTGTGCTTTTATCAGTGTTTCCATTTTTATCTTCAGATCTTGAACTGTTCTGTTGATTTCCTTCATATGGTTGTATTTTCCTGAAATTTTTCCAGTTCCTCTCTACAGGCATCTTTTATGCCTTCCACCTCTTTGGCTGCATCTTCCTGCATTTGATTATGGATTTTATGCTTTTCCTTAATTATCATCTTCATTACTAAGGATCTGAGGTCATTTTCTTGTATTTCTATTGCTTTTGAGTTCTCAGGGTTGCTTTCTTTGGGATAGTTAGGATCTGGGGATGCTGAGTTGTTTTGGTTTTTGTTGTTTGCGTTCTTACGCTGTCCTTTAGTCATCTTGCTATTTCTGATGTTGGGTGGTAGCGTCTGGTGTCTTTCACTGGTCTTTGAGAGTGGGTAGTTGGTGAGTGATTATAGGTCATATGCCCTTGCCTTTGAGGATCAGGGAGTTCTTCTCTGGAACCTGCAAGTGACCTAGTTCTTGCTCCAGGGGACCTTGCTCTACACCTTAAGCTCCTGACTGGGTCAGCAGAGGTAGGCATCTGCCTAATTCCATTCATGCTACCAAGGGGATTCAGACGAGCTATGTTAGGGGCCACTGTTTAATTTTCTGTCCTGACTCTTCGGGGAAGTCCAGCCTCTCCCAAGTGTGTGGGAGACTCTGTCAGGCCTTGGGGACTGGCCAAGCCAGATTTTAACTGCCCAATTGTCCAGGCCCAGACCACTGTGACCCACAGTCAGGTTCCTGCCTGGATCAGTCTACATAGTGGACAAATCTAGATTGCGCAAATTTGGTGGTTCAATCCCACTGAGCTGTGGCCACAATTCTGACTCCCTTCCAGATCCTTCAGGGCAGTCCAGCTTCTCCCATGAGCATGGGAGTCCTTGTTGGGCTATGGGGGCTGTGGCTTTATCTGCCCAACTGTCCAGGCCCAGACCACTGTGGCCTGCAGTCAGGTTCCTGCCTGGATCAATCTAGAAAGCAGACCAGTCTAGATTGTGCACCTTCGGGGGTCAGTTCCACTGAGCTGTGGCCACAATTCAGACGCTCTTCCAGACCCTCAGGGCAGTCCAGCTTCACCCACAAGCATGGGAGTCCCTGCTGGGTTGTGGAGACCCTCTTTGCCAGGTTCTATCAGCCAAGTTTTGTAGGCTTGGCCCGCTGAGGCCGGCTGCCTGGCACCATCAGGACCGGCCCAGACCAAGAATGCTGTTGCTGGGCACCCTGGGCTTTGTCGTGGACTCCAGGGCTCCTCGTGGACTGTGGTGGGGTCTGTGGGGGTGTCCAAGGATAGATTCACTTGTTTCCCTTAGACTTTCCCAGGCCAGGAGCTCTGGTGTTGCACCATCACACACACTCTGCCTGGGCTATAGAGGCCGGCTACAGTCTGTAGGTGGGTTCCTTTCCAAAGCCTAGAGAATGGTTTCAGGTCCTCCATGGGCTGTTGTCTAACCTAGAGCCAAGCCTGGCTGTGGTCTGCACTGTGTGGGACCCCACTCACCTAGTGTTCTCAAGTTCTTGCAGTCTGTGGCTCCCAATCCAGTCCCTGGTCTCCATGCCATAGGAACTCCTGAGTGAGAGACATTACATTTCTTATGAAGAACAAACTGAACTATATCTTGGATTAAGGATTCCAATTTCATGTTGTGGAAAAAAAAAACAGAAATAAATTTCAGCAGAGACACAAGAAATCCATACCCTCAACTTCTCAGAACAACAGGAGAAAGAAATTTGTTGCCTACAAATGCTTTCCCCATATTGAGGCTGATTCTTATTGACCTTGTTGTGTAATGGCTCTCTAAGGCAATGTGTAGCACACAGAAGGAGACATCACTTTTGCCATCGCTGGCTATTAGTCAGATGGCACAAGACAGTTTGTCCTATGCTAGTCTCCTAATGACCCGAGATAATCATTGACACTGTCTGATTCTCAGTTTGCCAGATCTCAGTGGATTCAAGGGTGCATACACCTCTTTTTATAACTATTGTGATGTTTATATATGACATAGAGTTTAATATTACTTCTGTCATCCTGGAACATTTACTATTAACTGATTTTATGTACCATGATAGCCTAAAATATATATGGTTACTGCTTTCCATGAATCAACTTGTTTTTGAGGCAGTGCTGATAAGTCAAGCCATTAGATTAATTCTTTGGGAATCATTATATTATTGATGTTCAGCCATTAGATCCTAGAAAAACATTTTTTTTTTGTATGAGAATATCCTTGGAGAGAGATTGGCATATTGTCAGAAAATTGTATTTTGTTACAATTATTTGTCTTCTTGTTGTCATAATTTTTTAATATTTATATAATATGTTTTGATCACACTTTCACCCATCACACAACTTCATGCTCTTTCTATCTCTAAAAAAGAAATGAAATAAAACTTAAAAGTGCATACAGATGTAGAAAACTTAAACATGGAGTCCAATTTGTGTTGGCTGTCTGAGGACCACAAGTCACCTAGAGTGTGGCTGACATAATTTCTGTGTCATTCCATTCATGAAAAAATATTTTATCTTTTTTAGAAGCCATAAATTACAAATAATATGTTTTTCTTGTAGTTTTTATTTTTATCTTTTTCTTGTTTGTTTAGTCCTATTCCAATTTGCTCCTTTTTATGCTTTATTTTGTTTTCTATTATTCCTTAGATTCCTGTTTATTTGCTAAGGAGAGACAGAAGGTGTTGGATTTTGTCTAGCTTATATTTGTGCATGCCTGTATATGTTGTCATAGTCTCCAGGAGTTCATAAAGATGCCAGATATTTATATCTCTTAATGTGGAGAAAGTAAGATTATGAACAACTAGATGCTTCACGAATACTGACTAGTATTCCTAGTGCTGGAAGGTACTACACACACTGGCAGAGGAGAACTGTCATCATCAGGGTCCTCCAGCTACAGTCCTTGTAGATGACAATAGTAACTTGCCTCCACAGTATGACCACTGCTGCAAATAAATAGCACAAGTGTCATGTACATAAACAACCACTTTTAAAAATTGGATTTAATGCCTCCTCCATGAGATCAAAGCCAAACCTGATACTGTAAATGGGGTCAAGAGCCTCATTTAGTAGGGAAAAACCTACTAAAATTATTCCACTTGATAATAAATAAATAAATAAATAAATGATGTGTTGCTAAATCAATTGATTAGATCATTGCTCAGACCTCATAAAAATCTTCTTCTTAAATAGGTGATAATTATTACAGAGGCAAACAACTGTAAAGTGTGAAGAGTGTAGGAGACTTCACAACCCTCATCCTTAAATGGGATATTTTATCATATCCCTCCTATCAGTGTTTAAGGAACTGTGTAGAAGAACAAATGAAAGACTGTAGGAGTCAGAAGTGGAAGACAATTTCAAGAAAACAGTGTTTTCAAAGGATATAATCATTGTGGAGATGAGACTCCACTTTGTATGGAGATAAAGAAGGCAGAAGATATAATACCAGGCAAAGAATATGATATGCTGAAAGATGATAATACATGCAAAAGAGTAGTATACATATTATTTATTTTCCAAAAATGCTAATTACTTTTACTCTATAAATGAACTAGGGACTAAGTGAAATGATCTCTCACATCACAGAAACTATGGCCAAGTGTGTAATAGATGCAGTGCAGCCTCCTTAAGTAGATGTCAATGTCAGGCTGAAGAACAGAGGTTATGAAAATGGAAGCATTTGGAATTCCCTCCTTGATTTCCACAAATGGACAGTAAAAAGTTCTAGACATGTGACTTTAGCTCCTCTGAACCATGCTGACAGGGGTAATAAAGTAGCTTAGTCTATATTTAGAGTTTGCTCATTCCTAAAACAGACAATTCTACTACTAAATACTACAAAAATTCTTTCTGTATGTTATATCAACAGGGAGCTGTTGTGGAAAAACTCTGAGCACTCTAAATATAGCAATCACACCAGGATTAGTCACTTCTTCATATTCACAGGACTCAACCAGCCACAGATAAAAAATTACTCATACACCCTGCATTTGGACTTAACCCTTCCCTGGTTCTTATTTCTCCCAAAGCCTGCTTCCCCTTCCTCTGTGTGCCCACAAGGCCAGCCTACCAAAGGGTGGCACCATGGTTCATGTCAGAAGCAGCCTCTGCTCTCCGCACCACCGCACACACATACAAATAGAATGAGCTGTCCATTGTCTACATCTGAACAGGGGGTGTAAGTACTCTGTATGGGTTGTCCTTGGTGAGTGCATCAGTTTGTGCAGACCCCTCTGTGTCCAGAGCTGTTGGCCTTGATGGTCTCCTTGTGGAGCTCCTGACCCCTCCAGGTTCTTCCTTATCTCCCACTCTTCTATACAACTATCAGCATTCTGCCCAGAGTCTGGCTGCAAGTCCCAGTATCTGTCCCAGTGCCCCACTGAGTGGAATCTCTCAGAGGACATGTAAATTAGGCTAATATCCACTTATGAGTCTATAGCATGCATGTCTTTCTGGGTTTGGGTTACCTCACTCAGGATGATCTTTTCCTGTTCCGTCCATTTGCCTGCAACTTTCAAATTTTCCTTGATTTTGATAGCTGAATGTATTCCATTGTGTAAATGTACCACAGTTTCTTTATCCATTCTTCAGTTGAGGGTCATCTAGGTTGTTTCTAGATTCTAGCTATTATGAATAAAAATGCTGTGAACATAGTTGAGCAAATGTCCTTGTGGTATGGTGGAGCATCTTTTGGTTATATGCCCAGGAGTGGTATAGCTGGATCTTGAGGTAGCACTATTCTCAATTTCCTGAGATAGCACCAGATTGATTTCCAAAGTGGTTGTACAAGTTTTCACTCCACCAGCAATGGAGGAGTGTTCCCCTTTCTCCAAATCCTTGCCAGCATGTGTTGTAACTTGTGTTTTTCATTATTGCCATTCTGATATGTGTAAAATGGCATCTCAGAGTCATTTTGATTTGCACTTCCCTGATGACTAAGGACACTGAGCATTTCTTCAAGTTTCTCAGCCATTTGATATTCTCTCTGTTGAGAATTCTCTGCTTAACTCTATACCCCATTTTTAATTGGGTTATATGGTTTGGTGGTATTTAATTTCTTGAGTTCTTTATATATTTTGGGTATTAGCTCTTTGTCACACGTAGGTTAGTGAAATATTTTGCCAGCCTATAGGCTGTCATATTTTTTTTGTTGTTGACAGTGACTTTTGCCTTACAGATTTCAGTTTCATGAGGTCCCGTTTAGTAACTGTTAACCATAGAGCCTGAGCTATTGAACTCATTTTCACATGAAGAACTTCCTGAACACATAGAAGTTTTATTCTTTTTAATAATATGATCAAGGTAGACATGATTTGAAATCAAGTTAAGATATAGTGCCTGAAGGCAAACTCTGTACTGTTTACATGAAGAAGTGAGTAGTTGATTTTCTTATGCTAAGAAGTACTAGAATAGAGGATGATCATACATATACAAATACAGTGTTTAGGATTTTGTTGAGGTGCTTTAGTTCAAAATCATTTCCCTTTCTCTAAATATATCTTCTAAATCTTAGAAAATAAGTACAAGTATGACTTCTAGAAATTCATATACTTATTATTTATATGTGTATTTAGGAACACAGTGCTATAAAGCTTATTTAGGTGGACATCGGCTCTGTTGTCAATAAAAATGTTCCTTCAATGGTCATTTGATACAAGGAATGATTGTAAGCATGATTTACATAAGACAGACTACCTATCTTTGCCAGTTGACAATAAAGGATAGGCTAATAAATGAATTGAAAATGACAATAATGATTTTCAATAGTTGTGAGGATATAAAGTATTGAGCAGATTTCAAAGTAGCCAGATTTCCCTTGAGTGTGATTAACACATAAATCTGCAGCTGAAGATTCTTGGAGGCCAGCAGCAAGGCAGCATTAGTGCCATTTGAAGTATCACAATGAATTCTAAACAAGACAGTGAATTATGACATTACCTATATGTGGTTTGTTCAGCATGTGTGCAACTATATTAATGGAACTCTAAAATCTCTACAAGGAGCAAACCCAAAATTCTGAAAGTATGTATGGAGAAGTGGTATTTAGGAGCAGCACAAAATATACTTTCAATCATCATTTCCCCCCAATTGTTAACTAATTTTATCTACCACACAGTGAATACTATATTTAAGGTTATGAGATAAGTCATGGTTATTGGACAAATCACAGGAACACACATTTTTCTTAAATTAAGATTTCTAGTTACTGTAGAAGTTCATGAAAACGTAACTACTGTTTCTCTCCTTGTCCATGTCTCTATCAGTGACACATGTACCCTTTGAACATTAGCATTATCATAAAAGGTATATTACAAGTTAGTATATCAAATTAGTTTTACTGGAAATGTATGAACTGCATCAGCCATTTAATATGAAAATCCATAGCAAGATATTTGATGAACTTTAACATTTCTTGCCCCTAAAATATGTCGATTTCCTTTCCGTGAATTTGTTGATAGGAATTAATCTTACACTTTAAAACTATTTATTATTTTTGAATTTTAGTTGTTAATATCAATTAACAATTTCTAAGTAAAGGGTGTAATATAAAAATAGATATTTTTAGCACTGAGTTATAGCTGTGTGAGTGTCGTGTGCATTCCCAAATGCATATGTAAGCTACTCACTATAACACACTAGCTGGCAGAGACAAATCAGCCACACCTGGCTGAGGTGTGAATCTTAGCAATCCTCACTAGATTTCAGAATCTTATGGTGAATGCCATGTCACACATCAAACTATTGCAGACAGGAAGGCTCACAGAAGAAGGAGAGAAATAAATGTGAAGAAATTAAGAAAATACTACCAGAGAACAAGAAGAACTTTCCAGTTCATCAGTCACATTTTAAGTTTGACATCTTTCTCTTTCACAGCTTTGTCTAGTTATACACGGGTCCCCCATTGCAACAACAACAAAAACCATATAAGAATTGTGATGGACCTTCATAGATGAAGACATCAGCATAACATAAAAACATTGATTAATTCAGTACGAATACCAAATGCATTTTCCAAGCCAGTCTTCCTTTGGCAAGACAAACAGGAACTTTCATGATTTTGTGAGGACAAAAAGCAAGGTTGCTGACCTGAGCCACCTTTTTGCTATCTCATTTGTTCTACCACAGCATTTCATGTAGCTCAAGCTGGCTTTGGGACTTTCATCTTCTTGTCTCTTGCATTCTACATTTGTGCCACCGCCACTGACTATGAGCCAGGCATGAAGTGTGGGCCATTATATCAGCTCAAGTCCTAGGCACTTTCAGTAAACTGTCACCTGAGGTACTTTGATAATCTGATGAAGATAAATGTGCATGAAACTTTTGTGAGTGATCAGGAGAACTGCCTGGTGATGGATTTCCAGAGGTTGAATTTCACCTTGACAGATTAGGAACATACAGAGAACATCACTGTATCTCTGACATATGTTTCCTAAATGAGACCACAAGTTCTATGCCGGGTGCATTTTAAGTTTTCCACGCAAGAGGCATAGGTCCCGTGTTCCACTAGCTTTTGACAGGCTTAGGCAGTCATCTAAAAGCAGTGGTTTGGGGGAAGTAAATCTGTTAATGGGCAGAGAAATCTTAGAGTAACATGATAAGAAAATGAATCTTTAGATGTCAAAATGTGAGCAGAAGAAGCAAATTTACTGGTAAAGTGTGAACAGAGGTTAGTGTGGAGATCAGGATAGTTCCACTATAGGGTGATGAGTTTACAAAAGCCAAATCAAACTGTAGCACAGGAAAACTAAATGAACACAAATTTAAGGGCAATATGGTATAAACCTACCAGTTCGTTGAGCTCTAAAAATATACGTTGTTGCTGTGCTTAATTTCCCTCATCAATAGCACATGCATGGTATTTTGTAATCTATTTGAAATGGTACATGCCTTACAGGTCACCACATCAGTTACATATTTATGCCACACTTACATGAACAGAGATATATTTAATGCAGTACCAAGCTAACTAGACCATAATATTATGATTGCTATTGTTATGATATTTTTCTTGAACAAATAATAGGGTTTCAAAAGGGTGAATAATAATCACTAACATTTGCCAAGTCCTTATGTTTTTGCCAAACCTTTTCTCGATGCTCTGTAACTATTAGCTCTGCAAATTCTATTTAGTGCACCTGTGACTGCAACTGGTTATTTAAGGATTCAGTAAATGCCTTTGGTCATAAAGATGCCTGTGTAAGCACTAATGGGTGAAAACACATGTACCTTAACTTTTTTCAAAATGTCTATAATGTGGAACTCCTGATGGTGCAGAAACACCAGGTCTTGAGAGAAACACACTGTGTGTGGTAGGAAAGTGCTCTACAGAGATCAAACCATTTCCAATAAGTAAATATAAAATATGACTCTCCTCATTAATCTTTGTTTTTTCTGGTTTCGTGTTTCTGACTTGCACTGTTACTCTCCCTTGCATGTGAATGCACACATGCACACTTCTGAACACAGGAACACATGCCTTATACCTAGAACAAATGCATTGTTCATGTAGGAAATATTGCTTTAATCCCAGGGCTATGCTTGAAGACTGGAGTTTAGAGATTGCATAAGCAATGTTTCTTGTTCAGTATGTTTTCTTATAGTACCAACTGGAGTAAAATGAAGTAGTCATTAGTCTTTGTCATTCTTATAATCCAAAGTAAAATATTTGCAGAAATTATATAAATAAAATCCTACAATGTTTTAAATCTTAACTTCTTGCATGTCAGTAGAATAATATATGTTATTTCCAAGATGACTCATTGAATCAACATTTTCAGACCACTAAAAGATTGGTTTGTAAACTAACTCACTGTGATGGCAAATATAAATAATTTTTCAAAAGCCATTGGTGACAAATTGTATTAACTATGAAACTCTTAATAATTATTTTGTCTCTGTGACCATATATCTATATCTATATATCTATATATATCTTAATGTTGGCTTGAGTTGGATATATAGATGTCTTTTGGGTTTTTTTTCCATAGCAAAACCCCACCATACATGCTACAGAAACCCCTTGGTCTAGACTGTACTTTGAAACAATTACTTGAGATTTTATTAAGATCAGACATTGTTCTTTCACTCAATGACTGCCTGAAGCTGTCTCTAAGATGTCTCGATGAGGCTATATTACTAAAATGATTCTTTAAATCCTTATCTTACAGGGGGATGCTATGAAAGGCAGTAATAAATGCTATTAAGTAGGGCATGTCTCATAAAAGCAAATCATTAAATCTTCATGTCTCCTTCTGCACCATTTGCTCCAGTGCTCCCTAGATATTTAAATACAGTAATTCAAATGAGCCTGTGGATTCCAAGTGAAAAGATCAATTGCTTATGTAGCAGCTTTCATGGGCAGCCAGTTTCACTCAATTTGTTTTTATATGTATCTCTAAATATAATAGGAATTATATTCAATGATAAGAATACATTTACCAATGAAATTCCTAAATTCTAATATCTAGGAGTTTCATATTGCCAAAAGAGTTACTATATCTCCAGCCAAAATTTTAAAAAATAAAAATTTTAAATTCTTTTAATTATAAATAATGCATATAAAGTTCTTAGATACTATAGAGTGCCATTTAGCACTACAAAATAAGTAACAACAAACGATTTGCAAAAATCATGATTTAAACTTTAGAAACATTGAGCTAGTGGAGCTAATAAGAGGACCGTGCGGATAGGGGAACCTGGCCCCAAACCTGATGAACTAAGTTCCATCTCTGGAACCCACAGTTGTAAGAACTTGCTCCATTACTGTAACAATGTTGTATTTTGACCTCCACACATGTACCATGGTGCGCACACACACACACAAATGAATACATTAAAACATTTATTCAGATAACAGTTCATTAAGATATTATAATTTTAAAGAATTTGAAAATAAATTTGAGTTAAATGCTCTGGATTCAATTACCTTAGGTGACTTAACTGAGAGTGTTCTTTCCATTGTGTCATATCTTTCTATAGACAGATGATCTTTAAACCTCTCCTTCAGAGACAGAACATATGCAAATCATTAGTTTCAATTGTGGAAATAGAATATTCACAAGCTTGCTATACCTTGAGCCTTGAAATTAAACACTTCACACTTCCTATGTTAATAATCCATTTTATAAACTAGTGCTTTGCTGATTATTTGACATGATATGATCACTACAAAGTTTAGCATAGCATATCACAATTTACTTGCAAGTGCACACACACACACACACACAGAGTCACACACACAATCATTTAACAACCAAATCAACAACTATTATGTTTGATTTTACTACATTTGCCGCATTAAACCAACTCCTAATGACTTAAGGGTTCATTTTCCATCAGAAAGCTCTGTCTTGTGCTTAGTGCTACTGTCATTTAAAAAAGCAGGACTCATATACTTAGGGCTTAATTTTTCCAGAGTTAGAATAAAACTTTGACTGTACATATTTTAATTGTGCTATATTTCTCTAGGAAAATGGTGGTAATGAACTAGTGAGGAACTGTAGGCACAGCTAAAGCTAGGGTTTCTCTAGGAGCTCTCAGGAATATTATAAGAGAGGATAAGTTGACAATGACTTAGACCAAAACAAAAAGAATTAGAATCTAGACCAAACTTTGATAGAAGAAACTAGGTAATCTAAAAGAAGTTCCTCAATTTCTCTAAGTTTCTTTTCTTCATCTCTAGTACAATAGGCTCTGGATAATTTAGTAGGTGCAGTGCTTTGATTTGCTTTAGAAACCTAAATGGATGTTACAAAAGAAACATGTTCTAAAATACAAAATCTCTATTTGAATATTTTCTTTTTCTTTCCATTTGTAGGATAAGACAATGTTATAAAACAGTAGTAGATGTGCTTACTTTTCACTCTACAAATTTGTTTCACTTCATTCATCTTTGATGAAATATGTCCTAACTTCTGGAACAGTTGGGTAGGTTGCTCCAGTCCCAAGAGAAGCTTATTTAAGACAGCAGAGACATACATGGCAAAGGTTCAAACACACCATTTATTAGTACACTTGCATAACAAGATTTCCATATATTGTTGTCTTTCTGTGTATGTATGCACCTGTGTAATTTGTGTAGCTAAAAGAATTTCAACATTCTTGTAGTCAGAGAAAGAAAAAAATCAAAGTAGTATATGCTGAGGGCTTCTTGTGACTCAGGATTGCAATACCCTGTGTAGAAAGGAATTTTAATCCAGCAACATGGCTACTCTGGGGAGGAATCACATCATAAAAACTAGATCTGTGAGATCCAGCTGGACTACAAATACTACAGAACAGACATGCCCTTAGTATACACCTTTAATCTCTCTGGCTGGAATATACACTCAATTCCTCTGGATAGAATTTAGTGCACATCTTTAAACACAAACCATGACATCTGATTGAAGGACAGATAAAGGCACAAATCAAAGAAAGATTTGACAGAATGACTCAGAAATAAGATATGTCCAACTATCCTGGGAACAGGCAGGAAAGAGAAGCTACATAAGAGAGAGAGAGAGAGAGAGAGAGAGAGAGAGAGAGAGAGAGAGAGAGAGAGAGAGAGAGAGAGAGCGAGAGTTCATGAAGACAGTACAGTAGAATTTGAGAGTACAGTTAGGTGCAGTTTAGTTGAGTGGAATTCAGTTTGTTCATTTTAGTTTGTGGAGTTTAGAGGGAGCTTTTCCAAGCAGGGCAAATCAATGAGAAGCCAGTTTGTATCAGTCAGCTTGGAGAGGAGACAGAAGAACTGAGTTGAACCAGCCACGCAGAGTTCTGAAAGAGCCAGAAAGAGTGATCTTATACAGTAGTAAGTCTCAGTGGCTCAAAACATTCTATACCTAGATTAGCAGACAGAGGCTGGAAGCTAAAGCCTTCAAGGTTTGTGCTTGCAGAAAATTAGATTTTTATCAAGGCTAGAAGCTTCCAGGCCCAGGACTAGGGATTGATTGAAATGCTCTGCACTCAGCCTAAACCATGCATCAAAGCTTAGATACAGCTCTCTTCTCTTCCCATCATCTGAAGACATAAAAAACATTTCTACCATGTGTATGTTGTGGACATGCACGGCATGCACAGTTTGAGTCACCTGGTCCTTAAAAGAACTTCCCTTTGGAGATAAGAAACCAGTGAAGATGGTAGAAGTTTCCACCATACACTAGAAATGGAGGCAAGGAAGCCATAGCAGCGACACTATTATCTTAAGTCAGGGAGTTACCCCAATAAGCACTCTGTAGTCCTGAGTCAGAATTTTCTTCAACCCCTGTGTGTGGGTGAAAAGAGAAAACAAACAACAAATTTCTCAACCATTCCTATGAATACAACTAATGAGTATTTTTAGTCATGTGGTAGAGGACCAGAGTATGAGAAGGGAATATGTACTTTAAGCTGACTTCCAAATGAGAACATAGTCATATTATTTCATGACAGCATTAAGAACCAGCCGTCAAAGATTTCAAAATGAATCTCGGGCTTTACCAACATTAAATTGATTTACAAGAAAACTAGATTGTATTTTTTTAAGGTTAAAGGGTTAGATTGAAGACATAATCAGCACACATTCTCCTCCCTCTATGTCTCCATCATATAAGTCTTCTTTTGATTATTTCTGTTTCTTTTCTTTTCTTTCTTTCTTTCTTTCTATTTTTTTTTAACAGTTCCTGTCAAAAAGTAGCATGTAGAAAAGATCTGAAGGTAGAAAATAAAAAGTTAAAACTACAAAGAAAGAGGAACTGGGAAACTACTATAATACAACATTAATTTATTTTTTAAAAAAAGAAGTTATTCTTGCTCTCCTAAGGAGATTTAGTTTTTACACCTCTTCCCCCTGTTCCCCCACCACCACAAAGGCATGTGTATGGAGTTAAGAGGACATATTTAAAGAAGTTGGTTCTCTCTCCCACATTAGTTCCAGGGATTGAAGACGGGTCATATGACTTCATGGCAAGCCTACATGATGTCACCCACTGTGCTCTCTTGCTGGCCCTCTTAATGTAATTTTGTGATAGTCATCTCAAGTTGACAACAGAACCTGAGACATTTCCCAATCCAAGAAAAAATGTACCTGGCATTCTCATCACACATTTGTCATCAGAGGTTTTAGATTTGAATTTAAATACAAAGAAAAAAGAGAGAATACTGAGCTAGGATTCATATTGCTTGGTGCTTGGTGCTTGGTGCCCTGCCACTGAGGCCACAGTACTGAGAGGTGATAGCAGCCAAGTGCTGTTTTCTGAGGACAAATGAATGACGTTCTATTCCCTGAATTTTAAAAAGTTTTATATTTGGATTTTATTTGTTTGTTTAATTTTTATTTTTACTTTTACACATACATTTATATTATTATACATATATACAATAGGCTAAGTATAGCAAGAAGGACAACAACACAATCAGGGATTATATAAATGTTACATGCATAGTGTTTTGGCTATTTGTATTTGGGAAATTCGAAGAAAATATCTTTCCTGTCTTAGTACATCTAAAATTCTGAATGTAAATCAATATCTACCATATTTCATCTCTAGCTACCTTAAAACATCTATCTAGATCTAAAAACAACTTAATCCCTAAACAACTAAGCTTAATTGTAAAACTAAACTCTTTGGTCTTCAACTCCATCAGAGACTTGAGGAGGAATAAACTTGATTACCTGAGCAAACAGGAAGTGCAATGGCAAACAAGCCACTAGGCAAAATGTCCTTGTTTCTGCCACAGACAGAATTCTGCCTAAATGTGGGCAAGCTTGGAAGCAGGCAGAGGAGACAGTCAAATTCTGCCAACACAATGTAAGCAAGTCCTCAATAGTTCCTGGCTCGCAAATATTTCTGACAGATATAATGGGCCAGAAGACTGAAGATGATACTCCAACATTATAGAAAGTTTTGGGTGACTGTCTAGGCATCAAACTGTCTCTGTCATTTTCTAAGTTTTATATTTGTTAGAAAAGTTTCAACACAGCCAGGTGGCAATGGTACATACCTTTAATCCCAGCATTTTGGATGCAGAGGCAAGTGGTTGTCTGAGTTCCAGGACAGCATGGCCTGCAGAGTGAGTTCCAGGTTAGCCAAGGCTACACTGAGAAACCCAATCTCAAAAAGCAAACAAACAAAAAGATAGAAAAAGAAAAGTTTCAATATGACATCTTCTAAAATTCCCACTTCTTGAGTGAAAATAGGAAATTATAAAATGAACACAAAGATTGTAAAACATTTGAAACATTTCAAAAAGGTAATAAGGCAATCCTTTTTTGTTTGTTTTGTTTTGTTTTCCGAGACAGAGCTTCCCTATGTAGCCTTGGCTGTCCTGGATTTGCTTTGTAGACTAGGCTGCCCTGGAACTCACAGTGATCCCCCTGTATCTGCCTCCCAAGGAAGGGCTAGGATTAAAGGTGTGCACCATCACATTCAGTTTAACTGGGTAATCTTAACATAATCATATTTTCTAGTATGTAATGGAATTTAGGAACAAAGAGTGTTTCTTAATGTAGTCATCTTTCTAGAAGTGTTTTTTTCTCTAATTTGGATTTTTCATTTACTTTGTCTAATCATATTTCTGGAACAAAGTAGATGCTTAACTAATGGTATTTACTGGTTATTAATATAACTATTAGTACCATGTTAAAATGTTAAATGTATAGATATAATTTAGTTGATTCTGATGAGCTAAAGCTTAGTAGCTTGGAAAATATTAAGTTCACATGTAAACACTGGTAGTATTAATTTTTCCAGAAATTTCTCAATAACATTGTAAAGAAAGGATAAGATAAACAAGCAGTTGTATATTTGTAATATTTCTGTGGGTCATCCCTTGAGAGCACTAAAATAAAACTTATGAGTCTTAAATGTGAATTATACATTCACAATGGTGAAAGTGGCATCATGAATTAATATGTGAAATTCTCTATCCCTGAACAAATGCCTCTTACTTAGGCCAAGCACAATAATGGTGAAGTCAACTGGTTATAATTCCGATTTTTCTTCTCTTTTCC
Organism: Acomys percivali; assembly: GCA_907169655.1. Classification (NCBI taxonomy): domain Eukaryota; kingdom Metazoa; phylum Chordata; class Mammalia; order Rodentia; family Muridae; genus Acomys; species Acomys percivali. The sequence goes on along the minus strand of OU015745.1, from coordinate 113,696,554 downwards.
TCATCACTTAAGAATGGCTCACCTAGCTGTTTCTCCCTGCAAACCCTGAAGGTAAAATAAAAACATGGGCCAGAAAACAGATTGAGGAAATATCAATCTTTGCCCTTTCTGGAAATACAGACATAATGGAGATGTCAAGAGCAGAAGTGAAAGTGATAGTTGAGCAGCTGACAGCTCAAACACAGCTTGCCCGTCAGTCAGATGCAACTAGGCAGGCAATGGCAGGACTCCACAGAATAAATGCATCTGCTATTTTGGGGTTAGAAGAACTGCTTTTGTCTTTCTATGAGCCAAGGTGCTCATTATTATTAAGTGGCATCTTTACCATTTAACCTGAGACTTTAGTGCCAACATTCCATCTCATTCACCCAATTTCATAAGATGCATTGGCCATATTACCTCATTTTAATTACACAATATCTGAGCAATTTCCAAAAAGAGAGTTGTAGTTCGCAAGCATTTACATAGCTGGCTAGTACACAATTAAGTTCTGAATTCTCATTTTCTCCCTCAGTCTAGAGATCTGAGCTGGTGATTGCAGCAGTTTGTGATGCTTAAGTCAGTGTAGCTTGTACCTTCCTATTCTTCAGGGCCTTATGAATCTATCCGGCATTCCGAAGCTGTCAGAGAAGAAAAGTACGGCTCACTGATCTTGTCATGATCAAGATCATTTTCAGCATCCTGCTTTACATCCTGGCTTTGATTTCAATGAGTAACACAAGTGTGTATCTATTCTTTCTGCCTTTGCCACCCATTGCTCCTCTTTTTGGCTGACCTTCCTATAAATCATGCTAGACAGGTACTATACAACGTTGAAAACATTTCTCTCTGTACAAAACTTTCTTCCATGTGTCTGTGCTAAAGAAGATATTAACTAGTCTATTAAAATTTATTAGGCTTAAGACATCCTTTCAGGTGGCTTTCCTTTTTGAATTCATCTGTTTTAGTTACAGGTTGTAGCATAAGGGACACGTGATCGCCCAGTGATAAAAACAATAATAAGACCAACAGTTCTCTTCTCAACCCACCACATTAAATCCACCATTACTCCCTTGATGGCCCATGATGGCTCATTTCTTCCAGGAAAGAACACTCTGTTGCACATGGCATCTTCAATGGCCTTAAACTGCTGTTCGGGTTGGGCGGGGGTCGGGGGGAGGTACACATTTTACAAATTGTGAATGTTGAGCTTCACTGCTTTGAATTCCTTGGATTCTTTTTACTCTCAGAATGCACAGGCATATTTTCACTTCTTTCTCTTTCTCGTAGTGTTTTTATTAATAAGTACAGCTGGCTATACTTCATGCACATGCACAGAACAATTTGATCTCATGACTACAGAGATCAAAAGCTCTTTCTTTACTCATGACCCAGATTAAGAAATGATCATTTTTCTAAGTGGAGCATCTATTTTCAAAAGTAGAAGGGATATAATTTTAAGTTAACATGTTAAAAATATTGCTTCAATCAATTTTGGGTCCTTCAGCTCCCTTTACATCTTACATAATTTCTTGGTGCTTGGACATTTGTTGCTGTGAAATGTTTCAATTTTACAGCTTTGGATGGAAAAGAATGGGAAAAAAAAGGATTATTTGGGTGACACTATGTCACAAAAGCGTAATTTACACGGTGAAGCACCTAGACTTTGAAGGAGCACAGTGAGAAATCTGGTGCAAGTTTTTCTGATCTCTTGCATCTGTTTCATTGAGCTTTCTCTCTCTCAAGTCTGCCTTTGATTCCTTATACTGACAAGAATCAGAAGCTGAATTTTCTCTGTAGTTGGAGAAAACGCTTTCTAAACAAAACAAATTTTGAAAATAAAATTATGGCTCATCTCATATAATATAAGTCTCTAAGTCCAAAGATGCTGAAGACTCTTTGCAAAGAGATACTTCATTGGTTACCAAACAAGCTCTAGATATGCAACTTTAAGCACAAATATCATCTATCTGTCTATCTATCTATCTATCTATCTATCTATCTATCTATCTTTATTCAATATATATAACATATATATGATGTTTAAAAAACATCAGAGTTTTCTAAAAATGTACAGTGTCTGGCACATTTATTCTGTGCCTGGAGTTGCTTTCCTATTGACCTTGCCTTTTTGTTCTAATTTAGAATCAGTTAATCTGCTACTCCTGGGAGGTATGAAATTTCCATATTCTCATTGATTTATATGGATTTCCTGTAAACTGAAGACAGCAGGATGAAATCAATCACAGTGATGCCTACAGCAATGGCTGGGGATAGGACTTAAGAAACACCTGATGTGTTCCATTCTTATTAGGGATAAAATGAGAGCATGCTGTTTTCATGATGCTCTCTATGCTGTGGAGATTATTCTGAGAGCCTTGTGCCAATAAAAGAATAGAAACGTGCCATTTATTATACTTAGCTCATGATTTATGTGATGGTAATAAAAGAATAGCTGAAGGCTTCTCACATTTTCAAGAATTCTTGATTTTTATAGTGTACCTATGGGTTTGGTTGTGACTGGCTCTCCAGAATGACAGAAATGGCTGCCTTAAGTCATGTCAGATTCCATGCCTACATTCAAGGGTGTAAGTCATAAGACAGTCAATAGTCATAAGATTCTGAGTTCTCTTCAGATCATGTGGTGATGTCTGATGGTTCTCAATCTAATTTGATTACTGATGACATTTCTTATTGCCATTTGCATGAAGGCACTATTGAATGACTATTGTCATGAAAAGTTATGTAAACACTCATCACTGCAACAATGAACATTTTAGAAAGAAAATGTGAGATTATGACAGCAATACCTAATATTAGTGGGTTGTGGAATGTTTGTCACCTTACAAAGAGAAAAAAGAGAAAGAGAGCCTCAGAGTACCACAGCATGGGCTTTTGGTAGTTGCTTCTTATTTCAATCTTGTTTTTTCAGTGTCCAAATTCCCATTTGTCATGGAAATTTAAAATTAAGTCTCTCCAATGTGCACATTTTAATTTAATACAAGAGAAATGTGATTTATTATTTGGCACAGATTTATTGTTGTAAAAAGCTTCCACCAATGTCATGGTAAATTCTGTGCATGAAATGAGGGCAAACAAATGATTCATTTTCCATGAATATTAACAGTAAATGTTATACTTCCCCCAAACTCTGGAATAAGGTTCTTTATCAAATTCTCGACTCTATTCAGCTATATTTCTGTCACTGAGGACAAAATGCAGAGAGAAGTTTTATTTAAAAAAAATAAGCTAATGTATTAAAAACACAGTAATTGCAGAAATGTCACATGATAGAAAAATAGCCAAATCTGATTGAAAGAGATCTGTGAAATCCTGTGTCAAGTGATGATGACAGCATAGGTAGGGTAACTTCCTTGTAACTTCCGCTGCATTTCCACCACTGATTTTCCTTGTTGCAGTGTTTTCTTTTTACTGTGATATTATGAACTAACTCTTACTTTTACATATAATTGCATTATATAAAGAAAGCTCATTTAAATTCTTCAGTACTTATTTTATTCAACAAATATTTATTACATTTGCTATGTGCCAGAATGTGCACTGATATTTGAGTTATAGAAACAAGATCTCTGTCAGTTGTGATGGAGCACACTTTTAATCCCAGCACTTGGGGGGGGGGGCAGAGGCAGGTGGATCACTGTGAGTTCAAGGACAGACTGGTCTACACAGTGAGTCCATGGCAGCCAGGGTTATACAGAGAAACCATGTTTTGAAAAACAAAACAAAACCAACCAACCAACCAAACAAACAAAAGGAACAAGATTGCTAATGCTACCTCCATGAATTGAGTTTAAGTTTAGTGGAGGTCATTGACAATAAACCAATGTATATGAGATAAGAACAGATTTTGAGTCTTAAAAATACAGTTATTTCTGTTTTGTTGATTGTAATTTTCCTCAAAAATCTAAAATGTGTGTACTTCATTATATTTAATTTACACAAAGATACACTTTAGTTTATTTTTTTCAGTATATCTTCAGATAAATGTTTCAAGAGAAAAGAAGATCAATTGTTCAGTGTCAAGGAGTCAGTCCTGAAAACGTATATACAAGTAACATTATATATACTTAATGGGCTATATTTGGGGATATATAAATATAAATATACAATTATGAATGTAATAACAATTAGTTTTAAAAATAGAGGCATGGAGGACTTCCAAGATAGCAGTGGCCGGAGTGTACTATTTCTGAGTGGCAGATACTGTAGTTATGGTGAGTAACACAGCTGCCCTCAGAGCACCGACATCGATGTTTCTCAAATGGGAGGAAATATCCCAGGAGCTCGGGACTCACAGTTTCAGACCCTCCATAACTGTCTCCTGGGCCCAGGAGTCGCACCTCATCCATGGCACCAGATACGTTCTGCCTATATGGAGTTTAGTGTGGGTCCCCAGTTACAGGGGCACTTGGCTCCAGCAATCAGACTTCCGATCCCTCCCGCTTCCTCTAAGGCAGAGCCTAGACGCGCAGAGTGAGCATCCACGGTTCTACTGGTCCCACTGCTGAGGCTAACTGAACAAAATGAGATTTAAGGGAGTGGTTACAGTACTGCAGAGCCCAGTTGAATTTGAATGCCCAGAGAACAGCCTCTGCTTGACCAGCAAGCTTAATCCGATTCTGTAAAGCCAACACCATTTGCAACCTGGCTAACTTCCTAGTGCCAAAGCCCGCTTGTGGTCTCCCTGATATACCCGTCCCATCTGGGACACAGCCAGCAGAGGTGAGCTGAAGGCCGGACCCAATCTCCATTGTCCACTATCCTAAGAAGGTCAGTGCCAACCTAGCCTCCCCTGTTAGCTTAGAGCCCTCTTTCTGCTGACTCCAAAATCTGACGTTCTCACCTAGAACAAGACAAGCAAAGGTGAGGAGTACACAGGCTCTGCCCCACATCACCCATCTGTCAACCCAAGCAGGCCTGAACTGACCTGAGCAACATTCAGCTGAGAGCCCTCCCTGCCTACTTCTGAACTGCCTGGGTATCAGAGACCACGAGGCCTGCTGTCACCAGAGACAACCAGATGGCTAGAGTTCAGTGTTAACACACAAACAACAAATCCAAGGGTCATATGTCACCACTTGAAATCAACTATCTTACCACAGCAAGCCCTGGAAATACTAACACATCTAAAGCACAAGAAAATTATCTTATATCTGAGGTCATGAAAATAATAGAGTGCTTAAAGGAGGCATATGATCCCTCAAAGAATATAGGAAAATACAATCAAACATGCTAAGGAATTGAATAAATCCCTTAAAGAAATACAGAAAAATGCAAACAAACAGGAGAAGGAAATGAGTAAAACTATTCAAGACCTAAAAATGAAAGTAGACCCAATAAGGAAAATGCAATGTGAGACAATTCTGGAGATGGGAACCCTAGAGAAAAGAACAGGAACAACAGTAAAAAAACATCACCAACAGAATATGAGAGATGGAAGAGAGACTCTCAGGTGTAGAAGATATGATTGAACTAACCGATACACCAGTCAAAGAAAATGTTAAAATTAAAAAGTCCCTGACACAAAACATACAAGAGATCTGGGACACTATGAAAAGACCAAACCTAAGAATAACAGGAATAGAAACAGACGATTTCCAGTTCCAAAGGCTAGAAAACATTTTCAATATAATCACTGACAAAAAACTTCCCAAACCTAAAGAAAGTGGTGTCTATAAACATACAAGAATCTTACAGAACTACAAATAGATTGGACCAGAAAAGAAAATCCTCCCAGCACATAATAATCAAAACACTAAATATAAAGAACAAAGAAGAATATTAAAGGCTACAAGGGAAAAAGGACAAGTCAGATATAAAAGAAAACCTATCAGAATTACACTTGAATTCTCAACACAGACTATGAAAACCAGAAGGGCCTGGACATATGCAGTGCAGACACTAAGAAAGCACTAGATGACTATACCCCAGCAAAACTTTTAATCAGCATAAATGGAGAAAGCAAGATACTCCATGACAAAACCAAGTTTAATCAGTACCTATCCACAAATCCAGCCCTACAGAAGATACTAGAAGGAAAACTCCAACCCAAGAAGGCTAACTACACCCAGGAAGACAAAAGAAATAAATAACTTCACTCATGCAACCAAAGGAAAGGATGAGTGTGCGCGCACACACGCACACACACAGATGCAAACACTCTTCTACCACCACCACAAACATCAAAATAACAGGGATTAACAAGCTCTGGTCATTAATATCTCTCAACATTAGTGGCAGCAACCCTGAATAAAAAGACACTAGCTAACAGAGTGGATATGAAAGCAGGACCCATCATTCGGCTGTGTATAAGAAACACACCTCAGCAATAAAATTAGACATTACCTCAGAGTAAAGGGCTGGAAAAAGATTTTCCTAGCTAACAGACCCAAGAAGCAAGTTGGAGTAGCCATTCTAAGGTCTAATAAAATAGACTTTCAACCAAAACTAATCCAAAGAGATAGGAAAGGACACTTTATACTCACAAAGTAAAAAATACATGAAGACTGTGTCTCAGTTCTGAATACCTATGCCCTGAACACAAGGGCATCCACATTTGAAGAAAAATTACTAAGGTTTAAATCACACATCAACTCTGACACATTAATAGTAGGAGCTCTCAACACCATGTTTTCACCAATTAACAAATCATTGATATATAAATTACATAGAGGAATGATGAAACTAACCAACATTATGAATCAAATGGGCTTAACAGATATATACAGAACATTTCACCCAAACACAAAAGAATGCACCTTCTCAGCACCTCACAGAACCTTCTCCAAAACTGACTTTATATTTGGTCATAAACCAAACCTCAACAGATACAAGAAGATTGAAATAACCCCTTGCATCTAATCAGACCATCATGGATTAAAGCTGGAACTCAACAACAACAGAAAGCCTACAATCTCGTGGAAACTGAACAACTCCCTCCTCAATGACCATTGTGTCAGGAACAAAATAAAGAAAGAATTTTTAGAATTTAATGAAAATGAAGGCACAACCTGCCAAAACTTATGTGGTACAATGAAAGCAGTACTAAGAGAAAAGTTCATAGTACTGAGTGCCTTTATAAAGAAATTGAAATTGGGGGATCTCATACTAGTAACTTAGCACATCTGAAAGCTCTTGAACAAAAAGTAGCAAACACCTTTAAAAATAAAGGAGACTTTCAGGTCAATTTCACTCATGAGCATTGATGCAAAATACTCAACAAAATACTTACAAATTGAATGCAAGAACACATGAAATGTATCAGCCAGCATGATCCCAGGAATAAAGGGATGGTTTAACATATGTAATCCACCATATAAACAAGCTGAAAGAAAAAAAAACATGTTTTAAGTTGATAATGATGAGATATGATAGAAATTGATTTACGTTCAGAAGTTTAGAGTCACCAAGATAGGAAAGATGTTTTCTTCAAGGCTGCCAAATACAAATAGCCAAAACACTATGAATGCTATATATATATATATATATATATATATATATATATATATATATATATATAACTCCTGATTGTTTTGTGGTTCTTCTTGTTGTAAGTACTTTATTGTATATATGTTTAATAATATAAACATATATCTAAAATATTTAGTAAAAAATTATTTTAAAAAATTACATGATCATTGCATTAAATACAGAAAAAGCCTTTGACAAAAAAAAATACCTCTGAGAATCCATCTTACACCTATTAGAATAGCGAAGATCAAAGACTCAAGTGAGAGCACATGCTAGAGATGATGTAGGGAAAAAGGAACAGTCTTCCATTGCAGCTAGGAGTGCAAATTTGTATAACCACAGGCACTTTCTTTAAAAATTGGGAATAGTTTTACCCCAAGACTCAGCTATACCACTCTTGGATATACACACCAGTGACACTCCATTATACAACAAAGAGACTTTGCTCAAGTATGTTCAGAGAAGCTTTCCTAATAGCCAGAATCTGGAAACAATCTAGATGTCCCTAAACAGAAGAATGGATAAAGAAATTGTAGTATATTTACACAATGGAATATTACTTGGCTATTAAAAACAAATAATTTATGAAATTTGCAGGCAAATTGATGGAACTAGAAAAGATCATTGTGGGTGAGATAACTGAGACCCAGAAAGACACACATAATATGTACTCATAAGTGGATTTTTAGCCTATAGTACAAAATAAACATACTACAATGCACATACCCAAAGCTAAGTATCAAGGAAGAGCCAAGGAAGGATGCTCAAGTCTCACTCAGAAGGGGAAATAGAATAGACAGAGGTAGCGGTTGAGGAGAAGGGACACGGTGTGAGAAGGAGTGCAGAGAGAAACAAGCGTGGAGATCAGACCTGGGGAAAGCTGGAGCAAGAGGATAAAAGGCCTGTAGAGAAAAGGAAAAATGTGAGGAGGGGCATCGCAGTGATAAGGTAGAGACTCAAGTTAGGATAGGCTCCTGGTAGGATATGCGAGGGACTTTGGCAGAGACTCCTAGTAGCAGGGGCATAAAGACTAGACAAGAAAAGAACTATAAACGATCACCTAACTATGGGAGTCTTTTAATAGAGGGAGGGAACACCAACCCACCCACAGAAACTGCCACTCAAAATTACCTTGCCCACAAGATGTTCAGTAATTAAGACATTGCAGATAGATCAGAGATTGAGGCGGTGTCCACTCAATGCCTTGCCCAACTTAAGACTGTACCCATGGGAGAGAACCAACCTCGGACACTGTTAATGATACTCTGCTACAATTGTAGTCATGAGGCCAACAGAGTGGTCCTCTGAGAGGCTCTACCCAACAGCACCTAGAAACATAAGCTGAGACTCACAGCCAAATGTTATGTAGGAAGCCTTGTGGGAAAATGAGGGAAATGCAAAAAGAACCTGAACAACACAGGAACTTCCCAAGAAGACAAACAGAGCCAACTAACCAGGGCCCAGAGGGGCCTGCTAATACTGAAGCACCATCCAAGAAGATTGCCTGGTGGACTGGACCTAGGCCCCCAACAAAGATGTAGCTGATGGGCAGCTCAGGCTTCTTGTGGGTCCTCTCATAAAGGAGCAGGACTCTTTCTGACATGGACTCTCTTGGCAGCTTTTTAATTACTACTTCTTCCTGGCAGGACTGCCTTGCCAGGTCACAGGGGAAGAGGACATGCTCAGTCCTGATAGGACTTAATAAGCTGGGGTGTATGCAAAGGGGGAGGGGCTTCCCTTTTCTGAGATTTGGGGGAGGTGGGTGGAGGAGAGGAAGAGAGGGTAGGAATTTGAGCTACAACCAGGAATACAAGCCAGGAATAAGGCAACAACCAGTATGTAAAGTGAATAAAACAACAACAACAACAACAACAACAACAACAACAACAACAAAAGAGGCCACGGATTCGAAGGAAGCAAGGAGGGCTATATGAGAACATTAGGATGGAAAAATGGGAAGGAGAAGTGTAACTGTGTTCTAATATACAAAGAAAGAAAGAAGGGAAGAGTTTTAGAAAGATAGAAAAATAGAGAGAGACACCCATGTCCAATACTATTCTATCTGTCATACATTCCTCTAAGACAATATGACATAACTGCATGGAGATAGACTAGACCCCACTGTTGTAGACTTGTAAACATATACAACTTTTACCCTCAAAGGACAGATAAAGAATCCACAAACTCAGAAAGGCAGAGTTGTACAGAGTTAACTCCCACAAGTCAAGTGTTTTTAATTGACATTGACAAGAGTTTCCATCTCACAACAATGTGTATTTCCCATATCCTGGACCCTAAAACTTTCATTTATAGATTAATATCTATGTCATTCTATGAATGAAAATAACACAAACTATATTCTCAGACCACAGTGCTGTTAAATTAGAAATCAGTAACAAAAATAAACCTAGAAATTCACAAATTCCTATACACTAACAATTTTTAAATGTTAAAAAATTTAAAAACCTAAATAGTTAGAATTAAAACATACCACTTAAAGATGTATGCATGGCATTCTGCTTTATAGGGAAATTTATACTATTAAATACATATATTAGTTAAAAAGAGAAATATCTAAAATTAATATTCTGTGTTTTGTTATTGTTGTTGTTGTTTACCTTTTGCTTTTTTTTTTAATAAAATACTTAAAGAAGAATTAGATTCAAAGTCAGATGAACAAAACGAATGAAAATTAAATGTGAAATCAACAAAGCTGAAAATGTAAAATGATGAGAATGGGAAAATTATATGCCTAATGTTGAAAATTGGAAGAAATGTATATAATTTTGTTCATTTAAAGTGTTTTCAAAGTAGACTGAAACAGCTTTGTCATGACACCACATGTGAGAACTTCACATATAAATTTATTAAACAATTATGTCAGGGCTCTCCCTTATCTGGTCTTGAGGTCACAAACATTTAATTTGTGTTTCTTTTGATATCAACTGTAGTTTCTGCTTGAGATCAGAGCTTTTGCTGAATGTTTGAGGAACTTGAGTCTTTGGGAGGAAGGTTGACTGTACACAGAATAAAGCCAACCATTTCTCACCTCTCAGAAGTCAGAGCTGTAAGGCTTCCATGTTAAACTGAGATGGTCCCATCCATGTGTCAAGTCACCCTCTTCTAAATGGTGCCTTGTCTAAACAGAGAAAATTTGCTTAGGCCCAGAGCTAAGGAATCTTGGGAGCAGCCTGGCAGTAGCAGCATACACTTTTATTCCCAGAAGCAGGCAGATCTCTGTGAGTTCGAGGTCAGGTCTACAGCATGAGTGCCAGATGGGCAAGGCTACACAGACAACCTTGTCTTGAAACACAAAACAACAACACAACAACAACAACAATCTAGGGATCCTGGTGACTCATAGGATCAAGTCGTGACCTAGAACCCAGAATAGTGTTAAGTCTTACTTTGGGCTGCAAACCTCCAACTGATGCAAATTGCAAAGTTTTTTTTTTTTACCAGCTTTGGTTGTCAGTGAAGTACTCTGAATGTTTCCTTTTCTTTTTCAAAGGCAGTAATACCCATCATATCCATGCAGCTGTATGAATTTAGAACCACATTAATCAGTGAGAAGAGCTGAGCCCTAACAGAGATGCAATGGAGGTCCCCGTTCTCCCTATCTGGACGATGAGGCTGTAGTCACTATTTGGAGATCAGGTCAGGACTAGTGTCCTCTGCTAGATGGCAGATTCATTCACTACATATGTATTTCCTTGCTTTAATAAAAGGGTTAACTACAAGATAGCCTTTCTCAAGTCTTGTAGTAATGTAAATGTCTTAATTGTCCTAATTGATAGGGAATCTCTGTAATATGATCAGTTGTTTGTAAACTCTGAAAGGGTTAAATCTCTGCTTCATTGGCCTTCCAGTCTCCAAGGTCCACAGTCTTCCATAGGTCTGCAGTAAGTTTGTTGAATGAGACTGGAATTTTAAGTGCAGAGATGGGAATTTGTTTGAAGTTCAAATTACTTCCTGGTTGGACAAGGTCACAGAAGGGAACTTAAATGTGGCAATATTTCATATTTGCCATATTCTAGTTAAAACATGCACACGCGCGCGCGCACACAAACACACACACACACACACACACACACACACACACACACACACAAACTAGCTAACTCAGAACTTAAGACTTGATAGAAAAGGTGGAGACCTAAATTGAATCCGGAAAGCTAGTAACTCAAAGTAGTCTACTATTCCTAGAGACTAGAGGTAGTTGTTTTGGTTGCAGGAGATCTTGTGTCTTCACTGCTGCAGTTAGAAAGTAGGAAGGAGGAATACTGAATGCCTTGTGGTGCCACACTTGTTCCTGATCGAGAAGCATGGGACGGATACAGTACAGCAGACATTCTGTGTACGCTTTAACTTCTAAGCTATTGATTATCATTTTCTACTTCTTAATGGATGGGGACAAAATGAAAAATAGGCAATGTCATTGAAATTTTGGCAAGGCAACCAAGTAAGGTTTATAAATATTGCATCTGTGCTTTGCTGAAGTAATAATTGAACAAAGTTAATGGTTTTTGGCAGCCCTGGGTGGCCCAGTGCTGAGTGACTGACTGACATCAAGGTCAACTGCTTAATTCATAAGCTGTCCTTCCAGCATAAAGATACTGGTGCTGACCTGCTGGCAGAGGAAACTGCCATTGTCACCATTAATACAATAGTGATGGTGATTTAAAAAGAATCCATCCACCTTCTTTGATCTCTGTCTCTTGTGATCAATGGCACTTAAGCCAGGTCAGGATTAAGAGTGGGTGCTTCAAAGGCTGGATAACAATTAAAGATAAGCTGCTAAGAAGCATTATTAACTTTTGCATTCTGTACCAAACTGAACTTTCCGGACACAGATAATTACTAACTCACTCTCTAGATAAGTTCATTTTCTATTAGTTTTAAAAGGCTTAAATAAGAATTCAATGATTCCACAAATAGAAAAAATTTAAACTCTAACTCAGAAGTCTTTTTTTTTCTTTTTCCCCATGTGTGTGTGAAAGAGAAGAGGTGGGAGATGAGAGAGGAGAGAGGAGAGAGAGAGAGAGAGAGAGAGAGAGAGAGAGAGAGAGAGAGAGAGAGAGAGAGAGAGAGAGAGAATAGGAGAGGAGAGAGAGGAGAGAGAGGAGAGAGGAGAGAGAGAGAGAGAAGAGAGAGAAAGGAGAGAGGAGAGAGACAGAGAGGAGAGAGAGAGACAGAGAGAGAGAGGAGAGAGGAGAGAGAGAGGAGAGAGGAGAGAGAGAGAAGAGAGAGGAGAGAGAGAGGAGAGAGAGAGAAGAGAGAGAGGAGAGAGAGACAGAGAGAGAGAGGAGAGAGAGAGAGA
>OU015745.1:113659985-113682485 GCA_907169655.1 Acomys percivali | reverse complement strand
AAATATCTATATCTATCTATCTATCTATCTATCTATCTATCTATCTATCTATCTATATCTATCTATATCTATCTATATCTATTATCTATATATTTATATCTATATATCTATATCTATATATATATCTTTACAGAAAGGAAATGAGAATTGGGTACTCAAAATCTATTCCCAAGTATGTGAAAACCTAGTAAAAATAAGTTAGGTTAGGGATGAAGAGATGGCTCAGTGATGAAAGCATCTGCCAGACAATTATGAGGACCAGAATTCACATCTCTTTGGCATATGTAGAGGCCAGCTTATGGTATTATGGCTCACTTGTAATTTCTATATTCAAAGAGAAGAGATATGGAATCAAAGCATTTTGGCTTGTCAGGCTAGTCATATCTGGGATCTCTGAGTTCAACTGAGAGACCCTGAGTCAATGAATAGGGTGGAGATTTCTGATACCTATTTGGGCCATAACATGTACAGGAACAGGTATGACACATATCCCACATAGACATGAACTTATATACCTGAATCTAGCACACACATTACACATGAGAAGACAAAGCAGGTTAGTAAGTGCAACTATTGGTGTGCATATGGATAACTACAGTATTGTAAGTGCTTTCCATGGTTTAAAATTATTCATCTGCTACATGGTATATTAGGTATTATTTTTGTTTCTTGCTGTAAATGTGATAAAAGTACTCTGACAATAAGTTAGTTGTGACCCTCCTTTCCCCAAGTGTAAAAGGAGCAGGGGCAACTGGCAGGGGGGTTTGGAAGCCCTGAGAAATGACAACTTTCTATACCAGCTTCAATAAAGCAGTTCAATTTTTATTGGGGTGAACAAGGGCTATATAATCCTTGCGTGTAGAGGTTCCCAGGGTAAGCATATACTATTGAATGGGGGATTAAGGTATTGGGATGCCTCATTTTCTTGGAGAAGCATTCCAGGAATCCCAGGTGCTTGCAGTGTGGATTCTTATCAGGAGAAAGAAGTTGAACCTGCATTTTGGCCATAGGCTACATGACCTCCCTCAGGAACAGAGGTCATGCTTAGAGACAATCACCAGATGAATTCAAGGAGAGCTAAAGAGAAATTCCCCTTCCCTGTGAAAAAGGGAGTTCTCCATCCAGCACCAAGCTCAGGAGAACTTCCTGGTCATGGTGAACTTTGACCTCAAATAGCAGGGTCTTCCCACAATTAGCCACAGAAGAAAAGGCTTGCTTTGGCTACCAGTTCCGTACAAGATGCAGTCCGTGATGGCAGGAAAATCATGCCATTCAGGACTCAGAGTGATCACACTTCGTTCACAGAGGGAAGGAAGAAAGAGAACAAGAAGTGAGGCCAAGCTATAAGATGTGACTGCATCACCTTGACCCTGAGTTATCCCAGCAGCGGCGAGCCTCCATGCTGGCGACTGGCATCCAGGCACTCGGAGCGGGGACTGGTAGTCTGAGCCCAACAACGTCTAGAACAGAAGCGTTTATTTTAATAATAAAACATTTTGGTCTAAAAAAAATGTGAATGCCTGTACCAGTTAAGTACTTTCTCATGGGGCTTTGCCTCCTGAAGAATCTCTAGCCTTCCCAAACAGCACTACCACCTGGGACAGTTTGTTGAAACATGTGAGCAGCCTAGGGAGGATATTTCTCATTCACATTACCAAGCACGTATCAGTCACAGCCACTCCTTGTGCCTTTCCATGAACAATGAAGAACCTGGAAAGGTCAGAAGGAAATGATGAGAAGAAGGGCTATCTATGTTTTAGGTAGATTTTACACCATCTTGGATCTCCTAGGTAGATTATAAAAAAAATTGTTGTGATGAAAGACTATGAAAAAAACTACTGGGGGAAGAAAGGGTTTATTTGGTTTATAAATACTGAGTCATAACCCATTGAGAAACTCAGTGCAAAGCGGGAACTCAAACCAGGTAGAAACCTTGAAGCAGCAGTTGATGCAGAGGCCATGGAGGAGTGCTAATTATTGGTGTGATTTTTTTTACAGATTGCCTAGCCTGCTTTCCTATAGAACCTAGGACCACCAACTAACTAGCCCACAGAAACCATCACCCACAATAGAATGAACCCGCTTTGACCACTCACTGATTAAAAGTAAAGCCCCTACAGGTTTGCTTACAGCCCAGTCTTAAGAAGCATTTTCTATTTCAGTTGAAGTTCCCTCTTGCCTAATAACTGACTCTAGCTTGTGTCACATTGACACGAAACTAGCCATGGCTAGCAGAATGTGTGAGTATGTAGTATGAGCTTTAATACTCAGAATGTGATATCTTAGTATCTGAAAATTAAAAATGTTACTTGGAGGATATCAATTTCTTAAAAAGGCTCTACCACGTAAATAACCAAGCTCTTTGAAATGTAATAGAAGGACAAAAGTATGTGGAAATGAAACTGCATTTGACACTGAACAGTACACAGCTCATTGCTATCACATTCATTCACCCACATTTTCTAATTCCAAATTAGAAGTCAAAGACAGCATGTCAGTTTTTCGAAACTGACAAAACTTAGGTGAACCCCAGCAGTGAGGGACACTGTTACCTGACGCTAGCTGCCCTATACTGAACAGATAAGATGGATGCAGTTTAAAAGCCACACTTGGAATCCATCAGAACAAATGCAGTGAAACAAGGCAGGACTCGGTGCAGTGTTCAGAAGGAAACTGCTAATGGAACACGAAGTTTCAGTCATGACAGTCAAATTGAATTTGTACCAGTTATACGGCAAGAAATATTACTTAATTCAACCATTTTGGGACTCTGTCCAGGAAAGCCACAACCATATTCAGTTCTACAATGGAAATCAATAAGACCCATAGATGGTACCCTATGTGAGGAGTCATAGCTATTCAGCAGCAGCCCTGAGAATTATAACTATGCTGCCAGTAGTCTTGGACAGGAATAGTTATTTTTACTTATAAATCTATACTTCTAAATCCACATTTCTGGTAGCATGTAAATATTCACTTCACATGGCAGGTACAATATGCTGAGCAAAGCAGAAATGTATAATTTAAATAAAATTGCTCTTTGACATTAATGAAAATCATGTAAGGGATTAAAAAGGGAAGATATCTTTTAGAACAATATAGTTTTATCTTTGGATGATTAACAATTACTTAAGATGCAAAGCAACACTTATTAACATATTACTACAATTCATAGTAAAGTTTATGTTTTAAGACTCAATCAAGGTTAATACAAAGACAAACATTTATTATGATGATAAAAGTATGTATTTTTATCTTGTGATCAACATAGTCTCAAGAACACACATACCGAAAGCTCTGTGCTTAGGGCGCTTGTTTTTTTCTTCCAGAGTAGATGGATAACTGTGCTCACTCAATCCAGTAGCCAGAGGACTGGTTTACTTTCTCAAACATGTTTACAAATACAGACTCTTTCATATTCAGGATGGTTTATAATACACTGAAAGAAAAATGGACCCACCATGAGGAGACAGAGTAGCAGGTACCTGCTTGATTTTTCTCTTAATAAAAACAAGGAGAACTCACAAGGCTCCCTGTGAGACCAACAGAAGATAAACTGAAGACATCCTTGAAGTGTTTGCTATATAGAGTAATGCAAAATAAAGGAACTAAAATAGGCTCTACCTGAACATCATCAACTGAAAGCAAACAAACAAACAAACGAATAAAACTAAATTAAAACCTAGACTGTGCTGGAACAGGAAACAGAAAATGACTTTTTTTATCAGCTCTGGCAAGTTTTAGAAATGTTGGTAATATCCAGGTTCATAAAATAATTTCAAATCTGTTTACTTACCTGATTGTTCTTTCCTTAGTTACTAAGTGCAGATTGCACCCTGCAAGAGGGCATTGTGAAAAAGCCATTTGGAAAGGCCAGTGTCTCTTCTCTCTTGCAGCTGTTTGGATTGTGCCTAAAATTTCCTTTGAAGTTGATGCTGTTCTAATCAGCAGCTAAGAGGATAAGACAAAGTCCCAACATGTACCAGATGTCTATTTTTAAATTTTTAAATCCATTGCTCTATTAAAAAGACAGCAGCCTACACATTTTCAAATTCTACGTTCACTAGGAGTCTTAAAAATTAGTGCTTTTTTTTTCAACCTGTATATAGTATCAGACAGTAAAAATTAAGACACATGTAGTATTACTTTTCTTACTTGTGTTTTCATATTCTTACAATTATATTTCAATACTGACAAGTGAGCCATGAGTGAACATGTGTCTAATGACATACAGGTTGCAGATTGATGGGGATGAAAGCAATGAATCTGCCTATGTAATCCATTATATTTTATTTAAATACAAACTGACTATTCAAGTCATAGGATGCATTTGCAGTCTAATTTATAACACATTTATGCTAATGTAGTGAGTTATTATATACTATATTTATAATTTTTTGGCCTTTACACATAAATTTCAGTACAAGTTCCTAGGGAAACAGTTCTTTAATGGAGGAACTATAAAAATGAATACCATAGATTAAAAAAAAATTTTGTTTTTGCTTTTAGGAACTTCAAAACGAATCCTGAGTCGAAACTGATAAAGAAATTTATCAACTTTTAGAGAAAGTCACTTCATGCAACTTCAGCTGCATGCAGTTCAAGGCTGTTAGAGAATCAAATCAGGGAAAAAAATAGAGATGCTGAGAAATTCTTCTAGCTAAAAGTAAATTTAAGCATAAAGGTGTGTCATAGCAGGTTTTATGCATGCTTAAACTCTTGGTGTACAAAACTACATGGCCCAGCTCTCTGAACATAAAAGTAATAGAGTTGATGGGACAATAATGCTCATAATATGCTGAAAAGGTAGAATAAGTGAAAGGACCTGCATGCCTCTGGTTCTCTCCTCTAGGCCACACCCAAACACCAATTTCTGAGCACAAGGCAAATGCAAAGAGACCCATTATTAAAGAAAGGCAGAGAGACAAGGTGGCTGGATCTGAATCAGGCAGAAACACCAGCAAACAGCTTTGCAAGTGTTAATTTTAAGAGGGAAAATAAGGAGGCCTGTATTAGAATGAACTAGGAGATGAGTTGATAAATTTGATTATATATTTTAGTTAGGTTAGCCAAAATAATTTAATTTTGATTACTGAGCCTTGATGTTTGATAGTTAGACCTTGATGATCAGTGGCCAAATAAGAGACTAGCCCTTGTTGTCCAACTGTAGGACTGTAATACAATAGTTTAGTAAGGGGGACAAAAGTAAAAGGCAAAACCTGTTGGTATCACATTTGCCGAGATAAAGTATGCATTTGCCACAGTCCAGCCTGCTACAGCCATGCAGTAAGAATATACACATATTTGGCTATTGAGCTAAAAGATTACATATTAACTATCGCTAAAATAATTAAAATTGGTTGCTGACAAAATTACTGCTAAAGGCTAAGACTCCTCTGAGAACTTTTAAAAGGTTGATGCCTTCTTAAAAGATCATGACACTTTGTTCCATTTCATTGTCTAAAGTGAAGTCTGTAACATACTTAATTATGACAGTAAGATAAGTAGAGAGTCCATTGGACAGGTACAATGTCAAGTATTCATAAACTGATTGGTCTCTAGGCCAACCCCACTCACAAACAATCAATTCTGGCACTGGGTAGTATCTGCGCTCTAATTTGTTGCCATAGAAAACTGATTTTAGGAAACTAGGAAATGGTAATTTTACTTCCAAGGAACAATGTATAAAAACATATCTAAAACAAGGGTGCCATTATAACAATCATCTGTAAAAGAAGGAACACAAATTATACGGAGGATTTTCAAACACAGAGCATAGCATTACACGGTAGAAATAGCATTGTAGTCACACTTATTTCAATTCATTTTATGCTATTCAGGAAAATAGATACACCTTAGCAGGTGCTGTATGAAAGGAAGGAAAATGAAGCTTTCTATTAGATGCACCTGTGGCTTCAGAGCTGCGATAACAATAACCAAACAAAATGCAATCAGGGTGGATTGTAGGCAGTGGGATGTCACTCATCTTCTCTGGAATGCTTTACTAACCATTGTGGTGTTGTGTCTTTTCAAATTAAGTTGGAGATCATCTCTAGCTTTTATTATGTGGTTTAGCATGCTTAATATGAATGCAGTTGCAGAGTATTTTTAGGGGTGTCACCTGGGTGATGCTGAAGCCCCCTCTATATAAACAAACATTTTCTTTTAAAAAAAAATCACAGTTTTTGAGTTATTACTAGCAAGTTCTTCACAGCTATCAGTTACTTGGTAGTCTAAGGACCGTGGCTTATTTAAATCAAAGGAGATACACATGAGGATGAAGGAGGAGCTTGAAGTATGTCCATTTGTTTAAAAGGAAAACAGAATATGATATGAAATTGATCTGAGTATAAAGAAATGTAATGTAACTGTTATCTGTGATTATAAGGTCTCAGATTCTAGATATTCATTGTAAATGAGCATAGTTAATATAATCCTATAAAATTGACAATTATTAAACAGTTTGCTCTTATTTCCCAAGGGAGAGGGTGCACTCACATTTTTCTTCTATTTTTGTGATTGACCATTTTTCTCTTCTTAAAAAAAACTGCTAGAAAATATCTCCGCAGACACATATTCGGGCAGAATAGTGTATAAATAATAAGTATATTGTAATAATAAATAAATAAATATTATTTTAAAAAAAGAAAATATCTCCAATATAATCAAGGGAATTGTTTTAAAGGAGGATGAAGGGTTTTTTCTTTGTTTGTTTGTTTATCTAATCAGTAATTAGCAGGCCAAGGAGAAAACTGCTATGTGCAATCATGAGTACTGGAGTTGGGACCCCAAGACCCACGTAAAAGCTTTGTGAGTGTGGTAACCTATCTTAAACCTCCAGAAGAGGACACAGGGTCTAGCTAGCTAGACTAGCCCAGTTAGTTACAGGTCCAATAAGAGATGCTGTCTAAGTAAATAAAATGAGGAGAGGGTCTGTGAAGACATCTGATGTCAAACTTTGGGCTCCACATGCATGTGTAACACAGGTGCACACCCCGCCCCACAGACTTACTAGCAAACACATATATAAAAAAATATGCATGCAGCATGCAGGTAGAAAAGGGGCATTAAATATACATGCAACCGGAAATCACAACGGGCAGTTTCATTTTTTCATTTTTTACAGAATTAAAGTCAGGTACTCTGACCAGAAAGAGGAGCAAACAGAAGAACTTCAAGAAGGGAGGGGGGAGGGGCAGAGGGAGAGAAGGAAGGAGGAGGAAGAGGCCGGGAGAGAAGGAGGAAGGTGACAGGAAGGAGAAGAGAAGGGAGAAGGGACAAGAGTTCTGGCATATATTGTAAAAATACAGAGACCACTTGGTACATGAGAACTATCCAGGCTCTTTCTTCCTTCAGCTCATGCTCTGGAGTCCCAGGCCACTTTCCCTACTAAGATAGGCCTGAAAAGATCTAGAAAATAACACAAGCCAATTTCAAAATATAAGAGGAAATAAAATATAAAATGTTCCCGTTTCTACCTCCCCCCCTTTTGGGATGTGATGTGTAAAATAACAACAGTAGCAGTGACAATAGTATGCCCTGCCATTATCTGTTCACCCAAGTAAATGGGCACATAAAGACTACTCATTCTACTAAAAGAAAAAAAAATCCTAAAATAAAACTTTCCCCCAGTTAGAGGAAAGAGATTTCAACTTTGCTTCAGTGAATGACTCCGTAGAGAAACACACTAAATAAAAATTAAAACCCAGGAGATGGTACATGGACAGTGCAGTCTGGGTGAGAAGCATCATGGGAAACCACTGGGAAATCTCCCCAGTTCGCCACGGAAACATAGAAGACACACAGTAAGTCCACAGGGAAGCAAGTGGATCTTGGCAAGACAGATGACCAGAGACAGGACGACTGGAGAGCTCAGAAGGCAGGAGGCCTTAGGTAGGAAATTGTGAGCATGATGCCAGACAGCGACCATGGATAAAGTAGAAACAGAGTGTGGGGCCTGGCCAGCAATTTCTATAATAAGACATTGGGCCTGAGATTATGACTTGGATTGAAGAAAGAAAAAACAAAGCAAGAAAAAGGGCTTGAAAAGTAAACGCTAGATTTCCAGCATAAAAACACATGGAAAATTGGAGCCTCCCCAACACAGAAAGCAGAACAAATAGAGTAAGGAGGAAAAAAAGAAAGAAAGAAAAGAAAAATACCTTTCTGAAATGAGAAAATAGCTGAATTGACACATTGACAAGGTTCACTTTGTTCCCAGAAATGCTAATAGGGAACATTCAAAACCAAAAACATATCCTGCTGAAATTATTGAATTATAAGGGATGAAGAAAATGCCAAAGGCATACACACACACACACACACACACACACACACACACACACACACACACACACACATGTATACAAACATAGCAAGTCATCTATAAAGAAAGAAAGAAAGAAACAAACAAACAAATAAATAAGAGAGTCTTGGACTTCGTTAGCCACTCCACTTGGATTGGAGTCAAGTCTGCAGTGTTCCCAAGGAAAAGGATACAGAATTGAAATACTACCTATGTGAAAAAGGAAATAAAACATTTCCTATTGCTTTGGAAATGGAAAAACAATTACCTGTGAGCAAGTCTTTGCTCCATTTATACAACCAAGGAACTGAAATAATGAAGGCAATGAAAGAGCGATAAGACAATTTTGAGATTTAAAGGGTAAATTCAGAAGTTATAAGGAAATATTTTTGTTTTTAAGGTTAATGTTATATATATATATATATATATATATATATATATATATACACATAACTTTATACAGAGAACTTTATATATATTGTTTAAAATATTTAGAAACAAAATGAATAGATAATTGGTAGAGCGGGAAAATATAACTTACATGAAAGTTAATCAGAAGATGTGTGTGTGAGCACGCGTGCATGTGTGGTGCATACATACGAATGGGCAGCTATGCAAATGTGTACGTGGATGAGAAGCCAGAGCGGGACACTGTGCCCTCTGTCACTCTCTGATTGGTTGCTTAGAGGCAACTCTGAATAGATGGGAATCTCCCCCATTCTGGCGAGGTTGGTGCCCAGTTAATATGCAGCCATGCCTGACTTTCTATGTGGACGATGAGACTTTGAATGTGGTCGTCAGGCTTGCATGGTAAGTTGTCTTACCCAGTATGCTATCTGTCCATGATAATATGGTCTGGTCGCAGTCAAGGAGTAGGCTTTAAACATGACTGGAGGAAGAATACTGGTTAAAGTAACCCTCCCCCCCGCCCCACCCGGGTTTAATTGTCATCTTAGAGGTTTACTGAGTCCATCTGCTAAGCGAGGCCTATTCCTGGAAGCTTCTAGTTTCTGTAAAATCTAATCAAGGCCTAGAATGTTTTCAGCCTCTGAGACTTACTGCTTAATAAGTTCACCCTTTCTAGCTCTTTCTGGACTCTGTCTTCCTGTTTTAACTAGCTCTTCCGGCTCCAGCTTGACGGAATCCATCTGGCTTCTCTAAGTTCCTCACTGAATTGCTTTGCTTGGCCTCATACTAACCATGTTAATCTGTTCTAGTCTTCTGGATCCTTCTCAGTCTGTGGCTCATTCTCTCTCCACCTGTGTCCAGCTTGTTCTCTCTTCAACCTGTCTCTGTAAAACTCTCCACGTAAAACTGCCTCTGAATTCCATGAACTGACCTGCCATGACCTCAACTGCACCGCACTGCCTTTCAAAGCACCGACTCAACCGAACCGCCTGAATAGCATTCACAGATCTGCATCCTGTGTCTCCTGTGTGCTGGGAGTAAAGGCATGTGCCACGATGCCTGAACCTAAGCTTTTCTTTACCGGAAATTTGCTCTATGCCAGGCTGACCTTAAACTCAGAGTTATGCTTGCTGCTGTCTCCAAGGATTAAAGGTGTGCCTGCATCCCAGGGTGATCACACAAACCTAGAAGGTCTTTGGATGTGATCTCTTGACAGAACAGCAGTGTTCTGAATTAAAATTCCTCTACAAATACTTTTATGAGACATAACGTCTGAAAATATTCCTTTTATACAAGTTTCAAAGTATATGGTATAAAATATTTCTGATATATTCTTCATGTATATTAGAAAATAACTGGGGTTGTAGAATGACTTCTTGGGCAAAGGTACTTGCTGTGAAAGCCTAGTGTCCTGAATGCAAGCCCAGAACCCACATAAAAGTAAAAGGAATGAACAAACTCCACAAAGATGTGCTCTGACCTCTACACATCCATCCCCGTACCTATGAAGAATAATAATACTTTAAAAATATGTATTAATTTCATTTATTATATTATTTTCTATATTATTATAAATATTATTATAATTATCCTCAGATAGATAAGGATCTGAAAAAGATAATTAATACGACTGAGTCCAAAGAAACGTACATTCAGCAAAGAATGTCTCTCTTCCATTATCATGGAATATTTACCGAATACTTCTAACATATAGTTGGCAAGGGAGAAAAAACATCTACTCAGAATTAATAAGTAGGAAATAGCGGCTACACAATGCCTGTTACCTAAATGGTGATGAGAAAATGCTCCTGTTTTTATACTTTATATTCATAATTATTTCAATCAATTGTCACTAGAATGACTTAAAAGTAGGATAGTCTTACCTGGGAATGTATACCTAGTTAATGTCTGTAATTTTTTAATGGGAAACATGTAAGTAGAATTTTCCATCCTAAGGAGACTAAACATTCTTGCATCCTTGTTTCAGGTTCTGGGAAACAGCATGGGGTGTCAGAGATGGATGAGCTAGTTGTTTCAGAATTCCATTTTATGATAGCATTTCAGGAATGTTAACTCTGGTGGCAGTTTTGCCAGATCAAAAACTCGTAATTCATTGAGGACATAAATGCTGAGCAATGAGTTCTGGCCCCGCAGTTTTGATGCCATCTTTACATTCACAGATCAATCCCTCATACACTACTGTCACATTAAAAAAAAAAAAAAATCATGAGTTCTCACTGTACAATTTGCCATGATTGCCTAAGAGGCTCCGATTGAACAGCATTAATTAGCTATGCCTCTCGCTATTATTCATTCAGAGGGAATTTGCTCTTGCTTTTCAGCTCAGCATTGAATGTGCCAGCACAGCAGTGGGCAGAAACAATATGCGATCAACTCACTAATGTTTGGATTACTATTTCCTACATGGAAACGTCAGTGCTGTAGAACTTAAAGCCACATAGTTTTTATTCCCATCCTTTTCAGCACAAATGAATCACACATTAAGAGACAGTCCTGATTCAAAACGGTAGGTTCCTCTCAGTACTTTCTTCCCTCCTGGTCACTTTACACATTGCTCCCTTTACCTAGGATGCTTCTATGTCTTTCATGAGATTAATTTACTGAATTTAAATATTGGAGCTTGTTATCTTCCTATACATAATTTGTTTACATATATGTACTTATAATATACACCAGTATTTATAATTTATCTTGATTTGAGAGGCCTGGGAGGGTGGATACCTAGCTCATGATTATGCCTGTGTTTAAATAATAGGTAAATCTAATTATGTACGAGGTTGAGGAATAGCCTTAGCTTGGATGTGGGTACTATTCCTTGTAATATTATTAATCACATTAAGGCATTCTAGAGCATCTGCTTCTTATCAGAAACTCAAACTTTATTATTATTATTTTTTAAACTTGTGTATAAACATACAGGAACATAGGATAGAGACTGTTTTGTAGTGAATAGCCAAAGGAGCCCTGCAGAACACAGAAATTGCACAGTTTGAAAGTGTCATGGTGCTGCTCTGCCAGGTTCTTTTCCATCAAATGTTTATGAGACATAGTAGCAGGAAGAAAAGGAGCTGGCCTTGTAGTGCTTGTGCAACCTAAACTAATACAACTAAAACTTAAGGCATAACCCCGAGGCTTGGGGAACATTGTCAGTAAGGGAACAAGAAAGTGGAAGAACCACAGGACGAGGAAATCTGCTATGAGACTGTGTCTTCTCAAATGACAGGGAGCTTTCACTTATGAGCTTTCTGTAATATGTTTTCTTAAATAAGACCTGAAGAAGTACAACAGCAAATGCTTGGTAACATGGAAGGAGAAAATTCATGGAGCCTGCCTAATAGAAAAAAAAAAAAAAAAAAAACAAAAAAAAAAAAAAAAAACAGGCCACCATGGAATGCTGAGAATGGATGAGAAAGTCTTGCCTAGGGATGCGTCCCCTAGTTGGTTATGCAATAACAAGTAGTCTGTCTTGGATCAAAACCATACAAGCATACAAGTAACATTTAACAGACCGAGAAGAGGTTTTTGTTTTGTTTTGTTTTTTTAATGTAGGAGTGTGTGTATCTGTGTGTGCCTGCATGTGTGTGATACAGAACATGTGTAGCAATAACTATTAAATTTGACTGGGAGCAAAAGGATACACTAGAGGATTTGGAGCAAGAAAAAGAAACGGAAAATGATTTAATTATATTTTCATTACAAAAAATTAAAAGGGTACTCAAGGTAGATGAGTTAAAGGTATATAATGATATTTGGAGTATCAATTAGGCCTATATATGATTAGTGCAGATATTAAGGGGCCAGACCAGAAGAAAACCATTCCAGATATGCAAGCTCCATGCTTCCCTGACAGGTGTGTATATTAGTAGGAGGTGGTGAAGTGTTAGAGAGAAGGGAAACACCAAATCCATAGGACTTAAGTGGACACACTTCTCATCTTTCATTTCACTGCTTTGTTCCCAGTCCAGAAAATGGTGTTCCATCTCTTTTTCCTGAGTCACCATGTCTATTCTCAGTAAACAACTACTATCTCAGGTCTTTGGAATTTATCAATAAAGTAGGGAAGACAGTGGAAGATATCTCTTCTCATGGAACTTAAGCAATAAACATTAAAATTGGAAACAAAATTAAATGCAAAATATACATATAAGACATATAAAGAACAATAAATATAATAAAGAGTAAGTAGGGCTTTTTGTTTTGTTTGTTTGTTTGTTTTTAGAAATTTATAGGCCCAATGTGGAAAAAGAGAGGAAATGTAAGGCAATGTGATGGCAGTTGTAAAAGTAGGTGAGGCACAATTTTCAGTAGAACATTTCCTATATGCCTTATTGAAGAGAAGTTTGGGCAAAGACTTTTTGATATTCAAACTACTGTCATTTTGATAAGGAGTAACAAAAGTATGATATTTATGAGGTAGCAGTGTATTAAAATACACTACCTGATTATTTAAAGAACTATAATAACCTATTTATTTAAAATATACTAGAAAAGATTTTATTTGATCTGTTCTTTGTCTGCAGTGGATGCTTATATTCTGTGTCATGTGATAAAACTGATCACACTGAATGACTTCTTTCTTCAATGACTGACAGTGGGCTCATCCATGCTGATGGGCATCACCCTGGCTTTCACCCACTCACATGGATCCACTCCCATGGATTTATGACTAGCTGAAATACACCTCTTTTATTGAAGACTATCTTTCAATAATTTAAAAATTGGACAGAGAAGAAAAGGACACAGGCTTATAGAGGGTTGAAAGGATTGAAAGGGGAATATTTACCAGATCTACCAAGGGGAAAATGTCAATAATCAATTCTACTGATGAAAGGTATGAAAGACTGTCTTTTAAAAATCTAGATGTCCTCTAGAAAACCTATTGATTTATTAAGTGTAAAATATAGAAAGTGCTACACTTAGGTATAACTTCAATCAATCTTTATTTTTTATTTCTTTTGATATCTCTGTTCATCTATTCTCTAGATACCCAATGTAATTTTATCTAGGTCATAAAAGATTTTCTTCATACAATATATTTTGATCATATTCTTTCCTTTCCCTCAGGTTCTCCCAGATTTTCCCTACCTTGTATCCAAATAATCAAAGTATATAATAATTGGAACACAGTGGGAACTTTATAAAGCAATCAATATATCTCAAACCAAATATGAAGGCAGTGCTTATCATTCATTTCTAGATATTAGATTGTCAGGAAGTGATGGAGAAGCTCCAATAGACAAGGACATTTTTATATAACAGAGTAGTACCTGTCTACTGAGCTTGGATTATAAAAGATGCTATTTTCTAGGTTTATTAGCATATCTCATAGGCATAGTTAGAAATGTGTGTGAAAGAAAATGCCTTAGAAGTAACATATATTTTATATGGGCAGAGGCATTAGTGAGTATAAGCAAGCAGATTGAACATGCCTCAAGTAAAGAAAAGTTCCTCCAGATTCCTCTATCCCAAATAATAACAGTGGACTTACAGAGAACCCCTAGAGCATGCAGATTGGCAGGCAAAGTCAAAAGAGCAAGGGAGACCCTACAGTTAACATCATGGAATGAATGATGCTAAAAGGAGAGATTCTGGTTGTACAAGAGGCAGGGGAGAGGAAGACGCATAGATGACACACCTAATCCGCACGTAACATTTCTCACACAGTAATGTTTATTCTGTTCTCCCCTCTCCTCGCCAAAAAAAAGAAAAAAAATAGAAATTCAACATGTAAAGGAAAGTTGGAACCAAGACCCAAACACAGCTTCTATCACTGAGCCATACCATGTTTCCGCTACAGTGAAAGACACCAAAGCCCTGTTATGACATAAAAAGAAGTCAGCTCCTTAGTGTGTGTTTTCAATGCCATATAAAGGCTGTGATAACAAAGTTGGGTTTTCCAGAATCCCAATGTTTTTGTAAGAGATGAAGGACTGATGTTACTGGTATTCATAGGCATGTTAATATGCACCTGTCAAGTATTATTCTTTCAAAAGGCTAGGAAGACCAGTGTGCAAAGACAAAAAGGCATGGGTAATCTGATAGTGTGGTGAAGTAATTAGCTGCAGGTTTTAAATTATGAATAAATGACTCCTTATATCACTGCTCTTTGTGTTATAATTTCATCTTCCTTTTCTGAACTCACTCCAAGCTAGTCTTTGACTTCCTTTGCCAAGTAAAATGAAACAGAAATCAGGATGTGCACGTACTACCCTAAATCTCAAAAGATATTGTATGCCCTCCTAATATGTTTCTTCTCTGAATGATGATATTCCTATAATAACAAACCTGAATTAACTACTAGAAGAAGAGATACCAGGAATAATATAGACCATTTGGGCCAATTAAAGTTTTCTTGGATCACCCTGTACCAAGAGGACCCAACGAGTAGTAAACAGTCCATACTAGGAAATGCGTCTCAGCTTATTTTAACTGGTATTTTTTGGAGGATGGGCTGATGTATTTTGATGCTAATTAATGCTTGATGTCTTTGTGACCTGCCTTTTGACCAACAAAAGGCCATCACCTGGGCCAGGCAATGAGGAGATAGGTGAGGCTAAGGTTCCCAGGCTTAGGGAGAATTGTGGGAGGAAGATGAAGGGAGGCCTGAGGAAGGAGAGGAGAAGGCTGCCACGAGTTAGATGAAAGAGAAACACATTGCTGGCATGGATGGAGATTTGGCCCAGATGAAGAACAATAGCACGTATTTGGGATTATGGATGGCAGGTAGCTTGATAGGCGTTATTAAAAACAGATGGCATGGGATTGGTGCAGGTATCTCATACCTGTGCCACTTTGGGAATTAGTTTAGGGGATTAATGTCTGCCTTGCCACAGGTTAACTAAGGCTATTTTAAAATATAACAAGTGTCTGTGTCTTTATTGATTGCTACCGGGTTATACTGATGTAGTAATAAATATTATAGGCCCGATAATAATCTGTTATTAGGTCCTACAGATAATTTTAAAAAAAACAACAGGTATTCTTTATATAAGAGAATACTGTTGAAATGAAAATAGTTCCTCAGTTCACACATAGACTCAAGACCAGTAAAAATAATTGCTATTTTAAGCTATTACAAGAATGGTTTGTTATATAACAATGATGTGCTGGTATGGATTATTTCATCAAGTGCTTTTTATAACACTTTGTTAGCATCCCAAAAAAGCCTATACTGAGAAGCTCTAGCTTCTCATGAAATGGTGATTCTGAACACATTGGTAGACCATATTCTTTATATAGATGCTGGCATATCTATCAAAGGAATGAGAACCTCACCAATAGGAAAACTTGCATGCAGCTTAAAGGTCAGAAGACATCTGCTGAGGAAGGCTATCAGAGAAGAACACAGCATACCCAGTTGGAGACATTAGCAGATAGCAGATTAGCAGGGTGACCTGGTAGGGTCAATGACTCACCTTTCTGGACTACCCTGGATGGTGAAATTTCTTTTAGTTGAACTTCTGGGAATTGAGTCATAAGAATTTGGAATTAAAATTATAAACCCCTTGGCCTACCAGTTATAAAAAGCAAAGCTCTCTTTCCATGCAATTAATCATGTCTGTCTTGGGTGGTTCAGGGGAAGCCAGAAGGCTTTGTCCAAATCGTAATTTGGAATCCTTTTCCACCTAATAATCCATAATTTTAATCATGGGAGGAAATTGTTACCTAAGGAGGCGCTTATTCTACACTGAAAACTCTTATTCATTATTGATACTTAATAGTCTTGTGTTAGTCAACTTCAGTATTTTAAGAATCTGCCTAAATCTCTAGAGATAATTATCGAGCAATTGGCATGCAATAAACCTTGAAGCCATCTTCAAAGAGAAAGAAGGCTTAAGTGGGAGGATCTAAAGGCTGGGAATTACAATAATCAAATTTTGTGGTTTGTAGACATTACATGTTGCTGTGAGGTCTTTGGAATATAAACATGGCTGAACCCACACTGAATGAATAGCTGACATCAACAGATTTTGTACCATATCCTACACAAACACATTGGGTGGGAAGAGAACGCTTCCAAAATTAAATTAGTTCATCATTTCCAGACAACGTTCTTAGAGCCTCACCACTGTCCCAACTAGGGAGGATGTGAAGGAGGAAACACTGAAACCCTGATAAATCATCTTCTAACCACTAAAATGTCATTCTCCTTAGTTTGGAAGTAAGTAGACTTGGCTTACCCAGCCTGGAATGTTCTTCTGTGTACCCTGCAAATCCTGCAAGAATAAACCATTGACTAATGATTAGTGAATTTATTATATGTCATTATCTTTTATAGAATTGTTTGAGAACAACAATTCAGATAGTTCATAAAAGCATTCTGTGAGACACATGTATATGCAATTGGTAATACAATACAATTCCTCTACAACAAGCATCCAAACTATGTACTTTTTTTTGTACAAGGAAAGTATATAAGAATTCTAATTATTGAGTCATTTGTTTCACCCATAAATAATTCATAAAATCAATTTGTGTTGCAAAGAAAGAACACAAACAGTTCTCTCCCTTTCCAATCTAGTTTTAATAAAATATTATCTGAGTAGATGAGAGAAACATGATCTAGTCTGCAATTGGGAAGACAGTGCACTTAGGGTGTGGCCTAGAGGAAGTCTCTCATACAACTCATAATCTTGGTGAAGGCTAAACTGGAAGGTAAGCCATGAATTTCATCCTTCCCATAAGTGCAAAGGTACCTGGTTAAACCCTTATGAGTATTTATATAAACTATGATTATGTATGCTAACCAATTACAAATGTCTTTTGTCTTTTCTTACTAACAATCCACATCCCCCGCCCCCGAAACAAGTAAAAATCAAACAATTAAAAAAACCACAATGGTTTTTTACTTATTTAACTTCCGTTCAGTAAAGATTTCTGACCAAATACAATAGTTATTTCACAAATCAGAAGACATTGTTTATAACACCTAAAACACATAAAGTATTAACACTTAAAATACAAAAGAAACTGCTACAAATCAACAAGCCCAAAATACAAAGCTTGATGGATAAAGGACTCCTGGTTTTGAACAGCACTGACAACATAAAGGACATAGGAAAGAAGCACATGTAAATGTGACTACACTCACTTTTGGTGAAATCTCTTACTAACAGATTGCCAGGTAACATAATCTAGAACTTGGAGGCTTGAAAGAGAACCAATTTATTCTTTGCTTTACCTGATAATGGCTGCATGTGATTCATTCAGCTGCATTTAGGTTGGAGTTTTTCTAGCCTGCCATAGCTGTCTGTTCTCCAAAATCTGGAACTTCAGTAGGATTTGCTTGGAGAGGTATAGGCTGCCCACACCTTTCTCTATTTAATTCGTATCTCTGTCTATTTTGGTGAGTTACTTCTATGGATGCCCAGGGTTAACAATGAACAAAAACAAATGTTCCATGTAGCATAACCTCACTTCTCCCACAACTGTTGGGTCACCCTACATGCTACAATGTGAAGGCCCAATGAAGAAAAGTAACAGGGAGGGTTCAAGGAAGGATGCTTAAATCTCACTCAGAATGGGAAATAGAATAGGCAAAGGTTGTGGTTGAAGAGAGAGAATAAGGTAGGAAAGGGAGCACAGGCTCCCAGGAGGATATGAGAGGGACTCTAGCAGAGATTCCTAGTAGCAGGGGTTTTAGAGACTGAAGAGGATGCCCTCCAACTAGACAAGTCTCCTAGTAGAGGGAGAAGAACACCAACACACCCAAAAAAGCTTCTATAGAAAACTCACTCTGCCTACAAGATATGCAGAGACAAATGTAGAACAGACATGTCAGAGATTGAGGGAAGTTCCAACTAACGCCTGGCCCAACTTAAGACCAACCCCATGGGAGAGAACCAACCCTGCACTATCAATGATACTCTGCTATGTTTGCAGACAGGAGCCTAGCAGAGTTGTCCTTTGAGAGGCTCCACCCAGTAGTGCTTCGACATAGATGCTGAGACTAATAGCCAAACATTGGGTGATGCATAAGGAGCCTTGTGGAAAAGTGGGGTAAAGGAGAAAAAGATCTGGTGATGATGGGAGCTGCACAAGAAGAACAATAGAGCCAACTAACCAGGGCCCAGAGGGGCCGCTGAGACGGATGCATCAACGAGACATTGCATAGACTAGAACTGGG
This sequence comes from Acomys percivali, assembly GCA_907169655.1. Lineage (NCBI taxonomy): Eukaryota > Metazoa > Chordata > Mammalia > Rodentia > Muridae > Acomys > Acomys percivali. The sequence goes on along the minus strand of OU015745.1, from coordinate 113,663,625 downwards.
CCCCCCTACAAAGGTGTAGCTCATTGGCAGTTCAGGCTTCAATTGGGTCCTCTAGTAAGGGGAGAAGGGGCTTTCTCTGACATGGTCTCTATTGACAGCTTTTTGATCACCTATGCCTCCTGAGACTGCCTTGCCAGGTCACAGAGGAAGAGGACCAGCTCAGTCTTGATGTGACTTGATAAGCTGGGATGGACAGGAAAGGGAGCTCCACTTTTCTGAGTACTAGGGAAGGTGTGATGAGGGGAGAGGGAGGGATGGTGGGACTGGGAGGAGAGTAGAAATGGGGCTATGACCAGTATGTAAAGTGAATAATTAAATATCTTTTAAAAGTCACCAAGCTCAGATAATTATTTTTAATCTTTTAAGATTTATTTATTATGTATACAGTATTCTGCCTGAATGTATGCCTGCATGCCAGAAGAGGGCACCAGGTCTCATAATAGATGGGTGTGAGCCACCATGTGGTTGCTAGGAATTGAACCCAGGACCTTTGGAAGAACAACCAGTGCTCTTAAGCAGTCTGAGGGCACCACGGTCCTGTGTGGTGAACTACTTTCTGGGCCACGGCCTGGAGCTTGGCTAAGTACACCTCTACAACAGTGTCATGGATGCCATCCGGGATGTGCATGTGAAAGATCTTATGCATACCAGTGGATTGAGCAAGACATGGAGAAGTATACCTTGAGAGGGCCTGAAACTTTCACAGCCCTGAGCTTCCTGGTGCCCCATGGTAAAGAGTTGTTCTTCATCATCAACAGCTCTTTCTGATTTGTGGACAAAGGCGTGCAGCACATGATAAGACTTGATTGACGCCAACTCTCCAGTGGAATCGTCTGACCTCAACATGGCCTCCCTCAGCTATTTGCTCAATTACCCGGCTGACTTTACTTTCTACCCTAGCTGCACACTGCTGCAGTATGAGGCACCCCTCTGGATGGACCAGATCTACACAAGCCAAATGAAGAAACCCTTTCTCGGTGACATGGCCCACATCCGATGAGGGCACTTTTATTGTCCTGGACAGCCCATTTGGCCTTTTTGCCCCAGCTACCCTGACAAGCAATAAAAGTGGTCTTTGACTTAAAAAAAAAAAAGTCACCAACCAAACCATATTAGGAGAGAAGGAGTTTTAGGTTCTAGATTCTAGGAAGGGTCAAGTCCTTGCAATTATTTAACTGTGACATCAGCTAAAAATTAAAATAATAGGAAGCTACTTCCAGCCCATTATATAGCAAAAATCTTACATTGTAAAGATTTGTGAAGATGTAAGACTGGGGAAGTGTTAAAGAAGATACAAAGAAAAGATAGGCAGATAGGTAGACAGACAGAGATAAATAGAGAGTGAATTAGGGCATGAGTTATCATTATTTGATTATAATACACTATATACATGTATCAAATTATTATCATACAGATAACAATGTAAAATAAATATTATACCTCAATAATGTAATTATTGTTGATTTTAAAAGTACATTTTACTTTTTACAATCTTACTAAAAATTAAAAGAATATGACTCAATTGTATCAAATTTAAACACATTTTATTCAATAATAAATTAACATTTTAAAATAGGTAAATTTTCAACAAGAGAATGAGAACAGCATAAACAGGTTTAAAACTTCCAAAAATGCCATATTTTCTTGACCTAATTTTTAAATTTTCCTCTTATAAACACATGAATAGCTGGCTTGAAAATAATTTTGAGGGTAAATTCTATACTATGTAATCAGTCCTCCCATCCTCTTTTTGAGACAGGGTTTCTCTGTGCAGCCCTGGCTGTCCCGGACTTGCTTTGTAGACCAGACTGGCCTCTGACTCACAGAGATCCATCTGCCTCTGCTTCATGAGTGCTGAGACTAAAGTGTGCACCAGCCCTCATTTCTTATCCTAGACTGCATAGTTTTCTTTTAGGTTTTATTCATGTCATGCTGCAGAGGTCAGATTTTATTTCTGAAATTTACCTATTAAATAAATGTCATCCGTGTTAATATTTGTACATGTAAACCATTTACTTTGAAAATGTTTGTTGCTGAGGCTATTAATCTTTCAAGTTTTGTTTGCATCTTTAATGAACAAGCAATGTATGAGCCATTGTGTGTAGAGAATGTAATGTGACATAGCTCTAATATGAATATAGCATGATGCTTTTTATAACAAACAATAATTAACTTCAATTAGTACTGGGTTTATTGGCCACATTACCAATTTCAGGACAACTACTTTGAGAAAGTTTCAATTCTGCATGAGTAGGTTGTCTTCAGAATAGCAGGTCCTGGATGCTAATATAAATCAGTAAATACACTGAGTTAAAATGGTTTCATAAACTCAAGAAGGGGACCACAAGAATGTTTTAGTGCTCGGTGTGATCCAGAAGTAACAGTGTGTCGGTGGTGACACCAAAGATGCCAGCTGACTCTCTTCAGGCATCAGACACTATTGCCATCTTTGGACTTGGTATGTACAAAAGGGACTGATTGCATAGGACAGAACTTACCCTCAAAATTATTTTCAAGCTAGCTAGTTATGCGTTCACAAGAGGAAAATGTTTTCAAGGAGAAATCGAACTAATGGATTATGAACTAATACACAAAGACCTTTTTTTTTTCCTTCTCTGTGCTTTGCCCTAGCTATTCTATTACACGTTTTGAGTGTAGGCATGAATCTGTCTGGCCATCCCAGCCATTTTTCTTACATTCTCCCTGAAGAATAGGACAACAAGCAAGATGGATGAGCTGTCACTTTTCCACACAGGGATGCCAGTGAGAGACACGCATTCCCGATGTAGATTTTGGCATTGGGTCTAGATTGGCATCACACTCCTCAAAGTTTCCTTAAATAACACTGATTAAAGTTTTCTACTCGGTGGCGATGCCAATCCCTGCTCCTGAGGAGAGAACTATTTTATATTGGTTCTGGATGGATTTTACATTCAGTTTTGACATGTAGCTTTTTTAAACTGCAGAACAAAGAGGGGTTTGTTGTTGTTGTTTGTTTGTTTGGTCTTGGTTTCTTGCAGTCACAGACATGCTTTTTTTTTTTTTCAAAGTTACCCCATCCTCAAACCTCAGGAGATGTAGCTAGCTTGGGTAGCAATCAAATCCCCAGAGCAAATCTCTTTAAAGACTAAAAATCAATTCTTCACAGTTATTCAAAAATGCATAATAATTGAGATTTTGTCTCCTGGGAGGTATTACTTTCTCAACCATGAGATCCTTCCATCTTGCTTGGTCTCCTTGTAAGGAAACAGTGTGTGTGTGTAAGCCTTAGATGGGTACAGTGTTATCATGCTCCGCTCTACAGAGCTCACAGTGCCAGTCTCGCCTGGAGTTACTGTTCTGCAATCCTTCGGGAGACTCTTTTGCCTTGTACTTTCTTCAAAAATGAAATTATGCTTGAAAGCTTGATAATCTGTTAAGTCTTTTAATTGTGAGTTGAACATCATCAGGTCCTTTTAGGTTTGGTGTTAACAATGTGAGCTCTGTCTCCAAGGGCACACTGAAATGAATACTGAGAAAGCTTCCTGTTAAAAGGCTGAGCTGTGGTCCCTTTCCTCCCCTCCTCTCCCCTCTCCTCCCCTCTCCTCCTCTCTCCTCCCCTCTCCTCCCCTCTCCTCCCCTCTCCTCCCCTCTCCTCCCC